>PVIW01000394.1:0-527808 GCA_004026585.1 Noctilio leporinus | reverse complement strand
ATGGTTCCTTTATACTAGGTTCTTGTCTAAACTGCTCCCCTTCCTTGCTTCTTCCTCCCCCCTCCCCCCAACCTCCTTCCCCTTGACTACTGAAGGCCTATTCACTGTATTCATATATCTGGTTCTGTTTTGCTTGTTGTTAGTTTTGTTCATTATTGTCCTGTAATGGGTGAGATCATATGGTATTTGTCCTTCACTGACTGGCTTATTTCACTAAGCATAATACTTTCTAGTTCCATCCATGTTGTTGCAAAGGGTAGGAGTTCCTTCTTTATTTCTGCTGTATAGTATTCCATTGTGTAACTGTACCAAAGTTTGTTGATCCAATCATCCACTGATGGGCCCTTAGGCTGTTTCCAGCACTTGGCTATTATAAATAGTGCCACTATGAACATAGGTGTACGTAGGTTCTTATGAATTGGTGTTTCAGGATTCTTTGGGTATAGCAACATCACTAGTCATCAGGGAGATGCAAATTAAAACCACAATAAGATACCACCTCACACCTGTCAGAATGACAATCATCAACAAATCAACAAACAACAAGTGTTGGCAAGGATGTGGGGCAAAGGGAACCCTCATACACTGTTGGTGGGAATGCAGGCTGGTGTAGCCACTGTGGAAAACAGTATGGGGTTTCCTTAAAAAACTAAAAATGGAACTGCCTTTTGATCCAGCACCTGCTCTTTGTTCTTGCATTTTGGTCCCCAATCCAAGCACTAAATTGGTCAGTGGTTGAGCCAAATGCCCCTCTCACACATCAGGGCTGACTGTTGAAAGTTTCCAATGAAAAGATGCGGGCAAGCACCCATCATTCTGGGATTTTCTTGTGGGGAAGATGGCTAAAATTTGGGAGTCAACTGGGATGATATTGGGAGAAATAAGGAGTGTGCTGAACATGATGAATAAAGTCTTTTCTATGGAAGCTTAAGAGCTCATCTGGGCTCTGAGTCGGTTGGAAATTTAGGGAAATGAATATTCCGCCCCCAAAACTCCATTACAGTTGAAAATTAACAGTCTGAAACGGTTGCACATTTCAAGCTATCTGCTGAGCCTGGAAGCTTTGTGAGTCAGATTAATCCCCAGCTACTGTCTCCACCCCCATTGTTTTCTTTATTAGGAAGCAAAGGTTCCCATATGTTTGCTTGTAAGACAGAGTGACTCAGGCGTTTTCTGTTTAATGCTCCCTTGGATAGCTGTGTCAGAGTTTATCTGCTGGTGCGAAAGTGCAGCAATTGACTGTGACACCGTCTGTTGAAGAAATGTAGGGAATGACCCCGGAGACAGGGTTTTATGTTCTGGTGGAAAATATGCAGCAAATCGGAATCTGTCTGATGCTATTATTAGCCGATATCTTTCAAATGGACTCTTTTTTTTTTTCCAGAATTAAATCTAATCAAGTAATAGAAGGGAGGAGAATGCTTTGATGAACGTAGAAATCAGGTGCAAGGTGCTGGTCCGCTAACAGTGCTCAGCAACCAGCAATGTATTTGCAAAAGCTCATGGTGGCCACTGAAAGGATGAACCCTGAGGGAAAGTCCTCTCTCCTGCTAATGTCTCCCACCACCACACTCTTTTCTCTGCGGACTGTGCCTGAAATACACGTGGTAAAGTTTGCGGTATATAGTTCATGCGGGCTTCCAAATACCGACACAGAATGTTGAATTGAGGGAAATGTACTTGACCGTCATTATTTTCATACAGGAATGTTTTTATACTCTTCATCAGTGAGTCATAGCATTAGTCACCCAATCAAAAGGTTTGGTTCTCATTAAAAGAACAATAATAATAACAAAAACCTTAAGTATCATTCTTCATTCATAATCTAATAGACACCAAATCCTATAGAGTCTGATCTCTAAATATTTATTTAGTTCTGTCTCTTCCTCTGTTAGTTTTTTAATGGTGTTGCAATAGTTTTGCTTGCATATGATCAAGATTCATAATCCATCACCTGCACTCAGAGAACCTTCCTGGCATTATTATCTTTTCCAAAGAACCCTGCCTTCGCATTATGGTCCCAAAGTAGAACAGCTTTAGCTTTGTCATTTTGCCTCCAGCGATGTTTCAGCTTAATTTGTTCTGGGACCTCTGGTTCATCTTTCTGGTGGTCGAGGGAATCCACAGAGAAATCCGCCAAAAACATGTTTCAAAATATCTATCTAATGTTTAGTGAAGCTAAAGAAAACTTTCAGACCTTGGTCAGGGGCAGCAAAGGAATCTTTCTGAAGTACAAATAGGAATGGATTGGTTTTCTGTTTAAGCATCTTTGATTTCTGTACTTATGTAGGATAAAACTGAAACTTCTGACATGTTCTAGAAGACCTACTTTTTTTTTGTTTTTGTTTTTTTTTAAATCATGAAGCCCTGGTGACCTTTCTGTGTGCTGTACGTTTGGAGTATTTGCCAATCTCTAAACATAGCATGTCTTCCTCGGCTCTGTGACTTCATGCCATCACACAAGTTATCTTTTCTGTTGAGGATATGTTTTCCTACTTGTTTGCCTACCAAATTCACATTTCTTCTTTGTTCCTGCCTCTTTGAAGCCTATCTCTGATGAGGTTACTTACTCCTTCAACTAACCACATGGCAACTTTTACGTAATTCTACCAGGGACGTATGAAATTATATTTTCATGAGGTTGTGAGAGTTATAAAATATGAAAGCTTTCCCTTCTACTGTCTAAGTTATTCTGGCTATCCTAATGACCAAATTAACAGGCATAGATAAAGAGCAGAAAATCAGAGTTTAATACATGGAGATGGGGAATTTATGTAGACATGATATATCCATGAAAATTCCGAAGACAGTGAGGCAACATGGAACATACAAAACATTTTGAACAAAGGAGAAAGTGGGGGAATGGGGTATTAGATTTCAGACATGAGAGTGGGTGACTTACAGGCATCTGAGGAAGGGCGGACACACATGGCAGAAATCCTTGCTGGGTCACTTAGAAACTGGGAATATAGCTAACAACCTACAGCCCTCATGTTTATTTAAATTAGGGTAAGGCAGCATCCTAAAACTCCTTCCTAAAGTAGGTTAGTCTGTCCGAATCTGTTGGGCAAGAAAGGGAGGAGGGTCAAAGTTCTTTATTTCTTAATAAGTAGCTTAAAATCATTGTCCCCAAAACCAGCTTCAGGGTGGCGGAATTTTGGTCCCTTCAAGGTGTTAAGTATCTTGAGGGCTGGGGCAAGAGTAGGTGGAAGTTGCATATTTTTCACATTGTCTTCTTAGCACTCATCATAATGCCATTTATCTTGAAAGTACTCCTTTATTATTTTTCAATTAAAGAGGCAGTTTTTAGAAATAATACCGAGACCCATAAATGGAGCTCTTAAATGTTCTTAATGGTAGCAAATCACCTTTTTTTGAAGGTAGAATTTTAAAAAACAATAATCGAGATAATCAAGTGTAATTTAGAACTACATTTGAATAAAGAATATGATAAAGCCAATTTTATGAAATCTGTAATAAGCATTTTCCTGTGATTTAAAAAATTAGTTCTGAAAGTTTTAAGCAAAAAGGATTATCATTTAAATGGGGACCTAGATCCAAGGACCTTCAAGGACAGCCCTGACTTAGAGAAATGAGATTGATATGCTTATTCACAAATCAGCCCCAACCCTCTATGGGTATTTGAAAAACAACGCCCAGCAGGACTGCATTTTCTGTGAGTTCTTAGGAAATGTATGACTAAATATTTTGGAACATTCCATTATTGGAGACATCAGGGCAAAACAGGGCCTAAATTTCCCATCTTAAAATTTTTAGCCCAACTGCCTCCCTGAAAATCAAGCTCCCTGTGATAATGAATCCATTAGTCAGACTGCTTGCAATGTTCAGACACTTCCCCACTGAGCAACAGCCTTACACCTGCTAGGAAATGGACTTCACTCACTAAGGGGACTTAGTTCAGTTCAAGGTTGGGCTCATATCTGGGAATACGAATTATGTGGAAGTCTTAGGAGGAAAAAGACGTTCTTCAAAAGTTTTCCTTTTTTACAGGTAGATCAAATCTGGCTGTATTAAGTTAACTTCACAGAGAGGGAAATGTCTCGGGTCACATGTATTTGGTAAAAAGTAAGATTGGAAAGTTTTAAACGTATTTTTTGTTGAATATAATTTATATACATGGAATACAAAAATTTCCAGTGTACATGTCAAGGGTTGTGACAAATGCATGCACTTGTGTAATCCACCCTCCATCAGGGCACGAAATGTTTTCATCAACACAGGAGATTTCCTGTGTCATTTCACATTAAAAAGACACCGGAAGCAAATGCCATGGCTTTATTTTGCCTATTCTAGAACTTTATATAAATGGAATCTTACAGTAGGTACTTTGTTGGTCTCCCTTCTTCTTTTTTTTTTTTTCCCTAAGATTTTATTTATTATTTCCAGAGACAAAGGGAGAGAGGCAGAGAGGGAGAGAAACATCCATGTATGGTTGCCTTTCACCTGCCTCCAGCTATGGACCTGGCTGGAGAACTGGCTTGCAACCTGGTTATGTGCCGTGGCTGGGAATCAATCCAGCGACCTTCGGGTTCACAGGCCAGCGCCTTATCCACTGTGCCACCAGCCAGGGCTTGGTCACCCTTTTTTTGCTTTTGGTGAATTTTATAACTATAAATCTTAAGATTCCTCCATATTGTTGCATGTTTTAGCAACTTGTTCCCTTTCATTGTTGAGTAGTATTCAATTGTATGACTATAGCACATTTTCTCAATACATTCTCTTCTGATGGACACCAGTTCTGTTTCCAATTGGGGGCCATTATGAGTTAAAGTGCTATAAAAAATCGTTGTCTCTAGGCCTGCAGTTGCTGAGTTGTACATGCTTATCTTCCTAAGACATTGCCAAACTGTTTTCCAACAGTGTTATATATTTCAACACATCCAGAAGCAATGAACGTGACCCCACATGCTCTCCAATGTTTGGTGTCATCAATCTTTTCCACTGTCATCATTCCAGTTGGTGTGTACATATTTTCACTGGCGTTTTGAATTGCATTTCTCTAATGGCTAATGTCACCGAGCTCACTTTCTTGTTCTTATTGGTCATTGGTTTATCTTCTCTGGAGAGCTACGTGTCAAGTCTTTTATACATTGGGTTCTTTGTCTTTTTATTAAATCGTAAGCATTATTTATGTATTCTAGAAAAAATCCTTGGCTAGATACTGTGTTCAAATACTGTGTTAAGTAGTCTGGGGCCTGCTTATTTGTCTTCTTAATGGAGTTTTCTTGAGCACAAGTTTTAATTTTGATGACCTGCAATCTATCAATATTTTTTTATGGTTAATACTTCAGTGTCTGCTTTAAGAAATATTCTCCTAAATCTAAGTAGTGAAGGTTTTCCTGTTATCTCATAGAAACTGTGTACTTTTAGCTTTAAGGCTAAGACCGTAATTCATTTCAAATCTTATTTTTCATGTATCATGTGAGATATTCTTCTTACCTCTATGGATATCCACTCCTTCAAGCACCATGTATTGTAAGATTTTCATTTGGTCATTGAATTGCTTTGACATCCTTCTTTGAAACCATTTGACCTATAATGCAGATCTATTTGCAGATTCCTTAGGAGAGACGATCTGGTCTCCAGTATAAGACCTGGGGGGCTATGGGTTCCCCTCAGTTTTCCTCCTCAAGCGCAGTGTATGTGGGGTTTTTCTCAGCTCTTAGTCTTCCTCCAATAGAAGGCTCGCAGTTCCTATGAAGTTTTTCTCCTTCCTGCCATCAAAATTGGACAGGCTCCATATGTGTGTGCCTCAGAAGGGTCTTTGTCAGCTATCTTGCTCCACCCCATCACAGACTGCTGCCGTCTCATATTCAGTACAAAGCTTGGTGTGTGGGAGGGTGTCTCTCAGGTCCTTAGCTCTGCCTTTAGATGTGCAGCCTGTTGGGACACTTGCACCAAAGAAGTGCCTCCCAGTTCTGCCTCGCCACTGGCCTCTCTGGTGAGCACTCAGTGAGGTCCTGTGTCGGGAGGTTGGCAGGTGGTATGGACTGTCTTATGTTCTGAATGTAATTTACATACAGTGAAATACAAAAATCGTCAGTCAAGGGTTGTGACATGTACTCTTTCTAAAAAAAGTTCATGGATTTTTAACTTGAGTATGCTTTCTTAGGGTAAATAATATCTGTAGGGTCTTAAATCTCCCTTGAAATCGTTTGACATTAAAGCAAGGGGCCCAGAGACCCTGTTTTATTCCTACTTAAATAGAAAAAATGGGAGTGAATGTTAGTTTGTGGAAAACAAAACAAAAAAGAATTACCCCTTTGGAAGGTAGGCCCCTTGTAGTACTAGCAAGTGTTTCAGGAACCCATCTGTATCAGTGTGCCAGCTGGTGGTGTTGTGAGAGGTTGTGTTTGGCTTCAGTAAGTTTTTTTGAAGACTCTTTCAACACATTTGGCCAATTCATAAGATGGGTGACTTACGTATGAGCACCCCTGCCCACACCACACTGAGTGTTCAGCAGTTTTTGACACAAAATGGCACGACTCCTGTGCCCTACCCTCCCTATTCACCTGATCTCGCTTCAAGTGACTTTGTTTGTCTGTTTGTTTCGCAGGATGAAAAACATGCTCAAAGGGAAACATGTCTGATGTGGAAGAGGTGAAACAAAAACTGGCAGAAGCACTGAAAGGCATCAAAATTGATGAGTTCAAAAACTGTTTTGAGCAGTGGAATGAAATGTCTCAACAGGTGTATTGCATCAAATGGTGAGTACTAGGAAGGTGACTGAAGTTAAAATACACATTTTAATAATAAATGTGTATTTATAAATAAAATCTGTATTTTTGCCACCATCCCTGCCCCTCATACAGACAGTGTACTTTAAGGTATCTTAATTGTTTAGTTCAGTTGAAACTACAGTTGAATATCTATTCATTACCTATCTTGCTAGCTCTGCTCAGAGAAAAACTATCTTAAAGTCATTATGCTACTTCTCTATGTGCAGATCTACATCTCAGTGACGCCAATGTAAACAAACTCAGAAGAAGATGATAATTTGAATGTTTATAATGAGGTAAATAATTGCCAAAGGATCAAATGCATGCCTTTCCCACGCCAACACCTTCACTCCCTGTCCGCAAGCCAATAGGAAGCCATCTTTCCTTCAGAGATTAGCTTGCTGCTCCGCAAGTCAGAGAAAAGGGAACAAGTAAGATCGAATGTTTAGGGAAGTCAGGCTCTGAGAGGCTGGGACACATGTCATTGCTGGAGGAGTATAGCCCTTTCTGGCAGTGAGCAATTCAGTTCATGAACCAAAGAACCTTGTTTCCCCGGGAGGAACCATAGGGCTTCCCCTAGATTTGTTTGCCTCAGGGACACTTTTTTTATCTTTGTTCTATTTATGACTAAAGCTTCTTATCACTCTTTTTATACAACAGCTATGTTAACGCTATTCATACAGTTGTATTCACTCTGTTTTTCTTTTAGTTTTTTCAATATTTAATTTATTTACTAATTTTTTTAGAGAGAGGGGAAGGGAGGGATAAAGAGAGCAAACCAGGTAACCATCAATGTATGGTTACCTCTCATGCACCCCCAGCTGGGGACCTGGCCTACAATCCAGGCATGGGCCTAACTGAGAATCAAACCAGTGATCCTTTGGTTTGCAGGCTGTCACTCAATCCATAGAGTCACACCAGCCAGGGCAGGGTCTCTTATAAAAGACTTTGCTAAACTTTAACGTCACCATTTTGTACAAGGTAAAACTTTTCCTTTACATTTTCTTCCAAATCTAACCTTTCATTTTATTTTCCCGCATTCTTAGTTGTTAATATTGCCAATAACCATAGAATGATTCGGTCTGCTCAAATAGTGAGGTTAACAGGAAAGTGAAGAAAAAAACATTAAAGAGAGTCTGAAAAGGACTTAAGTATGTGGAAGAGTAATCATTTAAAAAATAAATTGAGCCCTGGCTGGTGGCACAGTGGATAAGGTCCAGCCTACAAATCCAAAGGTCACCAGGTTGCAAGCCAGATCTCTGGCCAGGTCTGTAACTGGAGGTAACTGAAAGTCATTGATGTCTCTCTTCCTCTCCGCCTCTCTCCCTTTCCCTCTCTCTAAAAATAATAAATAAAATATTTTTTCAAAATTTAAAAAGTAAAAATAAAATAAAATAAAAAGTTGATTCACTTTGGGGGAAATAATTAACTGAAAGTGAAGGATCAAATTAATTAAAAAATAATTGTTCATGGTGATTATTTCTAAGCAAAACTATGCAGGACTTTAGGTTTAATTTTTTTTTCTCTATTAAAACCTGCATTAGCAAATTATCCCATAACAAACAGGTAGTACTTATGTAATTCTAAAAAAATAATGATAAAACAGTTGTTTGGGTCAGTCATGATGAAAGGTATGGCTGTGTTAGGAACCAAAACACAATATAACTACCTGGTTTATGCAGGAGTGGCTTCCCTACTACTCAATAACCAGCTCAAAAAGCTGAATTTTGGCCTCCTATTAGGAATTGTTATCGGTCTTTCTCCAATGGGCTTTTTCTAACGTACTGAATATCATCTGGCTTTTTCTTTTTGACCTGACATCATTCACTGTCACTGGCAGGTGAGCTAATTTTGGAGGTAGGCAGATTTGCTCCTCCATCCATCTGGTTGCACACATTGGCAAGCAGAACAAATGCATGATTTACTAGGGCTCTGGGTAGGCAAAAAAGAAAGAGATTTCTCCCGAGAGAAACCAGCTGCCAACTTGATGCCTGTGCTGAGAAACAAATCACACCTGCTTGAAAATAACTTGATTACATTCACAAGATAATATGATCTGGTGGCATGATCCATCGCTTTTTACTGAGGATTATGAAGAAGGGGACAGATCAAAATGTCCTAGGCTGTCATGGTAGAAGAGTTTTTTGGAGGAAATGCTGCTTACCCTGAACCAGAGAGTGCATGGGATTGAGGCTGGCAGGAAGGAAGGTCTTAGTTGCTCAAGGATGGCACAACTGATGAGGTTGAAGAAGGGGGCTCTTAGGGAAGTGGAGAGAAGAGCTTGGTAGTGAAGTGGGCCCATTTGATGGAAAGTTTCAGAATCCATACTGAAACATTTGTACTCAACTTCTAAAAGTAAGAGAAGTTTTTGAACCCACCTCAATAACTCAGTTCTCGATTGATCTCCAACAACTTTTATTTTGGAAGCCAATGTTGGGCTCCTTAAGGTGGCTCAAGGAAGCTTCTTTTCCATTTTATCATTTCCAGGCCACATCCACCCCAACCAACAAGATCTTCTCCAAAACCACTGTGCAAAGTGAGCTCTTGACTACCCCCTTCAGCCACACCCGCCACAGGCAGACATCCTGGAAACTCGAAGGCACAGCATGGTTTAGGCTCCAAGATGTTTTCTTGGATAATTGTGCTAAATCATCCTGCAGAGTCTATGTGATGGGGAAAGAATCAAAGGGCTGAGTCAGAGTGTGAGTGTGTGTGCGTGCACATGCAGTAGGGAGGGTGGTGTCTTTCTGACTCTCCTTTTCTCCAAGGACTTTCCTCTTTTGTGGGTTAATATGTAACCAGCACTAAGAATTTTGGGGCTGTATAGTCACTCAGGCTAACCTTCCTCTATCTAAGGACTGAGAAAACATTCTATTCTTTATTTTTCCTCATTGATACTTTTAAAACTCTCTTGCCATTGAGATTCAGGGAACAGGCTTCCAGAGAGACAGTCAGGAGGGACCCCAGTACCATTATCCCGCATAGATGGTGAAGGTTCCACACTGGGACTTGGAGGTACCAGAACTTAAGGCAGTGATAACTGCTAATGCAAGTTGCTGTCACCTTCTTTTTACACACATATATGTTTCTCAGAAACCTCTCTGGAGGAGGGGGCTGGCAGCCTGAAGTTGTGCTCCCAGTCCAGGGTTTCTAAGATGATACCTTAATGTAAAACCTAAGTGTCACGGTCTTTCAGCAGTCAAATGGCCGCAGAGACTAGGGTTACATGTACAGCTGTGACAACCAGACAGGTGTTGAGGCACCTGTGACTACAGAGTACCTATGCTATTGATGTAAGATACATGGGACTAAGCTGAGTATTACATAAAAACCACAGAGTAGCCTCAAAAAGTCACCAGGATCTCTCAGGAATGTCTGAAATGTCAACAACATAAAAGAAGATCTAAGCCAGTCCAAAAAATTAGTAGAAGAGCCAGGGGTCATGCCCTCAATAATTCATCTTGGAATATGCCAACATCCATGTGGAATGAGCCCCCAGAATTCCCTGGCAGATTGTTTAGCCCGACCCCTTTGCGGAACCTGTCTCATTTTTCAAACACCAATCAGCATTTTGGATTGATTAACTATTCTGTGTGTGACAGTTAAGATGTTCAAGCAAGACCCTCCAGGCTTAAACTGCTATACCACAAGAATTTTTATTTTATTTTATTTATTATTTTTAGAGAGAAGGGCAGGAAGGGAGGAAGAAAGGGAGAGAAACATCAATGCATGGCTGCCCCTTCCCTATCCCCAGCCACCCACCTGGCCGGAGACCCGGCCGCAACCCGGCCGCAACCCGGCCATGTGCCTGGCTGGGAATTGAACCAGTGACATCCGGGTTCTCAGGCTGGCACCCATCCACTGAGCCACCAGCCAGGGCACCACAAGAATTTTTAAAACATGAAATACCTAACTATTTCATCAGGGGCACTGACCTCTTTTCCTTTAGATTGTCAAATTTAAAAAAAATGATAAGAGCCAACACAACCATAGCCACCCAGTGTGAATGAATCAAAATTATACCTATTTTTTGTCAGATTGGCAAAAATATATATTTTTTGGTGTGCCACAGAATTTTAGTAATTAGTTTACACGTGCCATGAGATGAAAAAGGTTGAAAATCACAGAGTAACAGTTTTGTTCTTATTTGGAGAAATAGCTGTACAGAAAAGCTCAAATTCTTAGTCCTTCAGGGAAGTGAGAATGGATAGAAAGTAAAACATAATTTGTCCATGTTCTAACAGAAAATAACCTGTGAAACACTTGAGGTCAAACGATTGTAAGAACTTGACTTAAAAGTGAGCCTGGAATAAGAGATGTATGCATTTCCGTAGAAGAAAAATTGAGTCGCAGGGCCGGCAGAGAGTGCAGAGCAGGTGAACGTGATGAGGGCCAAGAGGCAGCAGCCAAAATCCACAGGCCCCAGCAAAGGTATTGGAATGGCTGCCTCTAACCACCTCTTTTGGTCAGCTTCTCCTCATCCATTAAATGTTTGATGTAAGCTCTTCTGAGAGACATGCCTTTACCTCCAGCAGGCTCCTTGCAAGACTCCTAAGTTCCTATAATTCTCCCAAGAATATACCTATGAGTGGGCTTCCATGTAGTACTCTGCTGGTTTAGAGATGGACAGAAGTATGGCTCCACTTCCTTTTTCCCAACCTTGCCCTCCTTGAGGTCTGGGGAATTCAGCTCAGAAAGGTGGAAAACTCAGCGTTATGACTCCCAAAGTTTTTTAATGTGCATTATAGAGATGAAGGGGAAATACTGTGGTTTTGCATGGGCAAAGTATGTCCAATGGTAAGTTACTTATAAGATGGTAAATATACTATGAGGATATGTTGGCCATGCAACAACTTCTGTTAGCCACCCTGACAGGGAGTTCCATAAATTTCAATTACTTCTAGAATCAAAGAATATTCTACTGCCCCAATAGTTTCCTGAGAGCAATCATCAGGTTTTTTTCTCATCACCAAATGGCATAGTCATCCATTTACATTCTTGTTTTATTCATGGAATGATTGAGTTTCTGAAAAATCATATGATATTTCTATAAGGAGTTTCATTCCTAAATATTCTTCAAATTATCTCTTTGATGTTCTCTGAATGAATTTTACTGTTGCATTTCTTGTCTCTAGCTCTCAAGGGCCAACCACATACATGATTATATATGTATATGAACCAGTGTGTTAAGAATACTAGCATAGATCTCTTCAACTATATCTGAACAGTCAAGCATCAGGGAGGTGTTCTCATGAGGTCACACTACTCCCTAAAGACAGCCATAGTCCCATAGTCCCTGAGGGACATCAAAACACCCAAGACTGGAGAACTAATTAACACCTGGGAATTGGTGGATAAGTCAAATGCTCCCATTTTAAACAGAGACTCAAAATTAAGCAATAGTGTTACAAACCACAGATCTTTGTTTTTCCTGGGTCAGTACCCCAGATCTTTGGAAAGAGGAGGAGGGCGCTCTTACCCATGTCCCAGGGGGGATGGTATTCATCACATGTGTGGTGGTGGCTTGCACAGAGATCACAGAGGCAACATGGACCATCTCTGATGTACTTGATCTCTCAGGGGTCCCTGTGGAAAGGGTATTCATTTTACAGCTAATGTAAATTAAAGTGCTTGTCTTTGTATTACAGTGATTTGAAGTGACAGTCTATTAAAGTTGCTCCTGACATAAACAGGATTAGGTGGTAATGGGACAATTAAACAAGAACTATACTTGGCTGGTAACCTTGAACCTAATAGTCTTCAAGAATAACACAAGTCTTCCTTGCGCTCCACTGGTTTTATGTTGTAATCCATTTTTACAAGGGGCAACTTCAAAAACTGAAAAATTATAGATTAGGATCTCTGTTTTCTACCACACTTGTTCACTATTATCTGCTCAGAGACTTTTCCAATGATGAGAACCTGAGAGTAGGTCAAATTAATGTAAGTTCCACATTAATCACAACCTTGATACGTTGCGAATAAAAATAAGTAGTAACCACATCACCCTGGCAGGAGCATGAAACCCCTCCTTAGTAATGGCCATGACCTGAACTATAAGAAGAAATAACTGTGACCTATTCCAAACATGTAAGCCCCCAAGACACTGGAGCTGGAATGCAATACAATCTATAAGTATTTGATTCTTGGCAATTGAGAAGGACAAAAGTTAAGAAGATGAATAAACAAGGTCCTATACCGAATTAATAATTAGTATCAATAGTGTAATTAAGCTATTACATTCAGTGGCAGTAATCAGTCGTAGTGAGCTAGGTGAAACCTAGCAGATGCAATTGCTTGAGAGTGAGTTGGGGGAGAGGATAAGAATTTGGGAAACTGTAGCAGGTGAGAGTTAACCAATATAAGTGGTGCAACTGAGCGTTGAGGTTGGAAGAAGAGTGAGAGAACACAGTGGTCAAGTTGGCTTACAGGCAGCATTTCCCAGCAAATCCATCATTTGTTTGAGCAGCTGACTGGTGGGGTTGGATGGGTAAAAAAAGGCTTGCATGCTATTTCTCTGAAGATCAGGTGGTATTAAAATAGAACTTTCTCAAGAAAATTCTGGGCATGTAAGGTACTGTACTTGTTCAGGTTGGAGCTCTCCTCGGTTTTACTGATTCTAACTCCTAATTACCTCACTAGAGCAAAAAGGAACCAGAAAGTGCTCGGGGGAAGAAAGAAGGATATGTGGTACCTACTCTGTACCAAGCACTGGAGTCAGCATCTGATTGAACTCCCAATGATCCTGGTAGGCAGGTAACAGTGTGGTTGCCTTTTTAGAGACAAGAGATGAGCCCTGGCTGGTAGCACAGTGGGTGAGGCGCTGGCCTGCGAACCCAAATGTCGCAGGTTCGATTTCCCAGCCAGGGCACATAACAAGGTTGCAAACCAGGTCTCCAGTCAGATCTGTGGCTGGAGTCAGGTGAAAGGCAACCATACATTGATGTCTCTCTCCCTCTCTGCCTCTCTCCCTTCCCCTCTTTCTAGAAATAATGAAATAAAATCTTAAAAAAAAAAGAGAGAGAAAGACAAGAGATGAGCTCAGTGGCTAGGCATGCTGCCCAGGATCAGATGGCTGAGACCACATCTGGTTTCATGTCTCTGTGGTGTCTTTTCAGTCACAGCTGTGGCTTCCTGGAATAACTCAAAGGCCAAAGTTCTCTGATGTCAAACTTTTGTGATTTATGTTCTTGTAGCTCAACATTGTGACCCATGGAGTAACAGCAACCCATTTCCTAAGCCTGTGATGTGCATTCAAGTATGATGCAGGTGTCACAAGATGTCATACTGACTGAGCCTTCAACTTCAAGGCAAAACAGGGTGTTCCCAGAGGGCTATTTAATCCTTTTGATACATGGAACACCCTGAGAATCTGATAAAAACTATGGACCCACTCCTGAAAAACGACCTATGCACACTGTCACACACACTTGTGTGTGACACTTTCTTCCTGAGGGTTAGAGATCTCCTGAAACCCAGGTGTGGATGACCTAGTTACCTGGAGACCCCAGGTGAAAAATAATGCTTTGATGACAGAGACATCAAAGCAGCATAGAGTTTGAAAAGCACAAAATACGCCCCTCTCCAGCATCATGAGAGAGTATCGTAGTGCATATTGCTAGCCGGGGAGGAGATCAGAATTCAACATTGGAAGCATGAGTTTCTACTTGAATGTGTATCGCTTTTGCAACACCGTAAAGACAAAAAAAGATCATTAAGTTGAACCATTTTAGGTCGGGACCATCTGTATTTTAACAATGGCATCATTTAGACTCACTGGCACATAGGGATCATAAAGGCAGACAGACTTTCAGTCAGTTTTTAGTAAGTTTATTGTACTTACTGGGGAGACAGAGTTTAATAAAATTACATAAGTTTCACCTGTACCATTCTAGCACCGTTACTCAATTCTCTTTAGACATTGAGACCCCTGAAGCTTACACATGTGGCTTCCGCAGCCAGCCCCTGGTACAGCACTGCTTACAGGTATTCATCCCTTTGAGCACATTTTATGTTTGTTGTTGGAAATAAAGACAACTAAGGAAGGAAATAAATTCTTAGGGACAAATCGGCTCGGCTGAGAAAGAGGAGGACTTCACAGGAAACCAAGTTCCTTCAAGCAGGGAAAGTCTGAAGCCCAAGCAGATGTCCCCCAGAGAAACGATGTCGTGGCGGTGACTAGGGTTATACTTGATCTTCGGTTTTCTGGTTTAGAGTTCAGTTCGAAAGACCTCCCTGTGAGCATACACATGTCCTCTGCTGGTGAACCTGCTTTTTGTCACCAAAGGAAACATCCCTTCTCCTACGATTATGGCACCCAGCAACAAGCCATTCTACTGAAAAGCAAGCAATGTGGTCATGGTGACATTTAAATAATGTCCATCCACGGCTGCCTCTTCACTTGTTTCCAGAGGAAGTCCCTTTGCTGACCTCTGCCCTCAACCTGGGAAGCACTGAAAAACCGGAGTCAATGACCAGCAAAGACAACCATTTACAAAAGCACTGCCTCTGCTTCCATTCCCGAACTGAATACCTCTCCTATAGGAAGTGTCCTATTTTTCCTGTTATACAGCAGTAGGAAAAACAGGTCTGTGGTTTTCACTGTCTAATAAACTCTGGGACACCAAAAGCCTACAAAAAAAGTGGCTTTCTTTGTAGAGGAGATGTTTAGAGCAATACTCTTAATAATGCTGTGGATAACAACTGCTTTTATTTATTCATAAACACAGCACAAGCATCTTAGTTGTCCAAAGGAAAGGTTTTCTTTTCCTATAAAAAGATAATGAATTCAGGCTGGATACACTCAATGGTGCATTTACCATCTGGACACAGCAAACAAAACACCAGAATTGAATTGCGTGAAGAAAAAAATAATCGAAATATGGAATAAAAATATGTGCTTAAGCTCTGTTTTTATTTTGTTAATGAAAAATTCACACCCAAGTACTACGCTCATGCTTATTTGAAAGAAGATATAAAAAGCAATAGGGCATAGAATAAATACACAGCCAAATAGGAACAAAATTTCAGGTGATTTCTTTCTTTTTTGTTTTATACACACATCGGCAACATAAGCAAACTGTTTTATAGCCTGTGCATCTCTTTCATCTATACCCATGAGGGACGGAAACTCTTATAAAATAAAACAATACAGATAAAAGTGCTTGTGAACTTTAAAGAACCATAAAAGTATAAGAGGATTATTATTTCCATCAGCCTGGTGAGCCCTCAGACCGCCACACTGGGTGCTTTGACGTTATTAAATCAACGCGCGAAACTGAGCTTGGCTGATGATCATGATCTTTAAAACCCTTGAAAAGACAGTACTTGTTATGTGGAGCCATCACTGCGCTGACATTCCGGTGTCACCCTTAGGCACTTAGCTGTCACTTACTCAGAAATAGGGCTCCTTTCTCATCCTTTCCTTAAGCACATCAGCAATTGTCTCCTCTAAGCCATTACATTGCCTAACCCCAGGAGTCCCTGATTATATGTAACTGTGTTTTCTCCCTCTCCACCCCATCACACCTGCCTTGCCTCTTTCCATTGCCCGTTGTAACTGTGCTGTCAACAGTCAGCAGCCGGCTATCATGACATGATCCTTCCTCGACTCCATTTTTCTGGATGAGAAGGGTGGGCCTCCATCATATCAGAGTTCTCATTCAAACGTGATTTAAAACGTCCTGCTTTCAAGAAGCCTTCCCTGGGTGAAGATGTTGACCACAGCTCAATTCCGATTGTCCTCACCTTACCATTGCTATTTAGCTAATTGCTGATGAGAAAGGGGAGCAAAGGTACATGAACATTGAGTTAGTAAGTTGGGGAGCAGGAGCCTATTTGCTCCATGGGGAAGATGCTGCTTCATAGTCCAGGGATCACAGCATTGCCCCCACCAAGGGGTTAAACTCTCCTCCCTCCCCACTCCAGTGCCCGAATGTTGGAGGGTACTGGCGGGGGGTGGGTGGGATACTTGACCAAAGACACATGACCACCTGACTAGGGGGTGTGGACCATCCAAAGCCCACAGAAGGTTGGGAAATTGATTGGTTATTTGAAAAAGCACCTGGTTTATCCCAAATTCAAACTAATATAATTCCAGGGGAATAAACAAATCTCTCTGTCTCCATCTCTCTGTCTCCCAGCCCCTCCCCCTGGAACCATCACACTCACTGTGCACTCAGGCATCCCCTCTCCATAGTCATGTGGCCCATGACCACATGGTATCCTCACTAGCTAGCCCCAGGAGGGAGGGAGTTTCAACACCGCAGCACAGCCATGGACTGCAGCTGGAAACACACGCCTAGCTAGCCAGATGCTGGACTGGGCTGAACTCGGACAAGGAACAGAAAGAAACTCTGGGCAGTGGCCTTTATTCTGGCCCTACTGAAGACAGGATTGGACCTTTTCCATTGTGAGACAGGCAGAGATGGGACAGTGTGAAGTCAGTAGGGGAACTCCCTTACATTTACATCATCAATAAAATTTACTACAGAGTCTCACCCTCCCATGTGGGTCTCAGGAAATGTGTTTCCTCACACCACCACAAGAACTCGTTTTCCACCAATAACACGCAGAACCCAGTGCTGGGCTTCCATGTTAATCCCTATGACCTTTGTCTCTCATGTCATGTGTGCAGTTAACAGGTTTGTTGTTGTTGACAGGGGACAAATAGTTACTTGCTGATGTTAATGTTGCACTTAATGGGACAAGAAATTCATGGCATAGCTCGAATAATGAGGCCAATGCAAGGTGATGTTATTAGAAATTATTTTACTATCCTGGGATTCAGTGGTAAGGAGATTTTTGACGTCAACTCCTCTGGACACTATAAACAATGCCTCTTGTATTTTTTTTTTTTATACCTATCAGAATAAGAGTCTCTTTCTTTGGAGTATAAAGCAAAGTCCTTACCAGAGCCCATCAGACCAGATGAAACTTATCTTATTGATAGAAAACAGTGATAGTGATGAAGATGAACCACCTGTAGGGTGGCAATGATGATAAAATTCTGAAAGTGTTGACAAGTTTATAAAAACTTGTCACAATTTTCAATTCTCCTTCTGTGTAACAATTTACTCTTCTATGTCTTTCAAAGATAGCTTATTCTGAAATCCAGCATTGAAGGAGTAAAATATCATGACTATTTATTAATGAGTCATTAATTTTTCTCCCGTGTCACATCAGATAGATTATATAAGTAGAGGACTTTGCGGTGAAGCTAAAGTTTACCTTGCACAATAAATTCCTTAGTGAAAACAAAATTCAGTCTTCAGATTGACTCAGAAGCATTGAACCAAATATCTATGGAAATGGGATTTCCCCTGGGCAAAATATCTGTATGTGATATGCATATGCTAACCATGACTCACATATAAAGGCAGAAAGCTTCCAAGCAGGCTGATGTACCACACATAAAGGAACAAAAATGCATTCTCTATTACTTCTGCCTGGAAGGGGAGGAGAATATTACTTGGTTTTTAAAACATTCCTTGGTTTTCATACCGTACATGTCAGTTTTACCTTATGAGCCATTGAATGTAATGGTCATACATAGCAACACAACAAAACATAAACTTCTCTCACAGCAACAAAACAAAGTAATTCCATTGAATCTCTGTTCTAGATGAAGAACGAGAGTATATACACTAGACCTGTGAGTGGGTTTTAAAAATCTCTGGGCTCACCAATTCTGCCTTGTACCTGTTTGCATTTACCTATCTTCTGCCTTCTAGTCCTTTTTGCATATTGTGGGGGAGGGTAGAGAAAATATTTTCGTGCACATCTTTTCCTGTATCTTAAATGAAGGATAGAGCTTTGGACTGTATGCCTGATTTTTATTAGTTTCACCTGTATTATCTGAGTTTCTAAACCTATGGATTTGTGTTTTATTATATGATATATAATGAACACTTTCAGTATTTTGAACATTAGATGAGACATAAACATAGTACCTTTGTCTAGGCCAGTGCTTTTCAACCTTTATCATCTCATGGCACAAATAAACTAATTACTAAAATTCTGTAGCATGCCAAGAATTATTTTTTTGCCAAGCTGATAAAAATAGGTGTAATTTTGATTCATTCACACCAGATGGCTATTATTGTGTTGGCTACTGTCACTTTCTTATTTGACAATCTAAGAGAAGAGATCGGTGCCCCAGACTAAATAGTCAGGTATTGCATGTTTTAAACATTCTCATGGCACACCAGTTAAAAATCACTAGTCTAGACAAATGACATTGGACTCGTTAATTATGGAGGACAGCTCAAGAAGGGAAAGCTTTGAAACAAAAATGAAACACTGACTTTGTTAGGAATACAGGACTGAAAAGTAAAATGTAATATTTTACATCATCACTTAATTATTAAGTTAGCTGAGAGTGTCTTTTTTTTTTTTTTTTAAAGATTTTATTTATTATTTCCAGTGGGAGGAGAAGGGAGAGAGGCAGAGAGGGAGAGAGACATCAATGTATGGTTGCCTTTCACCTGCCTCCAGATATGGACCTGGCTGGAGACCTGGCTTGCAACCTGGTTATGTGCCCTGACTGGGAATCGAACCAGCGACTTTTGAGTTTGCAGGCTGGTGCCTATCCACTGAGCCACCAGCCAGGGCTTGCTAAGAGTGTCTTAAGAGGTTGCACGTCTATGCATTGAGTTTCTTAAGCTTGACTGAAATGATCCACATTAAATAACTAGTGGGGGAAGAATCCTAATTTTGAGAACTGACAAGTACCAAGTGTTAAACCCTCTTGCATGCTTCTATAACCAGCATGGATAATTGGTCACTATGAAATAGCATTGTTAATGTGACTGCCATTGTAATGTTCCTTTTCCTATCCCAACAAACACTGAAGGGAGACTAACTTTTGTCTAAGGGTTGTATTGAGAAATTACAGTTTAAAATGGTCACTTTCCCCTACTTTTCAGCAATAGAAAACTAAGGGAAATAGAATTTTAAAAAATTCTATCTTCGATAAAATGTTTAAAAACATACAAGAAACAAGCAAAAACAATTGCCACAATCCCAATCCCTAAACTTTCAAGTGCAGCTGAAAACATAATTTGCCTGGGTAGAGACCAGGGAACAAACTGACAGCCAACAAATGACTCTTTGCAAGTCCAATAGGATACAGATTTCTCCAAAACTATCTTGAAAGGAAGCGTGACGCTTACATCAACAAACAATGAGATATATGCATGTGGAAGTGGCACTGGGTGATGACAGAACGTTTCAACAGAGAACCAGTTCGTCCTGTGACAGGAAAAGAAAACAAATAGGAGACCAATTCCTACCCTATAGTCAGTCTTTCCATGAAGGCTGTCAGAAGTGAAGTGGGTGACATAAGTGTGTGATGAACCAAGAATATTTCATTGGAATCAAAGTTCACTAAAAGAGAGCTGGCAAACTTTAGACAGTATATTGCAAAAACATATCATTATTTTATATCAGAAAATGCTGACTCTAACAAATCAGTAGTTAATTATACAAATATGGCAAAAAGAGGGGGGAAAAAGGAAAAAAATAAGTGAAAATAAAGTACCTGTACTTGGAAAAACATGAAATATAAACATTAGTGCAACCATTAGTGTTCCATTGATCAGTCTACTTATCAGTAACAGATTTATTGCTATCCCCCTCTACAATTTGCTGTTACACATTATGGGGCAGGAAGGTGCAATTTCCTTCTTTCATAATAGTCCTTTATATGTCAATAGTTGAATTACAGAGGAAAGCTCTGGTTTCACACCTACTAGTAGTTAGTCCATTCTTTCTCTGGGTGTCACACCTGGTGGAGAAGTCAATGGAGGCTGGTGTCAACGGTCCCACACTAATTGGAACATACTGTCTAATGGAACCAGTGGTTCTAGCTCTAGTAGTTATTAAATCATTTGGCTATCATCTTTGAACACTATTTTCTTGTAAGTAAAACATCAGGTCAGTTTCAAAGGACAAAATATGTACACAGTTTTATTCAACATTTTACATTATGCTACAAATATGTACAACTTCAATAATAAGTTAAAAATAAGTGAACAAAATACATCTGAGGACCGTTCACAGACACTGTGTTACTCGATGCCATTTTCCTGCCTTCATTTCTAAGAGTTCGTCCGACCCGAGATCCCGATCATCTTCTTGCTAGAAGAACTTGTTTTGGCAGTACATGGTAAGTGCAAAGTGTTTCATGGCCTCTAAGCAATTGGAAAATGTTTATAAATGATAGAAAACGCTGAAGAAGATTATTGCAATCAAGACGTGTTGATGAACATTTGTACGATATGTGTAAAACTCTGCAAAAATTCTTTAACATTTTTTTCCTCCAGTTCCTCACATTCTTTGCATCCAGATTCAGTTACATTCTGCCAAATAAAAAGAAAGGATTAGAGTGGAAAGTCTGCTAGGTTTCTTTCCTGATACCACATCTTTGGAAGCATATGGTGAGTGAGGTCTTAAGACATGAAAGCTTGGCCAAACTGATATCATATTAGGAAGAACTTGGAGATGTGATGTGGGATTATTTTTCTCAAAACAGACTAAGGACATTGAAAAAGAAGACATGAGCCCTGGCTGGTAGCACAGTGGATAAGGCGCTGGCCTGCAAACCCAAAGGTCGCAGGTTCGATTCCCCAGCCAGGGCACATAACCAGGTTGCAAACCAGGTCTCCAGTCAGGTCTGTGGCTGGAGGCAGGTGAAACGCAACCATGCACTGATGTCTTTCTCCCTCTCTGCCTCTCTCCCTTCCCCTCTTTCTGGAAATAATGAAATAAAATCTTTAAAAAAAAAAAAAAAGACATGTCTATCAAACTACGGACTTCCTGCTCAGAGCCCAAGGTTTTCCCATCATCCACCCTAGAATGAAGCCCATGTCTTCCAGCATGGAAGGCAGGCCCTCCGGGAGCCATTCCTTACCTACATCTTGCCCTTCCCCACCTCCTCTAACATTATACCCTAGCAGCAGTGAGCTCACGCCTTCATTGACATGCACAAACCATCCTAGTAGATGCCTCACTGCCTTTACTTTTCTCCCTGATGTTTAACACTTCCAGTTTCAGCTACTCTACTCACACCTAAGATGACTTAGCAGCTGTCTCCGCTGGGAAGTCTTCCCCAAACCTGTGGGTTCCTGCGATCAGGCTAAATGTCACATTGCTCCCTTCTCAGAATCCCTGGTTCAGAATCACCCTCATGGCACATACTATACTGATGTTATGGAGCTTTATGCTTTTCATACCACCCTTCTCTCAAATCTCCCAGGAGAGCAAAACAATGCATTTTTGTTTCCCTGGCATTCACCATCGTGCCTTGCACATAGCGTTCATGCCATCATTGCTGGTTGAATTGAACTGTTTCATCGAATACCACAAATTGTTGTAATACAGACACAGTTTCATGGAAAACTAGAATATTCCCAATCATAAATACACTTTTTAGAGATCATCTGAGCCATAAAAGCTGCACCAGCAAAAATCAAAATTAGATTTTATATCCATTAAGCATTTGAAATTCAGATTCAGCAATATTTATCAAGCACAGATCTTGTGCCAAGCACTGGTCATATTTCATGTAACACTGCCTTATTTGATCCTGAAAGTAATCTTGTCAGATAGGAAGGCAGAGATATCAAATGACTCATCTTGGTTGACATAATCAATTAAATTCTCCCCATCCAGGTCTTCTGACTATGTGGTCATGTTCATTCTTTCCACTACACATGCCACATATGATGAGGGTGACTATGGGCGTTGCATAAAAGAGTTGGCCATTGAAATTGTTATGAATTATTAATAAGACAGAGATAACATATCACAAAGGGTATTTCAAAAACACGAATATATTCATTTCATAAATATGTTGAGTACCTATGCCAGGCATTGTTTTGGGCGTTGGGATATAGCACTGAAAAAAAAAATAAAAAACACCTGCCCCTTTGAGGCTGACGTTGTACAAGGGGAGACAGACAAGATTCACGACATAAAATACATAGCATGTCAGGCAGTGGACATGCAGAGGAAGGGACAGAGCATGCTAAAATGGACATGGGACTATAATTATAAAGCAGTGACATCACTGCGCAGGTGACATTTAAGCCAAGACTTAAAGCAGGGAAAAATCCCAGGTGTCCAGACACGCTAGCTTAAGGTCTCTACCCTTCAAGTTGCCCCTGCCTGAACACACTTCCCACACTTCCAAAACGTCAGCTTGGTAGGTGAACCTTCTCTGCAGTAGAATCCAAGTGCCTTTGCCCGGCTTCTTTTGCTTATCGATTGGTATTTTAAATGCTTCCTCCCACCTTTAAGAGCAGGAATTATATATCTTTTTCACTTCTGTTTTCCTGAGGGCCTACAAGGGGGCCCCCAAAAAGCATTTGTTAAGTTAATTAATTATTATTATGCTATCTTTGTTCTTAAAACTTCTTTCTAGCCACTTACTTTGGCTGCTAGTATTTTTCCATGAAATCCATCACCCGTTATACCACAGGACCTTTGCATAGCTGGTCCCCCAGCCTACCACAGGAGTTCCCAGTAGCTGCCCTCCTGAAACCCCATATTGCTCATGTTGCCTGGGATAGTCCAAATTATTAATAGCTAACACTCAAATTATTAATATTTTTATTATTACCCTTCTTATCCTGTCTGTAGGTAAGAAAACAAACTCTGTAGTGAAGCTGCTTGGATTTGAATGCTGCCTTCCCATTCTCCTAACTGCGTGAGTCAGGGCTCTCAGTGCTCCAACTTCTTCACCCTTGAAATGCCCGTGAATGATAACTATCTCACAGATGTATGGTGATGACTTAATGAATTACCATTCAATGCTCAGAGAACAAAGAACAATGTCTGACACAGAGCAATCACCAATAAACGCAGAAGACTATTATTCATGCCAACCCCTAATTACATGATTAGATGAATGTCTACCCACCGCACCTGGCGATCAACACCGTGAGGTCAGTGACCTGACCGCTTCGCCGCTGTCCCCTTAGCATCAAGCTCATTGCCTGGCACCCTGCCGTACATGCTTGTTGAAAAAACAAGTTGAGCAGTTGAGGGTTGTGATGCTGCCCCTTTGGAATGCAATTGCACTGAAACAACTCCCGCTCCCTTGGGAGGGTACGCTTGTCCATTACGTCTCGCTCCTGACCACTCCAGGTCAAGCTAAAGACACCTGCCGTGACTGTGTCTACTGGAGAACTCACCCCGTTAGAAGATAAACTGCTGTTCGCCAGGATGATAAGGTTTTCTATCGTTTCTCTAATATCCTTATTATTCGTCTCCTGACAGATAACGTGCAACTCCAGCAGAAAGCACTTCATCGCTGTTACTTTGCAACCGGGCTGAGAACAGAGTTACAGAGATCCATTATGAAGAGTAAATGACAGTATTTTCCCGTTACTCATTTTGATATTTTTAAAGAGTCACTCCAAATACCTTTAAAGCCACACAATACCCCTAAAAAGTTTTACATAGAAAGCAGTTGGATTTTTTTTTGGCTTCAAAATCGAAAGCAGAACAAACTGACAACAAAACAATCAAGAAGGAGGGTGCCATTGTGCAGAAGAAATATGAAAGTAGAAAACGTGGAAATCACAGGTGACCTTTATTCACTGAGCACACGCTCTCTGTGTAAAAGGGTAAAGTGGAAACACAAATACTGATAGTGGAAGAATGTTGAGAGTCCTGTGGTAGCTGCCACTCATGCTACCTTGCGAGTTCCAAAGTTTCAGAAGCAGGGATGATTCCAAGAACTTTATCAGAAAAATGTAAGCGGGGTAGTGCCAGGTTGGCCATATCAGAAGGTTACCTTTCAGGTACCATGAAAGTACTTTCCACAAGGGTTGCCTGAACAAAAACTGAAACTGAACTGGAACAATGCATTTAACCAACATCTATCTGGTCATTTGCTCGTCCACACCTTGCTTGACTTTCTGTTCTCCATGACTTTCACTTGCCGGGACCCAGCAGTCACTGGGCATGTGCTGACTGACAGGGTGGGGACAAGGGGTATGAAAAAAGGAACACACTCATGTACCCGGCCCTGGCCATCCAGCAGCCCTTCACCTGCGGTTTTGTTTTCCACGTTTTCAGTTACCTGTGGTCAACCACAGTCCAAAAATATTAAATGGAAAACTCCAGAAAAAAGCAATTCACAGGGCATGGCTCCCTGATCTTCCTGACATATCTTCAGAAGGTCTACAGTGGTCACAAGGCCCACATCCTTCTCCCACCTCATCTGATCCGTAGGCACGGTGTCATCTCACATGGCCACAAGAAGAGTGAATGCAGGGCCATAAGATATTTTGAGAGAGGCCAGTATGTTGTTGTAATTGTTCTATTTTGTGGGTAATCTCTTACTGTGACTACTTTACAAAATAACTTTAGCATACCTAAATACTTATTTAGGTATGTACAGGAAAAAACACAGTCTATATAGAGGTCAGTACAATTCATGGTTTCAAGAATTCACTGGAGGTCTTAGAACGTATCGGATCCTCCTCGGATAAGGGGGGACTAGTACCTTTTCCCCACAGCAGCTGCTCAGGAACAAAACAACCAAGTTGATAATTAAATAAATAATAAATAAAAGAAAATCCTAAAGTAAATAATACAATCGAGGTTCAGAAGTGTTTAGCGACTTCCAAGGTAACACAGCTAGGAAGTGGCTGAGTCAGGATTTAAACCTCAATTTCAATCTCCCCTTCTCTCTATAACCCGTCAGTTGCAAGTTATCTTCTAGGCAAAAAAAAACACAGCAATCTCAGGATGCTGCGTGCTGGTGGTTCATTGACTGCTCTCTACTTTGAAAAAGAAATGCAACCCCTGGCAGGTAGCACAGTGGATAAGGCACCGGCCTACGAACCCAAAGGTCGCAGGTTCGATTTCCCAGCCAGGGCACATAACCAGGTTGCAAACCAGGTCTCCAGCCAGGTCTGTGGCTGGAGGCAGGTGAAAGGCAACCATACATTGATGTCTCTCTTCCTCTCTGCCTCTCTCCCTTCCCCTCTTTCTAAAAATAATGAAATAAAATCTTTAAAAAGAAAAAAGAAAGAAAGAAATGCAAAGGGAAAGCAAAAGCAGGCTGAAGCCAAAGGAGGGAGAAAATTTCTGTGTGCAAAGCACTAATCAAGCGGCTGATGAAACGCCTGCTTTTCCTCACATCTGCCCCATGGCTCCTTTCCAGTGCTCAGGACGTCCTGGGGGAAAGTCTTCTATTTCAGGCAAGTACTAATTGAGGAGTAACAGAGAGGACTTGCTCTTCTGAATGTGCATAACAAAGAGTTCGTTTGCATGGGTCCAAGAAGTCAGGGTTTTTTTTCCTTATTTTTAGTACAATTCTGAGGGAAAGGACCTGCAGCATGGCTGAAATCATACAGGGCTTTGCAATGACCATGTATTAGTTCAAGATTAGGTTTGAACTCTGATGGGTTTTCTGGGGTGTGCTTGTTTCTTTTCTCACAGAGTCGACAGCCAGAATCATTTTCTGGCAATTGTGGAGAGTCATAAATATGGACCATAGCCCTGGCTGGAGGCACAGTGGTTAGGTGCCGGCCTGCAAACCCGGGGGTCACTGGTTCGGTTCCCCAGCCAGGGCGCATGGCCAGGTTTCAGGTCCCGGACTGGAGGCAGGTGAAAGGCAACCACACATCAATGTCTCTCTCCCTCTCTCCCTAAACCCCCCTCTGAAAATAATAAACAAAAAATCTTAAAAAATATGGACCATAAATGCATGTAAGCAATTTGTAGAAAATATAATGAAAGATGGTAATAAACTACAGCACTAGAATCAACTGATAGGTTGGATACTTTTAAACAGGATCAGTTAACATGATTCTTGCGTTTGACTGCTTCATGATCTAATTGCATACAAAAATCATATCATTTGTTTGACATTGAGGGAAGAGGCTTTTAAATATTTTATGAAAATAGCATCTATGTTGTTCTTTGTTTCCCGGTCCCACAATCTCAACAATTACTTATAAAAACTCAATGATCAGATGTTATAAGAACATACCAAAATTTACATTTAAAAATTATACATATTTCAGTAAATTTATAAAAATATACTTCTTAGACTTTCCAAAACTGGAACATACAGTAATTTTGGAAAAAATCACTATACTCACATGAGCATCACTTTCAGTATATAAAGTGGCATCAATATGGATAGACTGAAAACGAAATTAGAAAATATGAAAGACTATGCATTATTTTAGATACAGAGAGCAATCTGCTGACAATATTAAATTAAGCTTTTTAAATTAAATTCTTTGAAATAGTTTTAGATTCATGTGCAATTGTAAGAAAAACTACAATGTATCTCTGTGTACCCTTCACCATTTCCCCCCATCCTGCACAAGATTACACCCGGAAAATTACATTGTTCCTACCTTACATCCTCCCATCTTGCACATCTCACTAATTTTATGTGCACTAAAGTGTGTGTGTGTGTGTGTGTGTAGGTCTATGCAGTTTTATCTGTATTTCCATTAGTGTGTATTTTCATTTCTGTAATTTCCACTTGATTCCTTTTACATATTGCATTACTCTGCTAAGACTTGCTGATTTTTTTCAGTTGTTTCCAGAACACTCACAATTTTGCCACGGTGGTGCATTTTTATGATGGCTGCTTTCAAATCTTTGTCTAATCATTCTGACATCCAATCTGTGTCAGCTTCAGAGTCTGTCAATTACCTTTTCTCATTCAAGTTGTGATTTTCCTGCTTTTCTACATAATGAGTGATTTTCAATTGTATTCTGGTATCTTGGCTATTCCATTCGGAGACCCTGATTTTATTTAAATCTTCTAATGCAGCCTGCAGCCACCTTGATTCAGGTTAGTACTTGGGTTCTGATGTGTGCTTGTGTGCTGGGGTTCTGATGATGACAGTTCAAGTTTTCAGAGTTTCTGTGGGGCTAATTTGGAAGGGTGGCTCACTTCCTGCCCCTGGACACAGCTGTGTCAACCACTCAGAAAGAAGACATTTCCTTAAACACAGTTGTCAGTGGTTCCTTTCTCTGCCCTCTGCACTCTCCATGTTCTACCAGACCAGTGGGTGACTTTTGGTCAGAGAACCTTCCCTTGGGTCAGCCTAGTCCCCTCACAAGTGTCACAAAGACGTCTGGTTTCTCTTGGGGAAGAAATGAACCTCTGACCTGTGATGACAGAGATTCATGCTGGGCCACTTACAAAGGGAGTTTAAAGATAATTAGGATCTGAGAACTGTAAGTCAAAGATTTCTTCAGATGCTTTACAAAGGCTCCCAGGCTCCCAAATTTCTACAAAAATATTATTGTTTCAAGTAAGATTGCATTAAGACTGACAGGAAAATGCACATTCCGCAGCAATTACACCAGGTAATTTATTGAAAAATGAGTACTTACTTGAATAAGATTTTCAATTCTTTTCAAATCAACTCTTACATCTTGCCAGTTGGCCTGTGTTTTAGGAAGACTTGCACTGATACAGCTGAAAGTAAAACCAAAAAGTAAAGTGTTGTTGAATGAACATAATATTCTCTCGATGGACACAAAAGGCAAAAGAGCCAGCAAGAATTTTTTATTCTGGCTGGAGAAAACATGAATGTTATCCTTGCATTTGGGCCTTCCCCAGCCTTGTAGGTGACCAGAAACACCAAACACACAGGACAACCTTGACATTGGGGTTAACCTGGGGACTGACCAGTCCAGGTTAGAGAAACACCCAATTTGAAGGGATAACTTATAAAAACCAGGTGCAGTTTATTACGTTAAAATAATAACAAAAACTGATATGTACTAATGCCCATTGTTTTTGAATGAATTACTAATTTTCTTTAAGTAGAAGTCCTATCAGACTATTAAGTCTAATAGTAAGGTAAAATTCTTAAAATAAGCAATAACTATTTTCGTAGAATGGTTTTGACTCTTAAGTGTTCTTTACAGTAGATTAAACCTGCCTCTCATATGCTACCCACATCATTGCTATGCTTGCAGCAGTGTACCCATAAACATTACAGACTTCAGCACAGTTAGGCTGAAAACACTTATTCATACACTTACTTATCTTGGTAAAACAAAAATTGAATACCTGGACAAAAGGTACATACGTTGACCAAGTGACTGTGGAATGACTCTTAATGGTTTCATGAAAAATGCCTGTGCCCTGATGGATTTTTATGGAAGCACAAGGATCAACACTAATCTTTCTCACGGGGAAGATTTACCTGCACAAATCTATGGTTCCCCATACCGTGAAGTAAAAAGTATAGGAAAACTGAACTGAGTCAGATTACGGAACTACAGGTTGGGTTCTTAGGCTCTACACCACTTATGGTGCAGTGTATTAGTTGAATCTAAGAAAGAAGAAAAAAGTTAATAGGCATGGAAAATGTGATTGTTCATTAGGAGGAAAAATGAAAGATCTAAATAAAGAAAGAAGTACTTCCCCATGAACTAGGATAGAACTCCAAGGATAGAAGAAGTCAGTGTCAATAAATAGATTAAAAATGTAGCACAAATGAGCCCTGAATATGTACTGTTTTTTATTGCAATGATGCAGAATATTAATAAGGAATACACTTCTAAGTGTAAGTATATACTAGGAGGTCCTATTTATCTGCAGGACGTTAACAATCTTTTCTACACTAACAGAATACAGAATGCTCCGTGTGACCATACCTCCTTTGGGCCTCCAGAGTCTGCCCTCTATCACACCCCATATACTGACTACCTAAGGAATAAGCAAACTGAATGTAAACCAATGACATAGGAAAGTATTTAAGAATAATGGCCATGGCTATTAGCATGATGATATTTATGCCTAAAGATAAAATTACCCCAAAACGAAGACATGAATGCCAGCCTCTGTTAAAAAATGACTGTTCAGAAGTAAACACAAATAGCACTGGATGGACGTACTTCTCAAATGTGGTTTCTGGAAAATATAGAGAAAGTGATTTTACATTTTTTAGTTAAAAAGGATATTTAAATTTAAGTCATTTCTTTAGATCAAAACTTAAGAGTTAATGTTCCTTATCAGAATTAATAAAACTAGACTGTATCTTTCTTGCTCCCTGCCTCCAGGTTTGTTTTTTGCAGGCAAAATTCTTTAATATGTTTTTAGTACATATTAATTTTAAGAAATGTACATATTTACTAACAGTACCACTAATTTTTTTCTATTATCTTTAATCTCCCTCCCATCCTTTCACTTTTAAATAGTTCGACATATTTTATATAGTACAGATTAATAACATAAATTACTAATATAAGTTTATAGTTCTATATTAATTTCATATAATTATATGACAAGTAATTATACATTAATATAATATAGAGAAAAATTAGATAGAAATGGAACCAAGTGAAGATACTCTATGCTATCATGAAACCCACTATATAATAATTTTTCTTGGTGCTTTAGAAACATCACTTATCTTAGGACTTCCCAGAATTTTGATGCTTTTGTCTGCCTCTTTGCTGTTGCCAAAGGTTTAACATTTCAGATAGTAGTGTTGCCTGTCACCTGAAGCACTAAACATCTGTGATTCATCTAGTCTATGCTAAGGGGATGAGTGACAACTAGACCTTGTCCTCAAAGACTACACAATTCACTGACGTGATAGCTATTCAAAGAACAATAGGGGTGGGACAACTGAAGTAATACATTTATAAGACATGAAGAACATATCAAGGTTGTCCATAGAGTTTAAAAACCTATTATATTACTTTCAAGATAAGAACAATCTAGGTATAAACAGACCTCTGTTACATCCCAGGATCTTCAGAGAAGAGTCAGATTATGAAGTATCTGAGGTTTAAGTGACCTTTTAGAGAAGTCCATATATTACTTTTATCTAATTATTCTTACCGAAATTCTCATTACTCAATGCCAGGGTGAATACTTTAATATTGAAGAAGAGCTGGCTATGACCATGGGTTTCCAGAAGCCATCCATCCAGAAAACTTCCTACAACACAATCCAGGAAAAAGAATGGTCCGTTAAAAACACAAGTAAACTAGTGGGGGTGGAGGAAAGAAAGAAAAGGCAATTAATATTTATTGAGCACCTACTTTTTCATGGGCAGTCTATTAGTCCCCTAATCTATGCATCACTTTTAATTCTCAATGGTCCTATGAGGTAGGGTAGGCAGCATTTGATCAGCAACCTGAGCCCCACAGCAAGTACGACAGCCAGGATTTGAAACCAGGTCTGATGGTGAAGGTCAATTCCTTTCCACCATATTCAGGCCCTGAGTTGGCAAATTCTAAAGTCGTATTAGTGAAAAGTAGATTCATGCAAGTTTCTGATCATTTAATTTACAACAGAAGTAGCTACTTCTATAGATGTTTGCAGTCTTTGAAATTGTGAAAAGAAAAGCTCAGGTCCCAACTGACGTCACTTGTGCTCAAGTCCATGATAATAAACTTAGATTTAATACCCAACTTTGTTGTTGTTTCAGACTCTCCTAGACATATAACCTTAATCAGATTTTCTGTTCAACCAGGAGGTAACCTGTCACCTGCAGCCTCTCCATCTTCCACAGAAAAAATCAGATGGACTTCTTCCACAAACTGCCCCAAGCCCTGACCTAAGAAAAACATATCCTGGTCTAAATGTAATCCATGGTTTTGTCTCCACATGGCACACTGCCTGATTCCATGAATCACTTGATAAAGCCAATTAGAGCTTCACATTTACTAGGTTGAATTGTGTTCTTTAACAAAATAAACCACTTAACTGAATCATCACTTGAGAATTTTGTAACAACTTTATATTTTTCTAACTCAAAATGATGGAGAATATGATTATACATATCCATATTTAATTCCATTTACTTAAAAAATTAAAAACCAGAACATATAAAATACAAATGATTTTTCCCCTTTTTAAAATAGTATGTATTTGTTGGCCTCCTCCCAAAATCAAAATCAACCGCATCCCTTGATGTAAGTATTCACTGCACTTAAATTCTGTAAACCCAAATAAATAATTTTATTTTTCAGATGTTTCAAAAATATAAAAATGCTCTCAAAATATATAACTCTTAAGAGGAAAAACCAACAGTTATCTAGGTGTTAAACAAGATACTATGAAAATATATCCAATAAGAAAAACATTTTTGGCACCAGCCTGCAAACCCAAAGGTCGCTGGTTTTATCCCCAGCCAGGGCACATAATCAGGTTGCAAGCCAAGTCTCCAGACAGGTCTGTAGCTGGAGGCAGGTGAAAGGCAACCATACATTGATGTCTCTCTCCTTCTCTGCCTCGCTCCCTTACCCTCGCTCTAAAAATAATAAATAACATATTTTTTAAAAAAAGACTTTTTTTTCACAACATATTAAATCTAATCCTTCTGTTACATATGATCTAAGTCACTCATCAATTGGTTTAATTAAAGCAAATTCTTCTTTGTACTCTCATAACAATTCTATCTATACTATCTCAGTGCTCCAAAATTTTTTTAATAAAACTTCAAAATTATTTTCTAATTTCACCCAACATCTCTTCCATTCCCTCCCTCCTTTTTAGTTGTGGTACCCCAGACTCCACTTCAAAAAACGGTATTTACCAACCAACATGGGACTGAGCAGTACCTAAGGGCGATGTAACAAGGCCTTAGGAAGCCATTTGAGGTAATAATTGAGATTTTGGGCCTGGGTGTTCGCAGCGGCGTGAATCTCAGACAAGCAGGGTGTTCAATCCTCACCAACATCAGAGTAGACTTTCCCTGGCCCTGCTCTGCTACCTTCAGCTGGTATAAGTCAAGGAGGACTAAGTGCCTGCGGAACGGCCTCAAAATCCTCTAACAAAATCATGATCATAGAGGCCAGTGTGACCATAAAGGAAACTTTTACAGTTTGTCATTTTGTCAAAGTACCGAGAAGTGCTTTTCTGAGCTGAACGCAAAGAATCAGGGTTTCACAGCAGGTTTGGAAGCATTCATTCTGCCACTTGCTGTAGTCTTGTGGAATGATTTTACTAAAAATGCATGTACTTTCATGTGTGTGCATGTGCATTGCATGTGTGTGTGTGTGCTCCATGTTGAAAAAAAAAAACAAACCCTGAAAAGGTGAACTATTCCTTTCCCTTTGGCCAGGACTCAATGTGAACTATTAATAGAATCATTATCATGAGGGTGATATTAATTAGACTAAGTATTGTTTACCTAGTACTTTCAGGTTTACAAAATTCTTTCACGTACATTATCAGATTCAATCCTGGCAATACGGTTATGTGAGAGATCACGTTCATGCTACTATGAAGGAACTGAGGTTCTGAGAGGTAAGTGGTGTGCATCAGGTCAATGTCAAATATGGAGCCATAAAAAGTTCACTGCACAATCCAGGTTGGGCAGAGGGAAGAAGGATGCAAGAAATTTCAAATTCTGTGGCTGAGAAGTGGGCCCCTTCCTGTAGGAAGTACGTGAGCCATCCCGTGTGAATAATAAAAATCCCCTGCTCTCTGATAGCTTAAAAACAGGACTTTCAAACTGTTTGGATGCAAAACAGAACTCAAGTTCTTTCACACACCTTATCTCATTTGACTCTCACCAAAATCTGCCTGAAAGAAATGGCTGAAGCCAGGTTAAGAACTTGAATGAGAGGCAAATACAAGAATGAAAGGAGCTGCCCACTTCCTGCTCCGAGATGCTTTTGGAGGACTACGGAAGCAGTGTTTAATCCTGGCATGCACGTTGCATGTGGTTGTAAACTGCCCTCACCATCAGCACCTTTGGTTTGGCCTTCATTCACCTGGATGCCTGCAACTTGGCATAAAAAAGACTACCTCCCAACCTGACCCTCTGCAAGAGCAGAGTTCCAACAGGGATTTTGGAATTTTGTGGCTGAGTCACACTACAGGGTGCTGGCTGGCCTGGTGGCCAGGTGCTGACCAACACTGCTGGCCTAGCAGGGTGTCACTGCCCAGGGGAAACACATCTGGAAGAGTGGACAGACACATTAACACAGTGACTTGTGAGAAGAACTGTAAGTACATTCCATTCTATACCAATACTGTAGTTTATCCCAGTGAGAGCATATACTCTAGCACATTGCTCTTTTGTTTTATTCTGTTTATTTACTTGCCTAGTCACACAAAATATACGTTTTAATAGATTTAGCAACAAGAGTTATGAGTATAGGTTTATGTGCTGAAGACATTTTCCTACTCACTCAAAAATGCTACAAATGAGGTCAAAGCAAGATGGAGTGTGGAACAGAAAGAATGTAAGAGAGCACAGCTGTCCTTTTTTGGAAGGGAGGCCATGTGGTGGTGCATGTGCTCAACTGTTGCTTTGATAGTCTCAGTTAATTAAGACTAAATGTCATCAGCAGAGAGTGAGGATGAGGAGAAGGTGTTAGGGGTTGAGGTCAGAGAAGAATAAAAGAAATAGCCATCAAGGTAAGAAGAACAGTGAACTAATCTAAGTATACAAGGTCTGTTCCGAAAGTATGGAGCCAATGTCAATACATTTAACACAGTTTGTGTGCTTGATACCTTCGGGACAGACCTCGTAGGGTGAAAGCTATGCCTACTAGAAGGCCATGGTCATGAATGGCCAGAAAGTAAGATGAGCTGGCCAGCCTGTGTGTGTTTTCTTTGGCGACATTCAACTGCCAGGAATAGGCAGGTTGCAATGGGTGGACAACTCAATCATGGTGCTGTATGCCAGACAAGTGAAAGCAAGCGGGCGGAGACTGTAGAATGTAATTCAGGGAGCTTAAGGGAGCCATCCATATCCAGGGCATTTTCTTTCCTTTTCATTGTACAACTTCATGAAAGAAGTGTGACTGGCATCACACCTTAAAGAACGGGTAGATTTTAGATCTGGGTAAAAGGCACCAACATTCTAGGCGAAGGGAAGAGCTGAGCAAGAACATACACAGACAAGCACTGTGAGTATTCAGAGAAAAATGGTGAGGCATTTGACAGCAGCGGGATAGTAGGAGCAGGTAAGTGTGGACGAAACAGTGGCCACTCTACATGTAAAGCAGGGATTGGTAAGCATCTTCTCTAAAGGGCCAGAGAGTACAGCAGGCTTTGCAGGTCTCACAGGGTCTGTCACAAAGATGTAACCCTGCTGTCACCAAAAGAAAACAGCCTTGGACAATGCAGGAATGAACAGGTCTGGCAGTTTCCACTACGACTTCATCCGTCAAAATAGACACTCGGTGAATTGGACGCTCAGCGTGTAGTTTTCGGGCCTGGGACTCAAGTGGATCTCTTCATCAGTCCCATTTGAGCACAGCTGAGAAACTAGTATCTTTAAAGTCTCACATTTTCCGGTCATTAAGGTACCAGCATTTTTCTGTCATGGCTTTCACTTGATACCAAATATTATGAAAATGTCAAATGTAAAATTTCATGAAACAATCTGTGTTTATTATGAACTAGGTTACCATGGTTACCACAGTGGTTTTTAAAAAATTGATTCATATAAATGTAAGATCTAAAGTTGGTATTTAATGCTCTTAAAAATCCATATAACATGTTAATAGGGCCTATAAATCTCCCAGTTTATTGAAACAACAAAAATAAATGATTAGGTAGGATTTTCTTGTTTTAAAAATACTATTTCATACAAGGTTCATAAAATACATGTATTTTTAATGAAACATTTCAGTTCATGGGAATACTTAAAACAATTACAAACTGCTCCATCATACTGAAATGCTTGCAAAGCCAAATTGTAAACATTTAACTATCTATACTGCCAAGGGCAAAGGCAGTGCTAAAACTGGGATATCTTTGTCACCATGACTAATCAAAAAACATTAATTAAATAGGTGACATTATAAAGGGTGAATATAGAAACACCTTAGGAAGTTTGTCATATAAGATGGACAGTGAAGATGCATATATGTAGCTAGAGAGAATATCTCTGATCATAGTTCTATGTATTGAGGTGTTCATGTGCTTTTTTTTTTTTTTTTATCAGGTGCAACCATTCTTGGGAAGGTCTGGTATACCTTTTATAAATGCTCGCTAGTACAATCCTCTAAGGCAGGTGCAATGGGCAGCTTCCCCAGAGTAGCATAGCTGTGACTTCAGCCTGCTGTCTAAGAACAGCTTACTGCCTGCCCAAAGTGTCGCATTCAAAAGACTTGGGAAAGGGGAAGAAATTCTTTCAAACCATAGTATTGACAAAATGACCAAGAGCTGAAAATTATGAAATGGGTTTAGAAATTCCAGCATAGTACTAAAAAGGAACTCCCCCCAAAAGAGCAAAGAGAAGAGAGCGGAAGAAATAATCACAGAAAATATTTTTTAAAATTCACACAGATGGTATAAAACACTAGCTGTCACACTGTAGGGAAATAAAAGGATAAATAAAAACAATAGTAATTTAAATAAAGTTCTTGATCCCTAAAGAAAACCGTGCTAATAGCACCTATGGAGTAAGGATAAATGATTAAGGACAAGAATCAGGATGGATCTGATCATGGTACTTATAGGACAAATGGAACAAATCTTTAAAGCCTAAGGGAAAATGATTTTAGAAAGCTATTAGCATTTGAGAAAGAAGGGAAGAAACATTCTTTCAAAGCAAACCTTGGAAAATGTAGGATCCACAGAATGTCTGTGAAAAAATTATGTGAAAATGCATTCCAGGAAAATAAAAATGTAATTTGAAATGTGATAATTATGGAAGTATGGGGGATAAAACAAGTTAACATTGATATTCAGGTCTAAATAATGACAGCATTTTAAAGTATTTTTACCTCATTCATTCATTTTGCAAAAAATGTGAGATTCTTGTGGTCAGAAACCTTATTTACCTCGTTCAATCCTCTACCTCCCACACATAAAAGCATCCGTGAGACATAATAAGCACCTAAGACATGTGTGTTGGTTTGATTTTTAATTGGTTTACAACTACATAGGCCCCATCCTCCAAACTGCCAGCCTCTTAGCTACACTTGACTCCCTACCCAGCAGGCGCTCCCTTCAGTCACTGAAATGTTACCCTACACAGCACCCTAATCCCTGCCCCCATTTCATCTTTCTGCTACTTTTATTTTGCAATTTCAAATGCCAAGCTGCAAAGTCATACAGAAGAAAAAATGTAATTTTTTGAGGTGCAACCTCTAATGAGCCTTTTCTACATCCGATAGCCTTGCTCTCTGACAACCTCCATCACACTTTTAATAGCAACTTTATGGAGCTATCATTTCAAGACAATAAAATACACCCATTTTAAGTATATGACATGCAGAATTTTGACAAGTGTGTACATCAGTGACATTACCACCATGGCCATGATTATCAAAAATATCTATAAACAAATTTCTCTCATGTCAACTCCCAGTCACTCCATTCCCAGCTCCCACCCACCAGGGACTGATCTAAAATGCACTTTTCCAACCAGCAACATGGAGGGAAAATCATGAGTAATCCGCATTTGGGAAATGATGCAAGCAGAACAAAGCAAACTCATGTTAAGATTTGAAGAATGCGCAACACATTCACTATGATGAATTGCAAAGATTGAGAGCAAAGTTTACTACAGAAAAAAATCTTAAATATATTACCATAATTGGCAAATCCAAATAAAAAGGGGAAGTTAAGCTATCTAATGGAAGGCAGTTGGGCAGTGTAGGGAGAAAAGAACAAAAAAAGGAAGTACAGTAAAAAAGTACCCACAAAACGTAATGTGTTAGGAGTCAGTATACAAGTACATCCACTCACACATGCAAAGAGTTGATAGAAACTATATCTGCTTCCTAAAAGGCAGACATGCCTATGTTTTTAAAATAGGAGGCAGAAAGACAGAAGATAAACTTTAAAATATGCTATTTATAAGAAATTAAGCAAAAAGTAAAATGGTACATACAATAGCATGTTGGTTACCAAAAGGAAGGCGAATAACGGGAGGAAGGTAAAGAGTAAACGGAGTCAAATATATGGTGATGGAAGAAGATTTGACTTTGGGTGGTAAACGCATAACGCAATATCTGATGGATTATAGAATTGTCCATTAGAAACCTATATAATTTTATTAACCAATGTCACTCCAAAAAATTTAATAATTTTTTAAAATGCCCTGGTTGGTGTGGTTCATTTGGTTGGGGCATTGTCCCATAATCTGAAAGGCCATGTGTTTGATTCCTGGTCAGGGCACATGCCTAGGTTATAGGTTCAGTGCCTGATCAGGGAATATGCGAGAAGCAACTGGTTGATTTTCAACCCCCACATCAATGTTTCTTTCCATCCCTTCCCCGTTCTTTAAAATCAAAAAGCATGTCCTTGGGTGAGGATTAAAAAAAGAAAGAAAGAAAGAAATACTACAAAAAAAAACTTGAAAATGCAAGAACATAAAAAAGGCATGTTAAGCAAATATAAGTATAGTGATAATAATACTAGGAAAATTAGGATTCAGATAATAAGAACTAAGCACTACAAAGGATAATGCACACAGATAAAAGTTACAGCCTACAACAAGGTGCAAAAACCATGAATCTTCATGAATCTAACAACATAGCTTCAAAGTATATAGAGGAGAAATAAGGAGCTATAAAAGATTTTAAAACATTTTTCAGAAAATTATACATAAACCAAAATGAGTAAGGCTAGGGTCTGTGGTATGCCAGGTAAGCAGGCTTTCAAAAATAAAACACACACACACACACACACACACAAATACACACATACACAAATTGACTTATAACATTTGCCAATTTCTACCACGCAAATACTCCTCCACACTGATTTCAAGTCAATGGTTTAACCATTAGTTCATGAAACACCTGAAGAGGTCATTGTCAGCTCTCCCAAGTCAGCTAGAGCTGCTCCAGCAGCCATTGCCAATGAGGAGGTTAAGGTTGGTGACAATGAGAGGCTGAGAGAGGAGTAGGCCTGAGGGAAACATTCAGGAGTTCAGTTTTGAAAACACTCAGTTTCACGATTTACTAGCCAATTTTATCCAAATGTTAGGAAGAGAACTGAATTTCAGGACAAAGATCCCAGAAAGAAGCATGGAATATTGATAATATACCAAATAAGCCACAAATCAACAAAGAAAACCTGGGACCTATTTTCTTCACTATTCAGTCTGTTCAGCAGACATTTACAGAGTACCTTCCGTGCCCCTGGCCCTAGGGTGACAAAGGTGAATAAGCGGAGTCCCTATCCTTCAGCCAAGTACAGACACACACACACGCATGCGTTATATACTATAAATGCTAAGGCAATTTGGGTCTCCAGGTTTCCATATTGAAAGAAAACACAGTAGAGGAGATGACACAAATAAATTACCTTAGAGGATAATTAAAGTTATCCAATCTAAGAAAAGAGAAAAGGCTTTCCAGGTGGAGGGGAAATAATGGGCCAAGGCACAGAGGTGTGAAACAAAGGAAGCACGTGGTTGCCCTCCAGGGCTCCAATTTCACCAGCTCATCGAGTTGGAGAATGGGCATGGGAGGGGCATGATAAGTGAAAAATAGGTTAAGTCAGGAGACAGCCTTCCTTGACCAGAGAATTTGCTGTCCCTGGTGTTCATGGATGCAATGGCTTGATCAAGTTTGAGCTTAATGTAGATTATCTTGACCCATGTGCAGGAGCTATATTTAAAGGAATCAAGACTCAAGGTAGGAAAACAGGTCAATTATTCTTGTAGTTGCCCATGTAAGGCACTGAACTGGAGAAGTAGGCGTAGCAACGGAAAAGAGTAATAGTAATGCTTATTGGAGGAGTACTACTTCCCAGCAAAATTGGCAGGCCTTGCTGGCTGTCTGGGTACGTAGCATCTGGGAGAGGAAGAGGCCTTGATGAGTAATAGGTTTTTACGGTTTGGAAGATCAGGGCTGCGGGGCCACTAACTGAGACGGCACACAAGACAGGACTGGCCGGGGTGAGGGGAAGATGACTCATGCCGTGCAGGGCATGTTAAGTTTGGGAAGTCGGTGGGGCACCAGACAAGCTTGCTGGAGGGCAGAAGAAGAAACCAGTCAGAAACTCAAGCGCTGTCGGGCTGGAGTTACCACACACTGGCTTCCAACCTTGAGTTCAGCGGAGATGGAGCTAGGAGGGCGCTGAAGGAGAAAGCTGCAGGGAGCAAAGGAAAGAAGAACGGCTCTCTTGGACCTTCCTTTAGACCACGGCTTCGGGGAACATCTAAGTGCTTCAGGTTCTCAGTCAAGGCCCCAGGACTCACACTAGCAGTTTCAGCACAAGCGTCTCCTTGGACGTAAGGAGAAGCTCACTTTTTCCATTGGAACGTTTCTGACATTGGGTCGCATCTTATAAATGATCTTTATCCTCATTCCCAGAAGAGCTATTATTAAAAAGTGCTCTTCTTACAAAATTGATGGTGCTTCAGGGCAGGCTCTCTGGGAAGGGATTCTGGCTGATTTTTGCGCAAGAGGTGCTGTGGGGAAGGCAGGGCGACCAGACTGGGCAGAGGAAGAAAGCAGGTCACTCTGCAGCCACCCACAGGGCTTTGTGACGCTCCGGAGCTAGGGTGGTCCTCTGCAGTTGGACAAGTTGGGCACACATGGACTTTATAACAATCCCCTCCCTTCGAAAGACATTGGATGGAGATGGCCCCTGGGGATAGGGTGTGACCTTTGGAAGGAGAGTTTCTCTCAGAGGGGACTGTCAGCTGAAAACAAGCAAGCAGATGTTCCAGTAGCTGGAACAACAGATTTCTGATTCCCAAAAAAGGATAGGCCCATGGCATCGCCTCCACTACAAATGATACTTAAGAATGGTGGAAATCCAGCATTTTTTATCTCTATAGGATTTGATATTAACATGGCCATGAGGTAGTATTAAACACGAATTTCGTCCCACACACCCTATGTAAAAATCCATTTTAGTCAGTGTAGGTCCCCTGAGGTCCTCACTTGTTTGGAATAAAGAGGAGAGAAAGAATTATTCCTAAAAATTAGAAGAGAAACGTATATAAGGTCACAAAAGGTATCCACTGCCCAATTTGGGGCATTTCCTGAAAACTGATTTGGCAGCAAAAGAGTCAAACAGCAGCAGTTAAGTGCTCAGTTAGGCAGCCCTGAGCATGAGAGGCAGATTTCACCACAAATCAGTGGGGCTCCAGCACCTTTTGGCGCAGCCTGTAGTGAGGAAGCAAGGCTCTGGCCCTCAGGGAGTAGCTGCCCCTTCTCTGCGACTTTAAGGATAGGAACACAATGTGTCAGAGCCACTGTGTCCCAGACTCTCGGCCACTTTACCTGCCCTTCCCCCAACTTGCACAGCAAGTCCTTCCCAGAAGTGGGGACTGCGGAGTCAAGAGGCAGCAAGGGTGACCTAGATGCCCTGGAGCCACTACGAAGGCACAGGCCTTTCTGAGGTCATGTCAAGTGCAACCCCAAGGCTGGACTTCTCCCAGACTGCCCTCCAAACAACAACTGTCTGGGCAAGAAGGTCTGTGGGAAGCTGGACATGGGTTATTTCCAGTGGAGCAGTTCCCATCAATGAGTACTTCCTAAACCACCAATAAGCAAAACAACAATGGCCAGGCTACTTCAGGAAAGAATATGTTTTATTTATTTTCATTCTCTCTATAGAAAATATTAAAAGTCATTATCTTTTAAAAGAGGAAATGTGAGTGTATACAGGTACAACTTAGTGGGAAATAAAGTGCATCAAGATGACCCAGATGTGCATGAATCATGACGTTAATATTTTGTGGTGTGTGTCAGTGTTCTTATATCTGTCATTTGTCATTCTTCTTCCGACCTAAGAATGTTCTAGGTGATAAATTTTGTATTCATAATTTAACTCTTTTTCACGAAGAGGGCCCAGCACTACGCAAGCTTGAGGCCTTAAACCTGGATGCTCCCTAACTTAACTCTTCCAAGCACTTAATTGACTTAATCAGAGAAATATATGAGGTAGATGCTGTCATTATGCTATTTTACAGAGGAGGAAGTGGAGGGCCAAGAGTTTCAGACACTTGCCAACAGTCACTCCCAGAGGACAAGGCAGTGTTGAGATTTGAACCTCACTGCTGAAACAGGCAGTTTACAGACTCCTTCGATGCACTCTGGTATGCGTTCTTCACTTCTCTTTCAACATTGACTAAGCTTCCTTTTGGTTAAAGGAATGTGTTTGGTGCTGGATGATATTGAGAGGATCTGAGATAGTTCTTATGCCCACAAACCATAAAGACAAATAAGGATAGCCAAAATGCATAATCAAATACAAAGGTATTAAAAAAAGGCGATGCATCAATAAAGGGGAAACAATGAATTAAACATTCTAATCTGCCAAGTGGAAGAGTGTAAACAATGAGTGACATAAATGTCTGATTGAGTCTTCCTTTCATTCATGGAACATGGAGGAGTCTAAAATTGTAACAATGGATATAGTTGGGACAGGGCATTTTAAAAGTTTCATTTTGGGGCTCGTGAACAGATGTTTTCTGAATGCCCAGGATGTGACTGGCGTTTTGATAGACATTTGGTGATCTAACCAAGAAAGAATAATTGAGATCCTAGAGTTTATCTCCTTTTTCCGTGAGGAAGCTGAAGCTAAAAGATACATGGCATCTACACCAAGGGTCCCCATTTCTTAGGAAGCCTTTCCTTAAATCACCACAGTCAGATATCATTTTACGTTTTTCTAAACCCAGCTTAGGACATTGTTCTTCTGTGGCTCTGGTTCTTTAGAGTTGGCTATTTGTTTTTATACATATTGAGAATCAGGAGCTTTTTAATCTTTTTAAAAAATGGTTAATGACACCTCTAACATCTAAAAGCTATTCACCATCTCCTCAGAAAACAGCATGTAAGCACATAACCAAAATTTTAGACAAAATAAAATCATCTGAAGCTAAAACATTCATCCCTCTAGAAGTCTCAGGATCTCAGGTTAAGGATCTTTCTTCTAGATGACTGGCCCTATGCAATAATTTTTGTAATGCATGTTAATAACAAATATACATAAATTAGGTTTACCTGTGTGTCTCCTATAGAGCCATACAGTGCAATAGAAGCTTCATAAATTTCTTGATTTTAATTACCCCAAAATGAAGTTGCAACCAGAGGGAGAAATAGAACGGGCCATGTACTCCCTGCCTGGTCATGTCTTACACTCTCATAATCTCTCCTTAAACAAACAAACAAACAACCCATAATCATTGTCATTATAAGCTCATTTTTATAGAGGAGGTAAAATAAACATTAGAAAACATCAGTACAACTACTTGGATATGATTATATATGCAATAAAAACTCACCTTTAGGAAAGGATGGTCCCTGTAACATAGAAGGTACTCAATAATATTTGCGGAGTGATTATGACTACATGAGTAATGAATAATAAAGAGGGATGAATAAATGCTGCGGCAAATGGAGGAGACTGCGGATGGGATAGCAAGTGAGGCTAATGCTGAAAAGTGAATAAAATTTGAATCTGAAGTAGGAAGATATTCCAGCTAATATAGACCCCGCATAAACAATACCCTCCGAATACGAGAACATCTAAGGGCACCACAGACAGGAAAGCACTGAAAGAAAATGCAAGTTGGAGTTGGACTGCATTGTGGCTTTCACAGTAGAGCTGAGGAATCTGATTTATTCTCTGGGAAATGGAGTGCAACTTTCTATTCTTAGATAGTGATGTGGCCTAACAGTTGTACTTGCAAATGCAGAACCAAAAATTTAAAAATCACAAATAGTTATTTAGCATCAACTAACGTAAACACTGTTAAACAAACTAATACTCTCATCTCTTAACTGTTCCTTCTACTTTCATCACTTAATTCCTGATTCTTGGTCGTCAACATTTGTCCCTTTTACAGGAAAGAAAAGACTTTCACTTGTTCAAGACTGAGAATTTGTACTTCGTTGCCGGCATGGGGAGCTGGGCAGGTACAGGCTTGGGTTACAATCAGCTGAAACCCTCCAAGGAATTCCCCAGCCTTTCCAGCACCTGTGCTCAATAGGAGCTTCCATTCTGTATCGTCACCCGACTCGTTACAGTTGCTTCCTTAACTGTATTTTTTTAAATTTGCTTTATCAAGTAGTTCTGTTGTTTATTTTGACCTGCCTCCTAAAGCTGGTCATTATTCAATCTCTGTATGAACCCATTCACAATATGGTCGGGTTCCAGCACCCTTGAGAACTCTAACAATAGGTAAAAGTGAAAAGCGACCAATGTTTTTTTTCCCCCCAGAAAATCTGTACCACCCCTTCCCCAGCCTAAAGCTTTCCTCCTCCCCTTCAGCATCACTGTCTCCACCTTCAAGCAAACATCAGACCAATGGCTGATGTCAAACTTCAAATGCTGTCTTAATATGAAGGCAGGATAAAAGTGAACCAGAAGCTATTAAATAACTCATTCCAGATTCCCACAGTTAGCAGAGCAACGCACAGGACATATCAAGTCCACATTGTTTTTATGACACCACACTATCTCTCTCTTTTCCCTTACTGTTCAGGCAACTTTCCTAATGGTGGCTTTCCTCTGTGTGTGTGTGTGTGTAATATGTATACACGCACACACACATAAGCACACTTGTCACTGTAGAGAATGAGAGAAAAAAATCTCTGCTCTTACAGAGCTTATATATATTTAAATGTAACTACAGACTATGTGTATGGGTTTTAAAATGCAGAGGTAAACTAGTACCGACTTTCTGATGGAAAGTTCTAGCTAGTATCTTATACTTTAAGTAGTTCTGTTTGAAAACTCGGGGGAGAAAAATCTCTAACTAGATAAAATTATTTTACGTGTGGAATGTAATTACCCATGTTTTCCAAGCTTAGATTCAGCACATGAAATTCGGACTTGGTCATCACTGAGGAAAGTGTTCCTAGTGTTTGCATTTTCTTTTAACAAATAGAGATCTTAACTTAAGAAGGAGGTATAAATACAAAGAACAATGCTGGAGATGAGCCTATTAATCTTTTTATGCGAAGGCAAAACTTGTCTTTGTTGTGATCTCTGAACAAATGTTGAGAAAACCCTGCAGTTCAGCAAACACTATTTCCGAAGGAGGAAAGGGAGACTAGCACAATGTGTTATGCTGGTAACCTGTAGTGGAAAATGCCCATTCAAATGCTGTATCAAATGTTGATTAGGAACCAAAAAATGTGAATAACTGTCTAGAAAAATCACTTCTCAGCAGAAATTACTTCAACACAAAGCTCTAAGTTTGTGAATTGAATTAAAATCCGTAGCCTGTATGATGATGAAAGAAAATAATAATTCTTGGCCTCAAAAAATAAAAAGAAAAAAAGTCACTTAACGCCTGGAAGATTTCTACAACCAAAGGAGAGAATAAGCCTACTGCTCTAACAACCCTTTATATGAAGCCAATTAATGACTTAACTTGAGCACCTGAGGAGAGCCTCTGGATTATCATGTGAGAAGACAGTCCTACCTTAGGGTAACCAGGCCATGCAGACTGGTTGCCTTTTGGAAAGGGGAAAAAAATGTTTTTTTCAGTTTCCATAAAACAAAACAAAACAAACAAAAAAACATAAACAGAATAAAAAATATGTTAAGAATCCCATTATTTCACTTGGATTCCCAGGGACACTCATTATCAAGCTAAGAGCTGAATATTGACATCAAGTAAACACTATTAGCAGAAGAGAAGAGGAATGAGAATTCTTTTCCCACTCAGAGCATTTCAAAATCTGGGCTATGGTAAGCCGTGAAGGTTCAGGGAGACAGCCTGTCCAGACAGCGGGGCCACTCCCCACTGTACCTCTTTATTTCTAAAGGACAATGTGGAGCAGTAACAATAGAACTTAGACTCCACTTCAGATGCTAAACAACCTGTTTCCAGGGAAAGCAAATGATTACTATGACTTCTATTCCCCGTTTGTAAAAAGTATGTCTTCTCCCCTTTCTTTTCACTCAAGTTAATGAAACATGCCAACTCATAAGGAAAACAAAATGGAGAGGAAGAAATCGTGTTTCACTGTGCATTTCCTAGAAGAGTTCAGAGTAATGGTCAAAAGGTGCTCTGGGCAGAGAAGAGAAAGGTACAGTCATGGACGACAGGCACTCTCGCAGGCAGGCTCTGCTTAACTAACATGAGATTGAACCTGGATTAGTCACAGAGCACAGGGAATATAGCTGTGTACCAGCTGAACTAAATAGCAAGGATGCCTACTAGTAAAGATGTAAAACCAGGGTGACCTGGCCACGAAACGCAAGGGGAAAACAACGAAGTTTCAATAAAGAAGAACTAGCATTAAAGTAAAAATTTTAAATCTCCTCCAAGCATTTAATTAATACTCATTGAGGAGTCTCTGGCAGGAAGCACTTCTTAGGAGCTAGAGTAATAAAAGAGGTGAATGGCAGAACATAAATGATATATGCTACTGATGATGCAGATAGGCAAGGAAGACACTCCCAGAGCTTGGCTCTAATGTACAGTAGGGAGGGTGGAACAAGGCCATTGAGCCCTGAAGGCAGGCTGGTGGGAGAGATGCCCCACAGGGAAAAAGCATTCAGACAAAGGGTGTGTCCAACGGACGCATTTGGCAAGCCCCGCTCTAAATTCCAGTTCCAAGCTGCTCATAACACACAAGTCGGCGACTTGTAAAGATAGCTTCTGATCAAGTTTTATGGGGCTCTTTCTTTATCACGAAGACATAAAGTGACTTCTGCGAAGGGAGTGTTACAGCAAACCTTCCCATCAAGTGTTCGATACAAACAGGACCATCTGACAAGCCTCTGATATTCAAACAACACAATAATAAAAAACGAATACAATATTCATTCTGGAGAATGAGGCACATAAAACGGGAGACAGAGCACTTCTGGACACGGCATTGGGTGGCATTAGGTTTCCTGCCTCTAACTCGCCTAGTCACACACTCCTTCCAGCTACAATAAAACGTTGCTTTCTAGCTAGAAAATCAACACATTGGTTTCCAAAGCACGTGGTCTCAGTAGTTTTCCTAGGAGGATCCTACAGCTTTATAGAGCCATGTACTGACAGAATGGCAGTGTTAAGAGAAAATAAAACCAAAAGAAACAGATAAACATCTGTTTCCCCTTGCACAAAGGCATCATTGCTAACATAGAGTAGTGGAGGTTCTTGCACAGTGAAAATACTTTTTGTTCTTTACATACTGAATGGCATCATGAATAGTTTTGTTCTGGTTGCTATTTTCCCAACTTTATTACCAGCAAAATCATTCCCTGTGTGCATGTTGCCCATAAGATCCTCCCTTCCAGGGAGAGAAGGACCATTTCTAATTTAACTGTTCATTTAATTTCCTTTAACACTTTAAAAACATCATATGGATGTATTGACTTGTCACAACTGGGCCATCAATTTCTTTAAAAAAGCCATCAGAATGACATCACCAGTCTCTATATCACATATTTCACAAAGAACAAAAGAAACAACTTTGCTAAGACAATGCACAACCACTCTGGCTATAGTCAGCTATCACGCAAGATGTCTGGTTTTAGTATTTTGGCAATTTACTTTAGATAGTGGAAATGTTAGCATCTCATTGAAGTAAGAACAATGATGCATAAATTGTGACCAAATAACGTTCAAATACTGTAGAAGATATTTCTGGTGAAATATGAGAAAAAAATTTAAAACTTAAGAAGAGCAGACTGTGCAAAATATTGGAACCCAAAAAAGAATTCTATCTTTTATTTATTTTTAAGCTTTTTCATATATTATTTTCAGAGAGAAGAGCAGGGACAGAGGAAGAAAGGGAGAGAAGCATCAATGTATGGTTGCCTTTCACCTGCCTCCAGCTACAGACCTGGCTGGAGACCTGGCTTGCAACCTGGTTATGTGCCCTGGCTGGGAATCGAACCAGCAACCTTTGGGTTTGCAGGCTGGCTCCAATCCACTGAGCCACACCAGACGAGGTGCTACCTTTTAAAGATATAAAAAATAATCCTGTAGCTTGGTTAACTATGATACGCCCAAACCTAGGCTTGACTTCCAACTCTGTCAATTACTATTTTGAGTAATAGGGAATGGGGAGCAGAAATCCCACCCTAAATGTGAATATGATAGCATCCCTGGTTTAGTTATATGGCACAGCGGGGAGATTATTAGGAAAGAGTGGTTAAACCAATCACATGAGTCCTTACTAGCAGAGAACATTTTTCCGGCTGGCGGCAGAAAGCGAAGCTAGAGAGACTCAAATCTTGCTTTGATCTGAGGGCTACCCCTGCCTTTGCCGGTTTGAAGACTGGGGGAGCTCTGGGAGAGGGAATACTGGTGGCTTCTAGACTTGTAGAGTGACTCCTGCTGGCAGCCAATAAGGAAACAAGGACCTCACTCCTACAACCACAAGGAACTGAGTTCTGCCAACCACCTGAACAAGCTTGGCAGTGGATTCTGTCCAGAGCCTCCAGGTAAGAGCCTAGACTGGTGGGCATCTTAATTATTACCCGTCAGACCCTGACCAAAATACCCAGTCAAACATGTCTGGACTTCTGATCTGAAGAACTGTGATATAATTTATGAGTATGATTTTTAAGTCACTAAGTTTGTGATGATTTATAGCACAGGATAGCAAATGAATACACAGAGTAATTTATATAACATTTAGAGCTTCTGTAAAACAGATACAAATCATAAGTAGCTGTGATAAGGAGAACGAGATCATGCATGCAATGTCTGTGGCACAGTATTTAGCATGCAGTAAGAATGTAATTACTATACCTTTAAATACGTTATTTTATGAAACTTCAGAGATTTCTGACACATTTTGTAAGTCAACCTTTCTGGAAATACCCTGCTAAATTGGCTGGATATTACTTTGGTTAGGTTCCCCTATACCTTGAAGAGACTTCCAGGTTTGTGAAATTTAAATGGAGTTAAATTAATCACAGTAAATTAATCAGGTGATTCCACAAAACACGTGTGAAAATAAGCAGTTAATTTGTATTTGCATGTGAAACGTGGTATACCAGTTGAGCATAAAACACCATGAACAATAACAAAAACTAAATATCCTTAAAGAGAGTTAGGATCCTAATAAGTAAACAAAGATCACATACACTCTAGGCCCTGGTTCTCTATTACCATAAGGAACAGCTGAAAAATTACCTGAAAGCTGCACATAAATCTAATATCAACTTTAGCAAAACTTGCTAAATTTAGGGCCCAAGTGGAAAAGACCCAGTTCTTTATGAATGTTCTGCTTGCTTACATTTTTGACTATCTAAATAATACATGGTTATGAAAGTACAAATGTAGGTTGAGAGAAAAGGGCAAATCATGAATTATATTAGAATACAGTATTAGAAGTGGGATAAAAAAAACTCAAGCATTTGTTTTGAGAGAAGATAAACTATATAATAAAATTAAAGGATGAATCTCGGAGACAGCCATCAAGATGGCAGTAGGCATTTTTATACATAAGAGCAAAACAGGCCAAAGTTAGGGAAAGCTGGCAAACTGCAGAATGTAAGTCGAAATATGCTGTGAGATGATAATAAACATATTCTCTTTTATTTTTGTCACAAGAGGCAGATGTGATGGCAAAGCTTCCACTTAATAATGGAGAGCTATGAGGACAGTTAGACAGTAAGGTTATTATCATTCCGGAGGATCCAAGAAAGTTGTGGAAAGGCTACAGGAAGCAGAAATATATTGTCAAAGCAGAAAGCTTGGTGATGAAGTAAGGCAAAATTGAGGAACTTCATTTGGATGACCATAATTCCCATAGCAACATGCTGAGGGAACTGCCAAAAATACAGCCAACCAAATAACATCTCATCCTTGATCATATAAAGCAACCATGTGAATACTTGATCTGACCACCCGATCTCTTGTGCACGAAGAAAACATGAGTCATTGTATATTTTCTCTTGCTCAATGCCCAACAACTATGGGTCCTGATCCAGAAAATGGGGCTTCTGTTTTAGTTTTAATTAAGATAAAGAATACAAAGAAAACAAAAGCTTTTATTCCAGCCTACTCCAAATTAATTCATTCAACAAACAACGATTACCCACTGGAATGATCTAAGTGCTATGCTGTGAGGTGAAGATGCCATATGACCATGGTCAATGTCATACTTGTCCTCATTGAGTTCACAATCCAATAAGGAAACCAGAAAAACCCACAGCCGTTATATAATAGTGAGCATATTAGAGGACGGTACTATGAAAATGTGCAGTAGAGGTGAGACTTTCCGGAAGAAATAACATGGGGCTGGGACATTCCTGACATTCCTGGGACATTTCAGACATTCCTGAAAGAAGAAGGTGGGGAATGTTCGGAGCTGAGGGGCAGCATAGCTAAAGACCAGAAGAGTAGGATTTTGTGTTGTATTTTCAAGAAAATCAAAGCCGTTCCCTATAGCTAAAAGACTACAATCAACATATATAATTATCTACAAACTGGAATGCTTTTACTTTTGTTATCGCTTCTTTAATTTATTCTTTTAATGGGCTAACACCAAACCATAAGTGGTTTGGAGTGTTATAGTGTATTAAGTCTGCTGTTCCATCTAGATCCTGTGAATGTTTTTCAATGGGAAATTCTTGCTAGTTACAAATATTTGAGCTTCCTTAGAAAAATGGCTTAACCTCAAGGTTTGGTGATAAATAAGTTATAAAGTCACTGAGATCACAAATCAACAAAGATAGATTAATGCCACAAAATATTTTGTTGTGAAAGCATATGAAAAGAAAGGAGATTAACCAGTTAGAAATGGCATTGAAACTCCTACAACAGAGGGGAATTGTACCCCACCACACAATTTTTTGACAATATTTCTGTAAATGTTAATTCTGACTAACATGTAGTTTATAATGAAACAGCATGCTTGCATAAGAATCCTAGGAACTAACTTCAACAGACACAGACTTTGACCTTCAGGAATCCCACCTCTGGGAGATTTGCTGACCTTCAACTATAAAATAAGGATGATGCACACCATACCCTTGCTTGGCCAGTTTCAAGATCTTTATAAAAATGGACTATGGCCCTGGCTGGTGGCACAGTGGATAAGGTGCCGGCCTGCGAACCCAAAGGTCGCTGGTTCAATTCCCAGCCAGGGCACATAACCAGGTTGCAAGCCAGGTCTCCAGGCAAATCTGTAGCTGGAGGCAGGTGAAAGGCAACCATACATTGATGTCTCTCTCTCTCTCTCTCGTTCTCTCTCTCTCTCACTCTCTCTCTCTCTCTCTGCCTCTCTCCCTCCCCCTCCCTCTAAAAATAATAAAATCTTTTAAAATTAAAAATAAATAAATAAAAGAATGGACTGTGCTGTCTGCACTAGAGAAGTAGAACTCTTCAACCCCCTCCCCTTGACCTCTTTGTTCTGCTTTCCCTCCCCCTTTTTATAAACCTGTCTGCCTGCACTGAGATGTGAAGATAGGCTTTGAGCAAGAGTCCCCTCCCTTCTCAGGTGGCCGGCTTTGAATAAACCTTTTTCCTTCTCACCAGCACCGGCCTCATGAGTTTGGCTTGCCCTATGGCAGGCAGCGGGCCTGCACATGGTTAACAACACTAGACTTAAAAAAGAAAAGAAAACAAAAGTTGTTCCCCATCCCAACGTTATGCTCTCTAAGCCTCTGTTATGTACTGAGGTAATAAAATTAAAAAAAATTAAATATATTTAACTTCCTGGCATAAAGGGATAAAGTGACAGCTATTGAGGCAATTTATTTCTTATTGCTAAACCACTAAAACAGTGTAATGATTAATGAGTCTTTAAAACTCTCAAACTGTATACTTTTTCATACAGACAGATCCTCCAGGCCACATGGTGGTTAGAAGTTGTTGCAAAATTTCTTTAATTATAAACAACTGATTTATAAATTACTGTAAACTATCTAGAAGGCCTTACATTATAAATCATTTCATATTATTAGTTGCTCATAATGATTACTGAACTACAAATAATGCAACTCTTAGCCATTGTATACAGAAAATATTTACATTTATCACTTTACCATATGCTGCTTATGTTCTGTCTTCAAATATATCATAGATAATTTTTACTATTAATAGTACAAGTATTTGCTAACAAATGTCAAACACTATCAATTACTGTTCTGAGCCACTCTCATATTTACTGATTTGTTCATTACAACAGTATAACAAAGGTCCTGTCATTATCACCATCTTAAAGATGAGAAACGTGGTGAACGGAGACTGACCTGACGCCCCGAAGTTACACCGGAAGTGAGTCGTAGCTGGGAGCCACCAGGCAGCCCTGCCAGCACCTGCACTTCTGCCCCTTGACTGTGCACCTCTGGACTAACCCAATGCCACCTCCTGCTTGGAAAACCCCTACTGCCCAGTGTGTCTGAGGCTCCTACCTTGAAAATGAAACTTGATCTAGTATAGGGTTTCTTCCAGAGTAGAAAGTGAAAACACATCTGCCTATGGGGCTAGAAGACAGGCTGCCTTCAGGTTCAAAAAGATAGGGATGTTTCAGCCAGGAGGGTGGAAAAGCGAAGAGAAACGGAGTAGGAAAAGACAGTGGATGGTAATGCCTCCGTGCAAGGGTTGATATCCTCGGGGGAGTCAGTGGGCAGTGCATTTGGTGGCAGGCTTAGTGTGTCCCTCTGCTGTCCCCCACCCACCGTGGGATTACTGATAAACACCAACATGAAGGGGAGGCCCACTCAAGAGGCCGCCACATGGGACTGAAAAGCAAAAGGCGAGCATTGGTTACGTGCCATACCAAGAATGAAAATACAGGGTATAAATTGAATCCCAGGTGCTCAACTCTGAGGTAGATAGATGCATGCTTTTAGTAAGATGAGCCACTGTTCTCTGAAATTTCAGGAAGACTTGCTTTACTCAAATTCTTTCATCATAAATTGCCCCATAGACTATTAGCATGAAATGTTAAAGGGACTTAAGAAAAAGAAGATCAAAACCATGAACATTAAAAGGGCAACAAATTCACAACTATCAGCAACTAAACCTAAAAACAGAAACTAAGCAAACAACCAGAACAGGAATAGAAGCATAAGTACGGAGACCATTGGAGGGTTATCAGCAGGGAGCGGGGAAGAGGGAGATGAGGGGAAAAGGTGCAGGGATTAAGCAGTGTGATTGATGAGTACAAAATATACAGGAGGATATCAAGAGCAGTATAGGAAATGAAGAAGCCAAAGAACTTACATGCACGACCCATGGATATGAACTAAGGGGTGGGTGGATACTGGCTGAAGGGAGGGAAGGGGGGAAATTGGGACAACTGTAAGAGCATAACCAAAATGTATTTTGAAAAGAGAGTACTATCAGAGAAAGTAAAATATGTAAGAATAAATCTTAAAAAAGGAAAAATCTTGCCAGCAGTCAGCAGCAAGTTGATATCTCATTGTGGTTTTAATTTGCATCTCTTTAATGACTAGTGAGGCTGAGCATTTTGGCCCTCTGTGTGTCCTGTGTGGAGAAGCATCTATTCAGGGCAACTAGATTGTCCGTCTTCCTGGTGTTGATTTGTAAAAGTTCTTTATATAATTTGGAAATGAACACCTTATCAGATGTATGACTGCTGAATATGTTCTCCCGTACAATGGGTTCCCTTTTCATTTTGTCGATGGTGCCTCTTGGTGTGGGGAAGCTTTTTAGTTTGATGTTTGTTTTGTTTCCCATTTGTTTTATTTTTTCCTTTACTTCCCTTGCCCTAAGAGATGTATCATCCAAAATATTGCTCCAAGTGATATATGAGAATTTACTCCCTCTGTTGTCTTCTAGGATTTTTATAGTTTCATGATTTGTATTTCTTTTACTTTATTTTTTTAAGATTTTATTTTTATTATTTTTAGAGAGAGGGGAAGGGAGAGAGGCAGAGAGGAAGAGAGACATCAATGTATGGTTGCCTTTCATCTGCCTCCAGCTACAGAGCTGGCTGGAGACCTGGCTTGCAACCTGGTTATGTGCCCTGGCTGGGAATCAAACCAGCGACCTTTGGGTTCACAGGCCAACGCCTATCTGAGCCATCAGCCAGGGGATGTATTTCTTTTAACACAAACTGTCCATTCCTGATCTTTGCCCATTGCTTTATTGCTTTGTAATTCCCCACACGTCCACAATTTCTAAGACAGAAGAGAAAAAACTCTTGGTGATTTGAAAGTCAAAATTTTTTTCCCCAGTTTGTGATTCTCCTTAGAATTTCCCCAGAGTATGTTGGAATTTTTGTTTGTTTGGTGCTGTTTCTCCCAACCAAAGGATTTTTTTAATGAGTCAGATTTATCTTTTTTCAGTTTTAGATGCTGAAATTGAATTGTAAAAAATTTTCAGATTCTTTTGGGTTTTCTAAGGATTAAGTCATCAACAACTAACAATTTTACTTTCACCTTTTTAAATTTTATCTTCAAATTTCTTTCTCCAGTCAAGTTGTATTGACTAATAATTAGTAGAGGTAAGAGCTGTGTATGCTTACTTTATTTGTATTTTCAGTGGGAACAGTAGAAATGCCTTTAGTATTTTGACATTATCTATGATGCTGGGTTCAGATGTGTATGTAGGTGTGTGCTAGTACATAAACTGTCAGTTTGTCACGGTTATAAAATGTTTAACACTTTGTTGAGCTGTCTGTCATTTTTTTTCAACATCAAGAATGGTTGTTGAATTTTGTCAAATGACTAATCAGCATCTATAGAAATTAACAGATGCTTTTCCCCTTATATCAATTCATATGTTAAATTATTCTTTTTTAAAAAAGGATTTTATTTATTATTTTTAGAGAGAGGGGAAGGGAGAAAGGCAGAGAGGGGGAGAAACATCAATGTATGGTTGCCTTTCACCTGCCTCCAGCTACAGATTTGCCTAGAGACCTGGCTTGCAACCTTGCAACCTGGTTATGTTCCCTGGCTGGGGAATCGAACCAGCAACCTTTGGGTTCACAGGCCAGTGCCTTATCCACCGCCATCAGCCATCTATAAAGTACTCTTAAGACTTCATAATCTTTCACTCTTGGGAGGAACCTTTCCTTATCATGATATATTATTACTCCTTTAATTAGTTGTTGGATCCCTAATGGTAGCCACACCTAAGATGTGTTTCCTGAGTTTGGGAAACTCCTAATAAAAATTCTAGGAACCAGAACAGTTTCCTGGAAGAATATAAAGTTTTGGATAAGTTTCATTTTGTAAGTAACTGCGGGGGGAGGGGAGCATATTCTCATACTTTTTCTTTCAATTTATATTTAGTATTTTCTGATGCCAGAAATGACTACCCGAAACAGAAATTGACTTTTTCATGTTAATATTCTTATAAAGGGTTCAGTTTTCATAAACTCCCTTTATTTTACTGTTTACATTGGTCTCTACACATGTTCCAAGATTTTCTTTGAGGAGGTAAAATAACTGAAAGTAAAAATTAAATGTGTGCATTCACTTTATCAAGCAAAAGCCAGTTCCTTGGATTTCCATGTTTATAGCTTTATTTTGTTTAGTTCTTGAGGCTGAACTTGATTTTACATTATTCCCAAATATTTTTCAAAAGTTTCAATATGCCATTCAAAATATCTAATGTACGTTGTTCAATAACTTCTTTTTTTTTTTTTTTTTAATTATTTTTTTGAGACAGAGGGGAAAGGAGGGAGGAAGAAGGGTAGAGAAACATCAATGTGTGGTTGCCTTTCACCTGCCTCCAGCTACGGACCTGGCTGGAGACCTGACTCCCAACCTGGTTATGTGCCCTGACTTGGGAATCAAACCAACAACCTTTGGGTTCGCAGGCTGGCGCCAATCCATTGAGCCACCAGCCAGGCTCGTACACTTTTTAAATCTTAAGGAACTTACCAACCATTGTTGGGGGGACTTCAAACAACTAACTAATGCTGCCAGCATTTCAATAGAAGAGTTTTAAAAAAAACATGTAAAAATCGAGTGAGGTAATTACTTCTATAGACATAAGATTCATTAGGAATTTGGAAAGACTTCAGTGAGCAGGTGACATTTGCCGTGGCCTTGAAGAATGAATGGTGTTACTCTAGGAAAAGAGAACATGGCTTGCAGAGGTGCAACATTAAAGAGGAAGGGTAGAGAATGGTATTTTAATAGGATTTGGGTGCAGCTTTACATTTGCCCTGGACCTGAAGACTAGAACTTGAAGTTGGGGATAAGGAAGCCCCAGTTGGCCCACATTCTAAAGTTTCCTAGACACTTACTCCAGGGCTAACTCAGAGGTAGGCAAACCCTTAATATGTCTGTGACTAACAAACCACCAACTCCACTTTAACACCACTTCCTCAGTCCATGTACAGGACACCAAAATATCAGCAAGAAAAAGCAGGGTTGAAATCAGCCAAGGGCACGTGGGAAGTACTCTGGGGCTCTACACAACAGAGACCGTTATGGGATGAATTATGCTTCCCCCAAATTCTTACACTGAAGCCTTACCCCCCACCAAAGTTATGGTTTTGAGATAACTAGGAATTTGGGGGAGGTAACCAGGGTTAAATGAGTTCATAAAGTGGGACCCTCATGATGAGATTGGTGCCTTTATGAAAAGGGACACCAGAGACCTTGCTGCCCCGCCCTCTCCCCAGCACGTGAGGACACAGTGAGAAAGAAGGCTTCCGTCTGCAATTCAGCAAGAGAATCCTCATTAGAGAACTGAATCAGCTGGTACCTTGACCTTGGACTTCCCATCCTCCAGAAGTTCAGGTACGATCTTTTTTTTTTAATGGCAGCCTGAGATGATTAATACAGACTGGCATCTAATCCCTTGGCTGGACATCATGTCAGCTCAGGGGAAGGTTGATTTGCTCTTAAACTTACCAGAAAAAAATTGTTTTAAATAGTGGAGAAAAGTATCAGATTTTGTTTCCAGTGCTTGATCCCCCTGTTGAGCTGTGCCACCAGTGGCCTAATCACCCACAGGGGGCCCATGGGGAGGTCACTATGTGTGTGGAAGAACTTACATGCATATTCCAAAGGAGGATTCATCTTTGGAACCCTCCCATACAGAGGTATCAAAGGTTAGTTACCGTTAACTAGGGGAAAAGCGACGACCATCAGGATGGCCTGGTCAAGTCAGGAGACCTCTAGCCCTTTTGTCCTAAGGCACCCTCTCAGTCCCCAACTTTTAACACCAGAAGAAGAGCCAGAAGAAGGAGGCTCGAAGGCATGGAAATGTGGACCACACCCTCTTCCCCTCTAATAGCCCCATAGTTACAACTTGAACTGAAGGAAGCAAGATGAGATTGGGATTATAAATAGACTAGACAAATAATGGAAGGTGACCAGACTGCTACAGGATCTGAAGCTTCTTTAAATGGGTAATTATATATGGATTATAAGGAGAGTGGTTCCAGAAACCTTTCAGATTTAGCACCAATAAGTCTGTTATAGAATAAAAAGAAATAGTCAATGATTGTTAAGAAAACATTAAACAATAACAGCAAAATACTGCTAAGTGTTAGTGAGCAGAGATTTAAATTCTTTGTGCAATCATCTATGAAGAAACTCTAGAAAAATCTATAACACATTCTTCAGAGTTACTTAGGCTATGAGCACCTTGAAGACAGGCACCATAGATTATGCACTTAGAATGCCCAAAGCCTAGTACAGTGCCTGAACCAGAGGAGGCAATCACTAATGCATTTTTAATTGAATCTTATTGCTTTCATAGGGCAACAGATTTGTTGGCCTTTTTTCTTTAATGTGGATCCAGGGAAACTCTAGAAATGGAGAAAGAAAGAAGAGCATGTTCTATTAAATGTATTCCCCTAGCTTGGATTCCCATTAGCTTATAGTCTGCAACATTCAAAAAGTATATCCAGAACTGTGCTGTCCAAAATAGCAGTCACTAGCCCTATGTGACTACATAAATATAAACATAAGTTCATTAAAAGAAAATGAAAGTGGAAATTCACGTCCTCAGCTGACCCAGCCACATTTCAAGTACCCCAAAGCCACATGTGATTATGGACTACCATACTGGACACAGCAGATACAGAATATTGTCTCACTGCAAAAGTTTCTATTGCACAACACTGATCTAGGTATAGTACAGACTTGGGTTTCAACAGATCTGGGTTTGAATTCTGACGGAGTCACTAACACTAAGTTTTGGAGAAAGTTTATTTATATCCTAGGGCTCTAGTTCCTTGATCTGCAGAATGGGGACAATGTTTGAGTGCCCACCTCACTGGGTCAGGTTCAAGCGATCTCATCCATGCAAAGTACAAACAGGCCTTGACATACAGTGAACACTCAAAAGTGTCACCTCTTATTAGTGACTGTCACCACTGTGAAGGTGACACCTCACCAGAACCAGCCATTTGATCCCTCACATAAGAGCGGCAAGAATAAGAGTGGCCATGCGCATCTCTATAGTTTAGTTCAGTGTTGTCAGAGGACCAGTTCACAGTGAATACAACGTGCACTGGTCCTTCTCCAGGGAAGTCTTGCTATGAAAAAGTGTGGGGTAAACAAACCTGTGACAGTGACATGACTGACCTACATCCTGGCGCCAGCTGTGTCTTGGCGCAAATTCTGGAAACAAACATTTTTATACTTTGGATTGCAATGGTCTAATTAGGAAGCTGTACCTCTTGATATAATTTTTAAATAAAAAGGCTGTCAAACAGCCATGAAAGGGGCCAAGCAAGTCCAGCAGAATGAGAGCTGTAGAGACAACCAGGCCCATCAAAGCCAAGTTTTTGTGGGTGGTAAACTGGAGCTAACTTTGGAAGTGCATGAAATCATGATGGGGAAAGAAAGACCAATGGGCCCAGGAACAATCCCACAAGAAGGAAAAGAAAAATAAGGGGAAGAAGTCTTGGAGTTTTCGCTTTTTAACAAGAAACATTTTCCTTTTATACTTTGTTAACTTGTGGCTTCCAAACAAGACACAACTAGAGAGGGCTAAATTTCGCGATGACCAGTTTTTGCCTCTTTGCTCCTGCAAATGGGAATTCTAAATATACATAACTTTTAACTCTAAAAAAATACATGGAAAGCTATTTTGGTTACTTCCCGGACCTTCAAACATTTCCAGTTCAAGATAAATGGCCAATAAAAAGTTCCCAAGTATATGTTTAAAATATATTTTCTTCTTTTGAACTCTTGAGGTATTTGTATAAATATATCGCCATAAAAATTATTTTTCATCATAAAAGTCAGCCAATCATTACCAAACAATTTTCCAGTACTGCTACTAAAGGTAATGGTTTAACTATTAAAGTGTCTGTTATAAGTTACAGCAGTCACAGTGGCACTGATCTCTACATGATTGCTTGGTACCTCCACAGAAGACATGGCTCATCTGTTGTAGCATGATGTGCTGTTTGACAGTTTGCAATGATGCACATTTTTTATTACCTGCTAATAATAGCCTCAGTGAAAGCGACAACTTAATTACATCACATACACCCCTCTGGAAGATAACTGGATTCGAACATTTCTATTGCTTCTCACCCATCCTTCAGAGAAGCAAAGAGATACAATGACCACAGTCCTCAAAAATACCACTTACAGGGATGTTAAAAAGTCTCAAACAAGACTGACCTTTTATTAAACACAGATGCGCTTCAGACCACACAGTACCCTGGAGTTTCACTAGAGTTGGTTGTCACTCTTCCAATGTTTAATTGTACCTGCTCATGAGGCTCTGGTATCTCCCATTCCAAATACTTGGCTTTGTATGAAATGGAGCAAGTGATTGACCCTGAATTTTGGATCTCTGAATCAACGCCGTGGCCACAAATTTGCTGTACAAGTCCCATAAGTCTTGTTTCTAAGGCATTGTCTGCCAGGCTGCTTCCTAAAGTTAACTAGAGCAAAGCCATAGTACTTACAGAACTAAGAGGCATATCGTCTCTACTAACATAGTTCCTCTGGCAACTGGTCGAATGTGTGGACTCGTGAGTTGCAGTGTGAGCCATGTAGTTGCAGGCCTTCTTCTTCCCTAGACTAGACTACAGGACCTGTCAGCCTTTCACAGCATTGCTGGATCTTCCCCACCCCGCAGAGCTGTGTCTGATGACCTGGGACACAGCTAACAGAATGCCTGACCCTAGATTACAAGAGCTCCCAAAACTACTACTATGACTAGATTACCATTCCTTTCTTCTTTCCTGTCTTTGCTTTTCAGTTTTCTCTTTCATGCTCCTCAGCTTTTGTGCAAAGAACATGGGTTTGATTAACACCATCGAACACCTAATGTGCCTCATCCCTTCTATAAGATTACACATTTGTAACAGTCTTTAAAGTTTTGACCCTTTCTATTGGGTATAATTTTGGGGGCTTTTGTAGAAGAGCGCATGAAGAGGTATAGTGGCTTAAAAAATGGGTGAGGATGGAAGTTTCACAATCTCCTTCTTGCACTAGAGCCAATCTTAAATAACTGAGGCTGTACTATTAACTTAAATGATCAAATGACTAATAGGATTCATTGGGAAACATGGAGTGGGAACAAAGGAAATTGGAAAGTCTTGAACAATACACCTTCTAGTTAGATTATGACACAGAAAATGATCTCCACCCAGTTATAGAACATAGTCCCTAGGCAAGCAACATTAAACGCACTGCTATCATGTGCTTGGACCACTCACATTCATTTCTATTGACACAAAATCTCTCTCTTTGGACTGGTTTAACATGGCAGTGGTGTTCACCATCTTTTACTAGACTCCATGCAGCATGCCATCTTTCTAGCCTACGCATCATTAGCACATTATGATTTCTAAAAGGAGAGTTCATGTAGTAAGACTGAGACTGAAGGCCCTTTGATAACACAGGGAGTCTTCCTAATCTTGACAAAACCACCAGAGGACTGGAAGGCTATAGCCTAGGACTCTGGTCCTGATTGTTTGTAGACAGCTATGTGACATCATGGGCACTTCATGTCTCGTAACCTCAATTCCTTTATCTTTAAAATAAGGAGGTTAGGCTGGACCATGTCTAAAGTTCCTTCCAGTGCCTAAATACACGTATGAAGGCTTCATCCTAAGTCACTGCAGCCCAATCACCACCCTTCTACCTCGAACAAATGAAAAGATGGGAGTTTCCCAATCTCCTTCTCACTGTGGCTAAGCCACCACACTTTTGCTTTCACACTCAGCTCTTCTGGATTTTTGCCCAATGTGGCTTTATGATAATATAATCATGTATGGGTATTGGTTGGAGTTGCTAAATCCAGAACACAACAGCGTAGGCTCTTCAATCTGCAATTGTTTAGGAGACCTTCAGATCTGTCGCTAGCTCCCACAGCCTGGAAGCAAATGGTTTATAAATTTTGTAGGCTGAGAGTGGTGTGCCTTGAATTGTAAAATGTCAAGGTTTTAGAAGAGAAATAACTCAATATCAAATTTAAAAAGCTTTCATGATGTCACATGCCTGAAGTTTTAGAGGTCCTGTAACAAAACAATGAAAACTAGATTCTTGCCATCTAGAATTAACTCTAAAGATATAAACTATAATTTTTTTTATTTTAAAGATTGTACTTATTATTTTTAGAGAGAGGGGAAGGGAGGGAGGCAGAGATGGAAAGAAACCTCAATGTATGGTTGCTTTTCACCTGCCTCCAGCTACAGACCTGACTGGAGACCTGGCTTGCAACCTGGTTAAGTGCTCTGATTGGGAATCGAACCAGTGACCTTTGGGTTCACAGGCCAGGACCTTTCCACTGAGCCCCCAGCCAGGGCTTATGAATTTTTTTATCTGGCATTTGGAGTTACAGAAAATTTTAAAGAGACAAAGTAATGCTGTGACTGTATATTTGTTCTCTTGAATCCTGAAGAGAAGAGGCACTACATAAATTAAACATCAACTATTACTACTATTTTTACAAAATTCTGTCATCTATTTTTTCAACTGAAATTTATTTTCAAAATACTTGGTAAGTAGAATTAAGAAAATGAAAGGATTTAGACTAGAAGGAAGTTAGAGGATAGGGTGCCTTGTTTCAACCTCTTTGAATATACTGAAGAATTTATTTTGCAATTTGTACTATTATCCCTTTAATAATAAACATGGTACAAAATATTAAACAGTTCTATTTTGTTTTAGTTCTATAAGTTCATGTTAACCTAAAAAGCGTATAAGCATTATCCTAATAATGGATGTCAGAATGCTATCTACAGCCTGGCATTCAGGAAATCCTGTTCCCTTTTTTGAATATGTTGGGAATGGTTTCCCAAAAGCTCTGAGGCCACTGAGAGTTTATTTCTGGTCAAATCCAGATCATCTCATTTTCTCAGAGCCCTCATCAATATGCGATAATTAAGGACAACAAAAATAATATTATTGTAGCTGGAAGCAGGTGAAAGGCAACCATAAGTTGATGTCTCTCTCCCTCTCTGCCTCTCTCCCTTCCCCTCTCTCTAAAAATAATAAATAATAAGACCTTTTTTAAAAAGGAAAAAAACAATAATGTTATTGAAAGTCTACAACATACTGGGCAAGGTGCTAGGTACACAAGGATGCAAGGTTTCCCAACTTCAGCCCTTCCAACTCCACTATCCTGTTCTTGCCATCCTTAGTACCAGCTTTATCACTTACTCCAGAGGGTCAACAGGAACACAGTTCAATACCATTCAACAGTGCACATGGTATTAGAAAAGTATCTATCAGGTGGGGAGAACACAAAGAGGGACGTGGACAATATTTATTCAGGGGGCCAGAGAGGTGGTAAAGTTGTTAATTTCCCAAGAGAACTTCATAAGGAAGTGCTTTAAAGATGGATATGTAAAAAAATAAACTGTGCTCATAGAGACAAAGAACATATTACTGGTTGCCAGAGGCAGGTGTGGGGGTGGGTGAAATGGATCAAGGGTGGCAAAAGGCACAGAACACTTCCTCATCAATAAGTCACAGGAATGCAATACATCTGAGAGAACAGCATTCTTGGCAGGGGGAATGCCAAGTTCAAAGATTCTTTAGATAAGGAGAGAGCAGTATGGCTGAGAAATAGAAAGGTTGTCAATGGAACTGAATTGGTGAGCTAAGAGAGAAATAGTAGACGAGACAATAGACTTGCAAATCCCCGAGGGCCCCATTGACCATGGTGATGAAATTTGGCTTTTAATGAAGTGAAATAAGAAGGCAGTGGGAGTTCTGAATAGAAGAGTGACATGACTGAATTAATGTTTAAACAGCATTGCAGGGTGTGACAGATTTCCAAAAGATAGTGCCTGCCTTCTACGAACAAGCATGGCACACTACCCCAGCAAGGGATAGGGTTATCGCCCCTTAAACCTGGGCGGACCTTCTGGCTTGCTTTTCCCAATGGAATGAGACAAATGTGACAGTCAGGGAATTCCATATCCAGGCCTCGTAAGAGCAACTAGAGCCCCCAACTTCCTTTTTTATAGAAGCTGGGTATTATGGGAGGTGTCTGACAACCGTGAGGACTCCATGATGTGAGAAAGAGAAAGCCTGATCTAGCCTGGTGGATGGGCCAACTGTTGGAGAAAGGAAGAATCAGACAACAGCCAGCACTGAAGCCCGTGTATATGATCCAATGTCTTGAGATAACTCATTCAGTCTTTAGTGTCATACCATCTGAGACCACAGCATCATGGAGTGGAGACAAGGCATTGCCACAGTTTTCTATTTTTTGTCCAAATGTCTAAGATGAGACCCTTGAACAAATATAGCAGTTTCAATTTTATACCAGTAAGTGTGGGGGTCAGTGACTACATGGCCATTAAGAACTGCTATTGAAATTGGCCGACCAGGTGACGGAGGAGATACCCAAAGAGCAGCAAGAACACTGCAAGTGATAGCTAGAAAGGCACTGATGACATTATCATCAGAGGCTGGAGACAGTGGAACTCCTCATGGAGTAGTAAGTGTCTGGCCACACAGTCACCAGCAATAACACAGAATTGAGGACTTATGTCTTGTGAACTTGGCGGTAAATCAACAATCCGATTAGGACTAAGGATCCAAAGATGTTGAAAGACCGTTGGCTTTTGAAGCCTGGGGTTCAGAAAGAGGTCATGATTGGAGATGCACATTTAGGAATCATCCGTATACGAAGGCATTAAAAGCCACGAGACTGAATGAGATCACCAAGGGTGTGAGAGTAGAAGGAGAAAGGCCTAAAGACTGGGCCCTCAAGACCCTATATTTAAAAGGTTAGGGAACTAAAGAACCAGCAAGGGGGACAAACAGGTGTGGTGGGGACAAAGGAAATAAGGAGAGCGGGGTGGCCTGCAAGCCAACTCGGAAGCTCTCAGTTGTGCACAGGAAGGGAAGCAAGCCCTAAGCACGGGGGTCCTTGGTACCTCTGACAAGTTCAAGTTTAGGCAGCAATGGGGATCATGGCCTGGCCAGTTCAAGAGAAAAGAGAAAAATTAAAGACAGAAAACAGAGATGACTTTGAGAATTTTTCCATAAAAGAGGTACAGAAAACCAGGTGGTGGCTGGAGAGAAACATGAGGTCAAGAGAGGTAAGGTTTTTATTTTTAAATGGAAAAAATATATAGCATGGCTATAGAGTGATGGGAAAAGACTCACTGGAGGCAGAAAAATAGTGATGGTGGAAAGAAAGAAGGAATTATTAGAGCTATGCCCTTTGAGCAGATGGTAGATGGGAAACTACACACCTGAAAGACCGCCATGACTATGTGGCTAGTTTTCTTACTTCTAATGTGCTTTTCCTTAAAATTTCCTAAAATACTGTTGTTACTAGAATATTCTAACATTGTTTTATTACTGTATTTACTCATGTGTTCTACATGTTTTACACTCATCTGCTTAGCTATCAAGCTATTGAATGATGTGACTCACTCTCACTGAAGTCAGTTCAACGAACTGCCCAACCAGTTCTTGGCTGGGCACATGGGACACATGGCCCTGTCTTTATTTAAAACATAACTATAGAGACAAACACATAGTAAGATGAATTTAAAGAGACAAAAGCTGTTATATGGGAATGTAGGCAGCACCAAATCAATTCATGTAAGGGAGAAATCTTTCAGCCTGGGTCGCAGAGAGGGCAGCAAAAGTTACAGAGGGTGTGTGTTTTCAATGGGACAGAGGAAGGCTGACAAGGAGGAGGAGGAACTGCACGTGTGTCTAGAGCTCAGAGGAAGTGTATCTAGGGCTGGGGCTGGAAGAGGCTGGGCAACAAAGGCTAGCCAACACTCTAAGCCAGGCTGGGACCTACTCCCACCCCACCACGTCCCTCCCTAAGCAGGAAGCCTGTAGAGGAGACCAACTCAGTTCTTTCCTATCCAACTCCCTCTCCCCCACCATGGTAATCCAGAAACCAAGGGTGAGGGGCTAGCCTAAGTTTGAACTAGATCAAAGATCTTCAAAGTGAAACACGAGTATTCCTGGGGAAGCCTTTGACTTTTCAAGGTCTGTATGAGAACAAAAAGTTCTGAAGAAACCAATGTCCAGAATGACAATTTTCATAGGAACCCCTTTTTATGAGGGATGTGCCTGAACTATGCCTGAGGCAAGCAGATTTCTAGCAAGTTCTCCTTTCCCTGTTCCCCTTTCATAATCACCCTTCTCCCATTTTAGGAAAGAAAGACATCTCTCTCCCCATGCAAAACCTCACTCTGTGCCTGGCGTGTCCTGGGTACCAAACGAGGGGACAATCTGAAAAACTGACATGACGGAAAACTTCTCTAATGAAAGTGCTGATATCAACACCACCTATATCTATATCTGTACATTTCCAATATCATTTAGTTTTATGCCTAATTCTTATCATAAGTTACTCACATACTAATAAGACCTAAAGAAACATAAATACTAGTTTTCAGCAATAAAATTATTCATTTAAAAATTAAATAATTTTTCTACACATATTTTCATTGCTGAAGAGGAAGGAGAGCCAAGAAATTGGGAAACTATATTGTAAAGTTTTATAATATAGTTTACAATTGAACATTTTAACTGCAAAATGTTCAATCAAAGAATAATTATTGGAAAATTTCAGAGGTCAGCAGTAACAGTGTGCAAGGGGTATTTATTTTGTCTCTCAGGTTTCTCTGGGAAGGCTTACAAAAAGAGACCCAGTGAGGAGAATGAAATGACACAAGGGATCTTTGACTATGTCACTGGTGTCTATTCATATTGTTATGATAAGTAGAGCGGCTCACCCTCAACCTTGGAATTCCTTTACATGAGTAAACACCTCTGTCACTCTCCTGCTCTTCCCTGCATTCTGTGGACACCCTTGTAGGAACCATGGCATTGAGAGGGAATGACTATGTATTGTTGGAACAGGACCAATTACTAGGGACACAGATTTTTTGTCCATTTTTATGTGGTTTATATACTGTGTCTTTCTAAAATTAATTGGCAAGACACCAATGTTTATTCCAAAGTGAGATAAAACACTGGAAAATATGTTCATACAGATACCCTGCCTCCTGATATAAAATGTATACACACAGTACTGTTGAATTGAATGAAATCAAAGAGCCTCTTATTCCCTGTTTCTGATTCTAGCACTAAATAATTTTCTAAAGGGTACCATTCCTTGGCATAAACAAAATTATCAATACACTAATTATATAGTTACAACAGTTAATTAGTAAAATGTATTATTAAATAGTTAGGAGAGAGCACATTCCAGTACTAAGTCCCAAATGCTCTCTCAGCTCTCTATGGAATTTTTCCATCCTATCCATCAACTGGGATAGCAGTCAGCACTTAAGCCATGTTCATTTTCGATATTCTCCTGCAGTAATCTTTAGTCACTGGGCAAACTCATACAAGAGCTAATATTGAGCTGAAGATAGAAGCTGGCTTCTTGTCACCCTCATACCCTAAAGCCTTCTGAAAGGGGACTTTCCCAGACAGCTGATAGTCCCACCTCAGTGGTGATATAATGGAAAGGTCTTCTGTCCTGATTTCTCCATGAATTCCAAGCTTCCGCTTGGATGGATGAATAGATCGACAAATTGATAATACAGATCAATCCACATCTGCCTACTATCTGTCCAGCTCTGTCAGCAAAAACTGGTACAAATGAGACAAATGTTTTCATTCAGAAAACATAAAGGAAACTTCTCCAAAGAACCATACACATATGCACACACTCATGTGAATATTACTTGGTCATAAAGGAAATCTTTACATATATAATTAGATAATGTCAGTCATGTAAGAACCACACAAGCATTGCTTTAAACCAACGTTCTATCATAACGCTGCATCAAAATAAAATAGTGGTTGATGGCCACTGTCAGATTGTGGAAAGTATTTCTATAGAAATAATACCAACCTTCATAAATCCTAGTGATCAAATCTGTCTGCATTCAAATCCCAGCTCTATCATTTTCTAGCTGTAACTTTGGGTAAGTTATTTAACTACTCTATACTTCCAACTCCTCAGCTCTAAAATACAGTCCCTACTGCCACATAAGCTAATTATGAAAATTAAAAAATATACATTCTTGGAACAATGTCTGATACATAATAAGAACTCAGAAAATTAGCTAGGATTCATTTTGTTTCCCATGATTCAAGTTGTGGGCCCTAAGATAGTCCTCTGTATCACCATTACCTAACCTTCAAAAGAATAGTTACATCATGAGCAACACTTCACAGAAAGGAATCTTCAAAATTTTTAAATCTTTTAAAATGTGTCTTGGGTCCAAGACCCATTTGAAAAGCTGCTCAAAATTATGGGTATTTTCCTCAGAGAAGTCCACTTATACACCAATTTCAAGGCTTCATTCCCAACTTTCCCAGTCTGCTCAGAGCCAGCAAACATGAGATGGAGAACCTTCAGGCTTTAAAATCATTCAATTTTCAGGCTCTATTTCAATCAACTTTAAACCACTGTTTTTTCCCATCCTCCAAAGAAGTTTATCAACATGCATTTCATTATGTTTTGTGATATAGCTGTTGACATTTATATATAATTCCATAGATTAAAACAAAAAGCATGCCATTGTGTTTCTTAAAATCCACTGGTAATCTTGTAGAAAAGTTCCAAATTCCGGAACTATAGCTTCAAATCAGCTTCTGGAGTTCCCACTCCCAATCAGCAGAGCAGTGAATTTTTTAAAAATAGTTTCATTTATTATTTTTAGAGAGAGGGGAAGGGATAGAGCAGAGAAGGTGAGAATCAATGTATGGTTGCCTTTCACCTGCCTCCAGCTACAGATCTGGCTGGAGACCTGGCTTGCAATCTGGTTATGTGCCCTGGCTGGGGATCGAACTAGTGAGCTTTGGATTCACAGGCCGGCACTTTATCCACTGAGCCACCAGGCAGGGCAGAGCAGTGAATTTAAATGTATAAAAACTGTTTTGGGTCAGAGACCCATTTAAAAAGCTGTGTAGAATCATGAGAACACGGCCTATTCAAGCTTCCTCACCAGTGGCCAATCCAACCCCTCCTTTTCTCTCTGTCCTTGATGCGATGGTACTTTAGCAAAGGTCATTCTGAGCACAACTAACACTCGGAGAGGATCACACAGGGGCAGAAATAGAAGGCTAGGACCTTAAAGCACTAACATAACAAACCTTCAGAACTTTCGGAGACTGCTTAACCAAACGAAGGAAAAGATAAAGTTTTATATCACTTCGCTTCACATTCAGTCCTTTCCTTTCTATGTGTGGACATTCTTTCTTTAGTACCTCCTCACTCTTTCTACCATGCCCCCCTGAAACTGCTTTCTAATAAAAGGACAGGCGTTGAACATTTCATTGATATCACACATGATGCTTTCAGTGGAGCAGCCCACCTTGCAGCTCTGCAGCTCTGAACCCAGCAGGATTCTTACCCAATCATACCTGACCTGTTGGTCCAATCTAGTCTCTTTAGGCACAGTGACAAGATGAAGATGCCTACTTGCTACAAGTTGATGCCACTACCAATGTCGTCACATTATAAAGTAGCTGTATCATAGAATTGTACCCCTGAAACCTGTATCACTTTATTAACCAATGTCATCCCAATTTAATTGAAATAGAAAGCAGTTCTTAAAAACAATGAAAAATAATAGCTTCTGATATTTCACTTCCAGTTTCAAAACTTCTGACCCATCCTATTTAAGAATCTATTGTATTACTTAAGAATAACCTCACTTTACATGTATGTTGAAGTTAACAAGCTCTTCAATGTATAGAAATGCATGATTAGATTAAAATAAACTGTATACACTTGCAATATGCAGCCCTAATAACATTTGAAAAAATAACTGGATTTTCACTTGAAGCCACAGTTGGTCCTCATGTAAAAATATTAATTGCAAATGCATCAAAGACCTAAGTATGGGACCTGAAACAATATATTACAGAGAAGAAAGCATAGGTACTGAGCTTCGGGACCTTGGTCAGAGAGGACATTTTATGAATTTGACCCCAAAGGCAAGAGAAGTAAAGGCCAAAGGAAATGAATGGGACTACATCAAATTAAAAAAGCTTCTGCACCATAAAGCCACCTCCAATACGGGATTCAACTGCAATGCAAGTCTCCTGCAGTTCTTCCAAGTTCCCAATGCTGCTCTTCTTAAGAGACAAGTGTCTTGGCCAGGGTTGGAACTAATAACACAGACCCTGAGCTGACTGTCAAAGACGGACCATTCCCAGAAATTCCTCTGCCTAGGAAGCCAAGGGTCCTGATCAGAGAAGAGGAGGGTAATTTGATTTTGTCAACAAAGATAGAGGCTGTCGCGCCGAGGCTCGCACACATGATGCAGGCGCGAGCGCGTTTGCACCGGTCCGCGGGGAGTTTCGGAGGAAGCAGGGGAGAAGCGGGGAGCTGCGGTACCTTTCTTGAACTTTCTGAGCTCAGTTTGGTGAGAAACTCTGCGCTTCGTGCTGCCCGACGCCTTCTTCTCCCTAGCCCGCGGCGTGGCGAGGGCGACCAGGCGCACGTCCCAGCTGTCAGCCCGCCGGGTCCCGCCTGCCCGCCACCAGCAAGCGTGCAAGGAGCGGAGCGCACTGGGGAGCCGGCGGGAGAGGCAGGTGGACCAGCGCCCCGCGCTGCTCTGGAAGCGGAGGATGGCAAGGAAAGTGCCCGAGAGAAGCAAAGTGCCAGAAGGTGGGACACCTCTGCAAAGAGCGCCAGCGAAAACTTAAATTTCCGTCGACCGTTCCCCATAAGAGGGCGGGGCTACCAGCCAGGCTGTCTTGTTTGGGAAAACGGGTGGGTCCGCTGGGGAGGGGAGGGGTCCGAGGCGGAACCTCAACCCGCGAAATCCTCCCACCCTTGCGGCCGCCAACCACCTCCCTTCCCTAAGCGGAGAAGCGGGGCTCAGTACCTCCATCGAGTCAGGGCTGCACGCTTGGGTACAGGGAGCCGTGCAGCCCGGGGTGCGGCCACCCCGACTCCTTCGTTAACAGCTGTGGAGACAGCGAGCCGGGGACCTGGGATTCCCCTGAACGCTCTGAACGCAGGGAGTCCCAACCCCCCAGCGAAAAGAAAACCGAAAGAGAAAGGAGAAGCAGAGCCAACGATAAACAAGACTTTGGGGGGGAAGGGAGGGATGGCAGCGGCTCCAGGGTAACTTCCCCGGGTGTCGCGGCTCCCCTCCCCCTGGGCTTGGGACGCTGGTCAGGTTTCCACCACTGCTACACCCAGGGGCGCGGAATGGAAAGGACTAGTGGGAGGTGGTTGGGAAGCGCTTGTCCCTGGCCCTCGGCCTGTAGCTCCTTGTGCCCTTGAGGAGACAGAGCGAAGAGATGGTGCGGAGCCCACCCACGGCGTCCACAGACCCGGGTTTGGAGCGGGGCTTCCCCAGCGAAGCCTGGACCCGGGCCACGATGCGCATCGGAGCCACCGAGAGGGAAGGGGAAAATGTGTTGGGCCGGGACGGACTCCTTTCACAGACCAGCCCCTTGGCTTACTGCACAGGCTGGAGAAAGGAAGGCTCTGAAGTCTAAAGAGAAAACGTTGGGTAACTACAGACTTGTCTAAGGCTCCTGGCACGGAAGATGAACTTGAAAGGAATGATGAGCCTGTCAGCTGATCACTCTACCAGTCTGGTGCGTAGTCCTGTGTAAATATTGTACCTGGTTCCATTTAATGGCCTCTTGTGAAATTTTATGATTGTGGTGTTTTATGCTGAGGCTGAGTGATCTGCATGACAGAATCAGCAGAAAAGCCCTCGCGTCCAATTTTGGAAGCTCTTTGGAGACCTTTGCACTCATTCATGTGGGCCACCAAAATTCCCTGAAGGAAAGTACAAAACAAACTTTTTCGGTTATGTCATAGAAAAAGTGATAAGGCTCTGTGGAGCTTAGTGAAACATTTACGCTTTTTTGGTATTATATACTTGTTAGAAATAAAATATAAAAACAGAAGTGATTTAAGTACCAAGTTACATAAAGTTCTACATAAAACAAAATAAGTGAAACATAAAGATGTGAAAAGTAATTTTTTACAACCATTCAAGATTTTACCATAGTTAGAACGTATAATTAAATGAAGTACTCATTCTTTTCTGTCCGCGACAAAGTTGAATTTTCTTTTATTTTATTTTTCCATTATGTATACAATTGTAGAAAGTTCCAGGAGAGGAGGGAGATTCATTCTTTTCTTTCGTTCTTTCTTTATTTTTTAAAATTTTATTCATTATTTTTAGAAAATGGCAGGGAGGGAGGAAGGAAGGGAGAGAAGCATCAATGTATAGTTGCCTTTCACCTGCCTCCAGCTACGGACCTGGCTGGAGACCTGGCTTGCAACCTGGTTATGTGCCCTGGCTGGGAATCAAGCCAGCAACCTTTGGAATTTTTTTTGTGATGGTGCCAATGACTTTGAATCCAGTCAGAATTTTCATAGGAAAAACCAAAGCTCTGATCTGCAGAATGGGAAGGAATATCGTGAGAGCCTGCTTCTGGGTTGGAGTCCTTTGCAAAAGATAAAGGCAGCCACAAAAGGACTGCAGTACATCTCCATGTGAATATCGAAATTAGGGATGGAGAAACGGATCTGTGTCCACAGCTTCGTCTTGGACAACAGCAGATCTTCTTGGGCTCCTGCAAAGTGAACTCACAAACCTGTTCCACCCCCGGATGGATGCTATAGGCTATGCAGCTGGTGCATAGAAGTAGGTACACAGATGGGAAGGTGCCGTATTGGCCACACTCAGTGCCAAGGAGCCTAGCCTGCCTGAGCAAGAGGACTTGTCCTCACATCTGAAACCCTACCGTGCGAGGGTTGCCCAGGAAAACTGGAAGAATCTGATCTGAGCTGGGCTCGCTACCTGGTGGGCTCCAGGATCTGGTCAGTTGTCCCCAGGTCTGTGGGGAATCAATAGCGGGCAGTACACTTTTAATATATGGCCACCTTAAATGTTCTAAGCTATTGGAGAGTTTTCACAACATTCTGATGGGGCATTTTCTTCACAGAGCTGAGCTTTAAGCATCATCTGAGTAAATAAGTAATAAGATTGGCCTACAAATACTGATTGAGCTTCTACTGTCTGTAAGTTCTGGAACAAGATGGGTAGAATGACATAGAAAATATTTAGTTGATTTGGGAGAGACAGTAATACAAGATCTGTCCAGAAAGTATAGAGCCAATGTCTATATAATTAAAACCGTTTGCTTGGCTGATACACTCGGGACAAGACCTTGTAAAACTAACAATAAAGTGAAATAAAAAATGATTATAGCCATCATAAATGCTTTGTTCTACTGCTTTCCTACCAAATATATAATACTGTTTTCTTAATTACAGAAATAAAAGTGTTTTTGAATTAATTTTATAAGTGCCTGCAACTTAATAATATATATGCAACTTGTTTTTCAGTTGCCACAGGCTGTCTGATAAGATACTGAAAATTACTGGCATCAATGAACAAGTAAATTCCAGTGTATAAAAGCAAAAACCAAGATTGATGAAATAATTTGAACTGCCTTAAGATAATAAAATTATAATGTGGAAAACAGCAGAAATTAAACTAACAGATGTGACCATAATAATATTTCTTTGAATTCAAAGAATTAACAATAAAAATGATCATTTAGTAAATTTTAGTACCTGGTTTTTCATCCCAAACACAATGATTGGCAATTGAGAAGTTGCCTTTAACATAAATTACTAGCAAATGTTTCCTATAGTTTCTGAGATTATGTGGAAGAAGTTAAAATTAGCTCCTCTGATTTGATGGTCAAAGTCCATGACTATGACCTTATTTACGATTCTCCGAAGAATAAACCACAGGCCAAGAAAACAAGTAGTCTTCTGGTCTTTGAAAAACATGGCCCAGGATACTCACAATTTCCATTCTCATTAAAGCACACGTGCAAAGCAGCCTTACTCCAAGATTGCTGTCATCTCTGATTTTTCGGTCATCCTGGCAATTGAATAATACTTACCTCTTAATGGTAAGTTTTCAAGAGCTCCTTTTTTTTAAAGATTTTATTCATCATTTTCAGAGAGAAGGGCAGGGAGGGAAGCATCGGTTCATGGCTGCCTTTCAGCTGCCTCCAGCTGCAGACCTGGCTGGAGACCTGGCCACGGGCCGCAACTGGGGAACCGAACCAGCGACCCCTGGGTTCACAGGTCGGCACCAATCCACTGAGCCACACCAGCCAGGGCTGCAGAGCTTTTTAAACGACTGCATTTTCAGAGCTACCACATTATCAGTTAATACTTCCGTAGTCCCTATGGTGTGTCCCCATGTATTTGCTAAGCACAAATATTAATTTCATTAACCCCTTACAGCAATGCTGTAACTAATGAACTATTATTATCTCCAATTCACAAGTGGAGAAGCCAAGACCCAGAGAAATTACACAACTTGCCTGAAGTCACATACAACTAAGTGGCCCAGCAAGGATTTAAACTCAGGTGGTCTGACTTGAGCCTCCAAATTAACAACCAACTACCACTGCTTCTAGTCCAGGAAAGTTCCAGAGGAAAAAATCCAAGCAGACAGTACCTGGGGCCAATTTTCTTTATTGCAGATTAATTTTAGCCACTATAAGGAAGGAAACTTATCAGTTCCCTGGAATTCATGTTTCCTGATCTCATTGTATTTCTGTAATGAAATTGGCTTGGGTGTGATAGACCTGCTGCAAATAGGTTAGCTTACTACAGTGACTGACAAAAGGCTGACAGATTCCAGCGGGGTCTTTCTAAAGATGGGTGACTTGGTTTGCAAGTCAAACCAAGTGTAAAAGTGTACCCACAGAAAAGGGGGAAAGGATATCTAGTTTCAAGTTCCAGACTAATTAAAAATAATTAGGTAATAAAATAATTAAATCTTACTAGATTTCAAAGTATGTGGAATCTTGAATGTTTGGGTGCTTAGTAGGGGGAAGAAGCATTTTACATAAAATGAAGAGATGATGTGCTAACAATATTATTCTGAACATTCTTTAAGGCTGCCCTTATCAATCGAAGTCTAGTTCAAATTACCTTTATGAGAGTATATATATATATATATATATATGTATATATATATATATACATATATATATATAATCTATATCTACATGTATATAGAATATGAGTGTATTATAAACCCACTCCTGAGGCTATCTTCTGCCCATGCCTTTTGACCTAGACTTAAACAAGAATCATGTTTAGGCCCTGATTGGTGGCTCAGTGGATAGTTGCCGGCCTGCGAACCCAAAGGTCGCTGGTTCAATTCCCAGCCAGGGTACATAACCAGGTTGCATCTGGGTCCATAGCTGGAGGCAGGTAAAAAGCAACCATACGTTATGTTTCTCCCCTTCTCTGCTTCTATCCCTTCCCCTCTCTCTACAAATAATAAATAAAATCTTTTAATTTTTTTTAAAAATAGAAAGAATCGTGTTTAATACTTTTACAATGTGTGTTCTGACAATTCTTCAAAATAAAAACCTTTGAAAAAGAAGCAGAGAGGAAATTGTGAAATATTTTGACCTTAACGACCATGAAAACAAAATATATCAAAATTTATGGTATGCAACTTAGAGAACATAAAGTTATCAATACTTATGGGTAAAAAAAGATTAAAATGAATAAAAATAGGCTTCTAGCTTAAACTAGGGAAAAAAGAGGAAAATATACGTAAAGAGAAGGAAGAAAACAATAGATATAAGCTTAAAAACAAAATAAATGAAAAAAATTATTTATTTGAAAAGATCAATAAAATTGGTAAATCTCTACCTAAGTTGACCAAGCTAAGAGAGAGAAAATATGGAACTACTGATATTAACATTGAAAGAGGAGACATCACTACATACACTATAGGCAAAAAATAAAGAATATAAAGAACAAATTTTTTGCAATACATTTGACAACTTAAAGGGAGTAATTCCTTGAAAGCCACAAGTTACAAAGGCTGAAACATATACATACACACACATGCACACACAAATAGGATGTTTAAATTAATCTATAGCCATTCTAGAAATGTAATTCATAATTAAAATCTTTACCACAGATAAAATTCCAGACCCAAATGGATTCATTGGCGGATTCTATTAAACAATTAAGGAAAAAGATTGCTGATCTTATACAAACTCTTTAAGAAAATATAGGAGAAAGGAACACTTCTAAACTTATTTTATGAGCTCATAATTACTCTCTCAAAATAAGTGAAGATATTACATGAAAAGAAATCTACAGCAGCATATTTGTTTAGCATAGCATAAAAAATCTTAACAGAATATTAACAATGTAACCTAGTGTATAAAAAGGAACAAATGGGGCTTACCCATGTAATGAATGCGAAGCTGATTTAACGTTTAAAAGCCAATCGATGTAATGCTCAGTAGTAATTGAATAAAGGAGAAAAGGCATTTGACAAAATTCAGCATTCAGCCACAATGAAACCTCCCCGCAAACTAGAAATGGAGGGAAACTCTGTCAACCTGATAAAGAGCAACTACAGAAAAGTTTAACATTTGGCTTGGTAATGAAAGACAAATGCTTGATCCCTAAAGTCAGCTACAAGCAAAGGTGTCCGTTGTCATCACTTCTAGTCAACTGGTCCTGAAGAGTTTAGACAGTGTAGTAATTTAGGAAACGGAAAAAATCATTAAAAAATGGAAAGAAATGGCCCTGGCTGGTATCACAGTGGATAAGGCGCCAGCCTGGCAAACCCAAAGGTCGCTGGTTCGATTCCCCAGCCAGGGCACATAACCAGGTTGCAAGCCAGGTCTCCAGCCAAATCCGTAGCTGGAAGCAGGTGAAAGGCAACCATACATTGGTGTCTCTTTCCCTTTCTGCCTCTCTCCCTTCCCCTCTCTAAAAATAATAAATAAAATCTTTAAAAAAAAAAAAAAAACCAACAATTTTTTAAAATGGAAAGAAATGAGTAAAATGTCTTTTTTAAAGTATATTTTATTGATCATGTTATTACAACAGTCCCACTTTTTTCCACTGTGCCTTCCTCAATTTGGTGCCCTGATTCCTTCCAGTGATAGCCCCTTAGTGCATGTCCATGGGCCATACATATAAATTCTTTGGCTTCTCCTTTTCCTATACTATTTGTAACATCCCCCTGTCTATTTCATACCCACCAATTATGCTTCTTAATCCCTCCAGTTTTTCCACTATTCTCCCCTTCCCCACTGATCTCCATATTTTTGTTTTTGTTTTTCAGATTCAATTTTGATAGTTGTGAGTTTACCATCATTTTAATATTCATAGCTTTAATCTTCTTTTTCTGAAATAAGTACCTTTAACATTTCATTAATAATAAGGGCTTGGTGATGGTGAACTCCTTTAGCTTTACCTTGTCTGGGAAGTATTTTATCTGCCTTTCCATTCTAAATGATAGCTTTGCTGCATAGAGTCATCTTGGTTGTAGGTCCTTGCTTTTTCATGCTTTGTTCATCACTTTGAATACTTCTTGCCAGTCTCTTCCTACCTGCAAAGTTTCTTTTGAGAAATCAGCTGACAGTCTTACAGGAACTCCTTTGTAACTCTGCTTTTCTCTTGCTGCTTGTAAGGTTCTCTCTTTATCTTTAACCTTTGACATTTTAATTATGATGTATTTGGTGTGGTCCTGCTTGGGTCCAACTTGTTGGAAACTTTCTGTGCTTCTTGGACTTGTGTGTCTAGTTCCTTCACCAAATTAAGAAAGTTTTCTTTCATTACTTTTTCAAATAAGTTTTCAATTTCTTTCTTTTTGTCTTGTCCTGCTGGCACCCCTATGGTTTGGATGTTGGCATTTTTGGAGATGTCCCTGAGTCTTTTTATTCTCTCCTTGCTTTTTTGATTTTTGTTTCTTCATCCTGTTCTTGTTGAATGTTTATTTTTTCCTTATGTTCCAAATCATTGAATTTGAATCCTGGCTTTCTTCCCTTCACTGTTGGGTTCTTGCGGATTTTTCTTTATTTCACTTAGTGTAGCCTTCATTTATTCCCTTATGCTTTTGCCATGCTCAGTGAATTTTCTGAGCATCTTTAGCACCCAGGTTTTGAACACTTACTCTATTAGGTTGGCTATCTCCATTTCTTTTGGTTCTTTTTCTGAGGTTTTGTTCTGTTCTTTCATTGGGCCATATCTCTTCATCTACTCAATTTGGCAGCCTCCCTGGGTTTGTTTCTGTGTATTAGGTAGAGCTGCTTTGACTCCATTAACGCACCTGTTAAATTGTATGGGGTGGAGCCTTAGGTATGAGCTGGGGCAGGGCAAACTGCTTGACCCCTTTGTGGCTCTGTGTAGGGGGGAGGGGTCAGAGAGGGGACAATGTTGCTGCTTGGTTGCTGGAGACTTGCTTGGCACTCATCCCATTTCCAGTCATTTCACCCCCTTCCTGTATGTGCCTGTCTCCCTTCTTGCTGTTGCCCTGGTGGTGGTTCCCAGAGAGGGTGGGTTAGCATACCTTCTAGGACCATGCAGGCTCTTTAAATAGACTCTCCTGGGGGACTGACACTTTCTTCCACCACCCCAAACCCCATTGGTTTTAACATCCAGGAGTTGAGGCTTTATTTTGCCACTGCTGAAACCCTGGGCTGTGCAGTCTGGTTTAGGGCTGGGATTTCTCACTTGTAAGGTATCCCTCCTGATTTTTACCCACCACCCACCGATGTGGGACCACCCATTCCACCACTTTGCCACCGCCACACTGGGTCCTCTCTGCCCCAGCTTCCCATCCCTGCTCCTCTTATCCATCAGGATGAATATGACTTCTTCAAATTCCTGGTTGACAGACTTCCATACAATTCTGGGTGTTCTCTTGTTTTCAGGTTGGTTACGCTCTTTCTTATGGAGGCACAAAGAGGCAAAGTGTGTTTACCTACACCTCCATCTTGACCAGAAGTTCCTGGTAAAATGTCTTTATTTGCAAAGAATCAGTCCCAGAGGGCCTACCTGTAAAACTCCTAGTAATATAAGTAAATTTAGCAGGATACAAGAAATATATGAACACAAATTACAATTTTTACACATCAATAATTAGAAATTAAAATTTTTTAAATATAATTTACAAAAGCATACATTTAACAACAGGTACTCTGAAAACTACAAAACCCTGCTGTGAGATACCAGAGATGATCTAAATCAAAAGTTGACAAACTCGGGCCTGCTGTGTTGTTTTTAGCCTTCAGCCACACCCATCTTTTAGGTACAACTGCTTTGGCAGCTGAGAAATTTCAAGAAACCATATAACTTATCAGAGCTTAAGTAATATTGACTACCTTGCCCTTTACAGGAAAAGTTTATCAAATCTTCATCTAAATGTCTGGAGAGATACCATATTCACAAATTGGAAAACTCAACATTAAAATGTTAGTTTTCCCCCAGTATATCTTATAAATTCAATGCAATCCTGACAGGCTTTCCTGTGAAATTTGAGGAGCCAATTATGAAATCAGTATGCAAATACAAAGAACCTAGAAGAGGCAAAACACTTTTTTTAAAGAACAACATGAGAGGATTGATACGGCCTGACAGCAAGACAATCTAAAGCTATAAAAGAACACTAAATGAAATAAGCCAGGTGGCAAAAGACAAGTACGTATGATCTCACCTTTAAGTGGAACCAAATGAACAAAACAAACAAACAAGCAAAACAGAACCAGAGACGTGGAAATAAGGAATGAACTGACAGTGACCAGAGGGGTACAGCAGCGGGGAAAAGGGGAAGCTAGTCAAGGAACAAGTATATAGGACCCATGGACATGGACAACAGGATGGAGATTGACTATGGGAGCTAGTGGGAGCAAGGGAGAATAATGGGGTTGGGGGGGTGATTGGGACCACTGTAATTGAACAACAATGAAATAAAATAAAGAAAAGGAAAAGAACAAAGATCAGGATAATGTAGTAATAGCATACAAATATACATAAGAATAATGGAAAAGAATAAACAGGGAAAAACTTCACAGATATATGGATAATTTGTTTTGCAATTATGCCACAGTAACCGTGAAAGAATAATCTATCCAACAAATGATATAGAAACCAGTGGGTCTATAGTTGAAAACTTTTATTTTCAATTCCCAAACTTCTATCACTCATAAAAAATTAACACAATAAATGTAAAAGCTACAAATGGAAACTGTACAGAAAGCATAGGAGGAAATCTTTGCAATCTTGAGGTCAGTAAAGGTTTCTTGGACAGATCACAATAAATGTACTGTGAATGGAAAAAAGTGATAGAATTGGATTTACATCAAAACATAAACTGTTTTTCTCTTTTTAAAGTCCAAAATGACTAACACCATGCTGAACGTTCCAGAGAATCCATCAATTTAAAATCCTATTTGATAGTTTCATTCCTTTTTCAGATTTATTGTTCTAAGGACCATTTTACAGTAAATCTCTTACAGAACTTGTATTTCAAAACATGCACTTGCAAAGAGTTATTGAAGATACTTTGCTTTCTTCTAGAGTAAACTTTATTATCAATGTGAATTGAGGGAGAAGAGCCATAATCATCAAATAATTATTTTTGTCATGGAATGTGCTCTGTGTTTGATTTAGTGTAATATTTTTTATGTTTGGGAGTTACAAACATTTCTCTATGGCATTAAGCACTATTTTAAGCCAACATTTTGTAATAGCTGTACAACTTAACTCTTCACCTACCAATAGTCATTTACATCTTGATATATCTTTTATTAAAATGAAGACGTCCTTATATAAAATTTGGCTGGAGAATCTCAAATTTAAACTTGCCCTGGTTAGAGGATTCTAAAAGACATTGCCAGAAAGAGGCTTTAGTCTCACAAAGAAACTCAGCCTATATTTCTACTTTATTTTTAAAGATACTCAGGCATAGAGAAACTAGGCAATTTGTATCTAACGAAATCTCTAAGTAATGGTAGATCCCAGAACTGAGGCCTTAAGAAATGACAAAAGATACAATAATGATTACATTTGCAAGGACTCACCAAAAGCCAGCCTTAGTCCAATATAATTAAGGGTTGTCAACAAACATTATTAGTTCAGTAGACCACAGACATAACCACCCTCATGCAGCAAAGCAAACCAAAATTTAGGTATGTTTAAGATCATGCCTGTTTGCCCAATATTGCACATAGAAAACGGTGCTATATTGCAAGAAAGCCTTTCAAAATTTACTATTGAGTGCATCAAGTCAGAAACTCACCAACATATTGAATGGCTATTTCTCTGGAAAAGAAAAACAGCTTTCAGAGGGGAGGGTTGGCCATATTGTTCTGTTTGAAACAAATAAAAAATAAAGTCATAATGCAGGCAAAGGACAATCTTACTCTTGCAAAGTTAACTCTTATGTTCAAGTATAGTGAAAATAGAAGAGTGTTGAAAACAGCTCTGCATGGTACTTGAAGGTACTTGCACCCATCCAGGAGGAGCTCATTATGGGTATAGGAATTGTGTTGGAGGCCTTGTTGCTTCGTTTGCTTGTTTCACCTGCAAACTACAGCTGTTCCCTTTCAAATCTACTTTTGTTTGCATTTATAAAATGCTTAGTTTGGGAAATCTAAGATGTGTGGATTCAAAATGGGCTTTGACAAGCCGAAAACTAATGTCAAATCATGTTTTCCCTAGCATTTGCTCACTGCTAACTCTGCTTTCGGAATTTACTACATATCAAAGATTATATAGAAGTAGTACGGTATAGAGCAGAGTCCAAAAAAAAAAAAGGTTACCTAACTGCCACAGTAAGAAGTTTGTAGTGTGTTGTGGCTGATTTTTGTAGGTTAATGTAACTACAAATGGTGATTTGCAGATAACCTTATACAAAAATCTTTGCTGCAATTTTTTTTATCACAACTACTTTGCAATACTATCACAATATCATCTTAATTAGCTAGCTTTTCTTCTTATGTTTAATAAGAATTTTCATGCCAGATATACACTAACTCTTGTGTGCTCAAAAACTCAGAGAATGGTCCTGGAATTAAAGGCTCAAAGACTGATCTATTTAAGCAAGTACCATTAATTGTACAATCTTAACTCACAGATGTGGATCCACTGAGGTAAGATATTGTTTTGTGACGTTAGAATGGCATAACTGGAAAATATACAATTGGTAGATATTTTCATGTAGGCCCAATTTAAAATCTATTTGGCCTCATTGGCAAACTAAAGTTCCAAGATAAAGTTGCCCAGGATCACACAGAAATTAGGTGTTAAATCTAATATTTGAAACCATGTCTATTAGCAAAGCCACATCGTCTCTAATGTTTTGTGAGCACCTGCCCATACATGATTATATTACCTACTGCCTACACTACGGCAGATAGAGCCTTGTGACTTGGTATTATCAGGGTTATCCTAAAACTAAGCTCAACAATGTCAGAGTTCTTATCTCCAATTTACAATGGGAAAACTGGGGTTCAGTAAGTAATGTAGCAAAGGATCTGTGGCTAGAGAAATAACATTCAGTAACATTTTTATAATTTCCACCTGCGTTTCAATGAAACACACAAACGTCCGTATACTTTTTTGAAGGCTAAATCAAGAAACACCGTACATAGGAGGGGGAAATGGCCAGTTAAAATGATCTTGTGATATTACTTCAAAGTCATTGTGACATGGAAGTTTTTTTGGGGGGGACCCTACAGAGCATTCAGCTTTGCAACTGAGGCACCTGATATTTTTGTGTAGTTCCAATTTAATCATCTTTCTTAGGTAGAGAAAAGAATCGTGTCTGTACCTAAAATTTCAGCAACAACAAAAAGTTGTAAAGCAAATTCTATTGAGTAGCTTTTTGAATTAACAGAAACAGAAGTTGAAGGGCTATTTTCACTTGCAGGGGAAAAGATCAAACACCCACTTCACAGGCTGGGTGGCAGTCACAGCTGACCTTAAGGTAATTGCCTGAAAAATCAAATCCTAACTCCATAGGGTATTACGTAAAAAGCTTTTCCTTAGCTGATCCCCTGAGTTTTCCCTCTGTTTACAAATTTATATAATTATATTTACCCCAAAGAATGCATCATTTTGCTCCCTCCAACTCCTTTGTCCCTTCAAATGGGATCTTTTTTTTTTTTTTTCTGGTTAATATTTAACACATGAAACCAAAGCCTCTGTCAAAGGCCGTCTCAAGAGGAGACTTTCCATGTTCATGCCAAGTCATGTTCTTCCTTTAGAATAAGTCCTTGGCACCTGTCTATGTTGGCTTGGATTTGTCCTCACTCTGTTTTGGATATGGAGGTGTATCTGTTTCCTCCTGGTATTTATTGATTAGCCTTTCAGGAACCAGATGAATAAACGTAGTCCAACTGGGACAGACAGAAGAGAAAACAAGGTGTTTGTTGGTTGGTTGGTTTGTTTACTAACCTCGTCTTTGTGGTACTTTCAGGATTAGAGCTAAGTGCCTGGCACATGGTAGGTGGTAAGTATATACTAGGAATGAGGTTTTGGAGAAGGAGAGAGACAGCTGGGTTCAAATACTAATCATTTCATTTCTTCCTGATCCTGGGCAAGTCCATTTGCAGCTGCAGTTTCTGCATTGAAAATGTTGACAAGCACATCATACTTTCCAAGTATTGCAAGACTCACTGTAAGATAATTCACACCATGAAGTTTTCATTGGGGTGAACAGGTTGAGGTCAGGTTGCTACCAGCAAAGACCAGCTGTTTAGTTGTCAGGAGGCCTCACAATGTCAAATTCAGCATTTTTAATGTGGTTCAGGCATCTGTCATATGTTTGAATGTTGAATAGTCGTCGGATTGTATAATATCACACGTTCCACTTCTCAATAGCCAAATCGTGACTGAGCTCACGGGGTTCCCTGCCTGGGGTGTTCGCTTCAAGAACCGGAAGTGGCTGTTGTTAGATAACTTCATGTACTTGCGGCAAGTAAAGGAAAAGGAATCCCCATCCAAAATTCTGTCCTTCCAAAGGGAGGCTCTGCTGCTTATGCACACTAATTGTTTAATTGCATGTTGATTTCCACTTCGCCTTGGGCTATATTTCCTCTGTTGGGCTTCTGTCAAGCTCCTCCTGTTTACAGCTGTATCTGCAAAAATACATTTTAACAGGTAGCAGGAGTAACATTAATAAGAACCGCCCTGACCTTGAGACCCTTGTCCTAGCTAACACAATCAAGTAGCAGTTATTTTATCAACACTCTCTTCCCTGGCAAGTGCATGAAGGAGTACCACCACCTTGTTTCTTGGTTTTATTGGAACTTAACATGTCACTTTGGCTGTTGGTTAGAAAAATATCCTTCATCATATGAAAGAAATAAGTATAGTATCATTTACTAAGTTATTTTATCATAGAGAAGTGTTAAGGTTATTAAATGCCTTTAGGGTACAAGGAAGATTACCTTGTGATTGAACTTCTTTGGTTTATATAAATACATTACAATGCATTTTCTCCTTTGACATATTTAAATCAAAGATATAAATTTCAAGATTGAATGATGCATGTGGATTTATTCTTTTGCAACTCAACTACTGAATTCAGTAGCTTGACTTGATTTTAGAGATAGGCATTAACACTCAAAGTATATTGGCATCTTTATTTCCATGCTGTAGTATCAAGTTTTCCTATTTTGTCTATTTTGGTTACAAAACTGACTCTTAACCAAAGTAACTTGAATCTTAACTGTGTCGATGTTACTGGGAAAGATAAACAGTTCAAACATATGAATCAGGAAAATCCGGGTTCAAATGCCAACCATGGGATCTTTAGCAAGCCATTTCTTTGAGACTTAATCTCTTCTGTATTTGTGATTGGAGAAACGATGCTGACTTCACCTGGCAGTAAATAGGTGATAAGATAGGTGAGTATTAGCCCAGGGCCTATGAAAAGGAGGCACTCTCTAAACACATCAAGGGGGTTCCTGCTATTTGCTTCCTTCCTCAGTGTTATCAATACTTTTAACATTGTATCTCTGTTCTCTGTTTTTGATGTTTATTGTCCTTTTATTATCTTCTTCACCTTGATATTTTGTTCTTCATTCTAAAAGAACTCGGAAATGTTCTTCAATGCACAGAAGTCATTTTCTGAATCAGCTTTTCAGCAGTGCCCATTGTGTTACTCCTATTGTGTTGACCAGTTGTCCTTCCACCTGCCTCCTTTTAATTCCTAGCTCCTTATTTTTACATAGTTTGCCATTATCTCCCTCTCAACATGTTCTATACATATGACTGATGCTCATTTATCTCAGGAACAACAGCTGCCTTAAAGTTTTTTCCCTCTTCTTATAAATTATTTTTCCAATGATTTGCTTTTCACTGGACTTTCACAATAATATGCTCCTCTTTCTCTTGTGCTACAGTATTTCCCCCCACGTCTTTTAATTTTGCTCATGGTGCCTCTTGTCACAAAAGCCATAGTGCATAGTTAAATGTATCTTTTTCTTTCACATCAAAATTATACAAATATTCTCCTATATGTTCTTTAAAAACTTTGTAGTTCAGCCCTGGCTGGTGGCACAGGGGTAAGGCACCAGCTTGCGAACCCAAAAGTCACTGGTTCGATTCCCAGCCAGGGCACATAACCAGGTTGCAAGCCAGGTCTCCAGCCAGGTCCGTAGCTGGAGGCAGGTGAAAGGCAACCATACATTGATGTTTCTCTCCCTCTTTTCCTCTCTCCCTTCCCCTCTCTCTAAAAATAATAAATAAAATTTTAAAAAATAGAACTTTGTGGTTCAAATCTATTTGGAATTTCATGTTTGTTTGTATTATGGCCTATTGATATATCATGTTGTATTTTTCCTAGGGGATATACAATTTTCCCAATACTATTTATTAAATAAGCTTTTCCCATTGGTTTTTGTAAAATGACTTATCATTTAAAAATAATTGTATATATTGCCTCTGACAGAGGAAAAATGTATATAAAAATGTCTTCTTCTAGAGAAAAATAAAATAAAATGATAATGCCCTTGGTACATAAAATAATCTATGTAATATACGTAATATATAATAAATTGGATGGAATAGAATCTTACCCAGATTACTGAAGGCTCCCGGAAGCCCTCTCCAGCCATTTCCCTTTTGTGCCCCATTTTTCTACACATCTCAGACCTTCTTTCTAGCATTTTTCCTTTTTCTTAAAGTATGTTTTCCATACTTTCAGATGTTTCTTCAGGAAGAGTTTCTATTATGATAGACCACTTATTAGATGAAAGTGCCTTTAATTTGGCTTTCTCTGAAAGATGTCTTTGCTGGGTATGATTCGAAGTTGAAAGAAACTTGTGGCTTGTTGAAGATGTTATTCTCATGCCTTCGGGCTTCTGTTGGGAAGTCAGTCACATGTTAGGCTAGTTGCCATTTCTTTGTTCATAATCCACATTTTCCTGTCTGCTTTTTCTAAAAAAAAAAACCTTCATTTGGTGCTCTGAAGATTTTCTTTTCATATGTAGTGAACAGGCTGAGGAGACATTAAGATGTTATGTAAAATAATCAGCTAGGAAGCAAAGGGAGGCAGGTAGAAGGACCACCAGCCAACACCATGGCAGTAACCCAATGGGTACTGCTGAAAAGAAGATGACATCTGTGCATTGAAGAACCTTTTTGTACCCACATATGTAATAATTTATCTTACTTGGGATTTGTTGCTGTTTATCAGAATGACATTCTCAGCCATGATCTATTTAAATATGGTCTCTTCGGTCTTTTTGTTAAAGAACTTTGATTAGATATGTGTTGGACTGGGTCCTTCTGTCTTTTATGTTTTTCAGCCTCTATTTCACACATTTACATCACTTTGTCTCTGTAAGTAGCAACTGTATGATTTCTTAATTTATATCTTCTGGCTTGTAATTTCCTCTTAAGCTGTTATTTTGTTAACTTAGTTTTAATTTCAGTGACTACATTTTTCACTTCAAAAAGTTCTATGTTGCTTGTTTTCAACTATGCCTGCTCATCTTTGATAGGTGTTTGATCCTTACTCATGTTTTTTATTTCTGTATTTTATGTATATAAATTTATTAGTCATACTCATTTTAACTTTCTAATACCTCCAAGAGTTGTCTCTTTCTGCTATCTCTTAGCCCTGCTATCACAAGTCCTTGTTTTACTTATGGTTTCCTGATCTTTGATTCTGAGCAAATGTTTGGCAAAATTCTGTAGGAATTATTGAGGTTTGCTGTGAGAATGTTTCACGAGGGAAGAATTTGCCATTTTCTTTGTGTCCCAGGAAGCTACAGGCCCATTACAAAGCAGGCCTATGAACAGAAATATTTGGGGAAAACTATTGCTTCTCCCCTTAGCCGAAGTCAGTCCTAGTTAGAGAGGTATCCTATGTCAGCCTACCATAATTTAGGTATTTATAATTCTGGGTTTTACTCAGGGGTCTTCAATCCAATTCTTCACTACACAGTGGCTCAAATCTATGTCTTTCCTGTCTGCGCTCATTAAAGACCAAAGCTCCAACCTTCCACAGGTCTATTCCCCTGGGTCATTGGGCAGCTTCAGGATTCAGTTACCTCCTGCTCTTACCTTCCTGCTTCATTCCTGGCTTCAGAGAATTTCCATTAATTTCTTTAGATCCTATTTATTTAAATGATTGCCATTTTTTTAAATTTTAGTCAGCATTTGAAAGATCTTTTGACACTTTCTGCAGAATTTTTCAGAATTTCAGAACTCATTGTGTTGATTGAAACTGATGACCTCAGATGAAGATTTCAACATCGGCAGCGTATTTACCATTGTGTTTACTATTGTTCCAGCTCAAAGAGCAATGCCCAAAGGGCTCTGTTTATTTACACCTTTGTCAGGAGTAGTTTTCCATCCATCCCTTGGTCTCCATCTAAAATACTTCTGCATTCAGATAAGTATACAAAAGTCTAGGATTTTTGGAAAGGGAGCTGAACATAGACATTGGATTCCAGGAGGGGTGCACACAGATACACTGCTCAATGTCGAGTCTCTAGCTTATGATACTGTCATGTCTACCTCTTACCTCTTGGCCAGGCCCTTCCTTTCAGTTCGATCTTCTTCTTCCTCAGCCCCAATTGAATTCAGTTTCTACAAGCCATAAAATACTCTGAAAAAGCACATGATAATCTTTCTGTGACAGGGGCTCCTCTGGGCCATTATTTTTGCTTCTGTGTCTTCCCATTGTAAAGACAGAGAGGGGAAAATCTTTCTTTAGAGTACTGCTGAGAGAGCAGAGGTGGAGAAAAATGCACAGAAAACATGTAAATAAATTTTTCAAGATTTTAGAGAGAGGTTTTTAGATTCCTCTTGGGATACTGCTACTTTCCCTGTAGGTAGTTTTCTTCTCCTTGGATCTTGTACCAATGATATCATGCCAAAAATAGTAGTTGATTCTGGTCCATGACTTTCATTTTCCAGTTTCCTGTGTGCAGATACATTTCAGTCCAAATGAGCACCTTCTGCCTGCTGTATTATAGAGGGGACCACTGTACCAGATCTGTACAATCTCTGTCCCATCAGATCAACTGGGGATTGACTGTGGCCCAGTCCTTGATTGTTACCCTTTACTATTTCACAAAGTCAGAGTTTATGGGAACAATATGCTCAATAAAAACCAGGTGCTTGAGTCTTGTGGTAAACTCTTATCTCACAGCTGCAAAGATAGTCAAACTCAATATTAACTCTGCGCCACTCAGAACTGAAGCTTATCTAGACATTAGAATTTGACTCAAGGGTTTTTTAAGTTACTATTTAAATCAACTCTTCAACCATGCACAACCATCATAAGTGATTAACAAACTGATAAGAATGAGAAAAGCCAGTACAACAAGTTTTCTTTTATTTCTGAATGTATGTCTGTAATATTGATATAGATTGATTTTCCCTACTCCCACTTCCTCCCTGTCTTCCTTCCTCTCTCTCCACATTCTACTCTGCTTTCAGAAGGGGAAGAGCAGGCCAGAGAGATACAGGGGCTCCTTGAGTTGGAAGTTCATTAGTGAGAACCTGAAACAAGGTAATAGCTAGACTAGAAGGTGATGATAAACCTAAAGGTGATGATAAAGGGTGTAACTCTCAGGAGGAGCTGCCTGACTTTGCGGAGTCTTTGGTGGGCAAAATCATTAGTCAATTAGTTCAACAAAGCCTCAATGTAAGAGGCTTCACTGTGAATTTTACTGATTTCCTTCTTCTACATTCTTATATAGTTTATCTCTCTTTGGCTTAGATTCAACTTTATTAAGCCATACTCTCAAAAAAAATTTTTTTGTAATAAAATTTCTTTGCCTATTCCCCCTTTTTAAATATCATATTGACTATGTAACTTAAGATTGTAATTATTCTTCCTTGGGGATTATAACATATTATTAACGACTAAAAGCATACAATGTTAAATCACAAATCCAAAGAAAGTGCTTATTCTAGAGTATTTTTGAAGAGCAAGAGTACTTTTCAAGAGAGTACAAATAAACTCTCGTGCCATCTTCACCATCTTTACACTATTGAACAAAACAACATTTGTCACTGATTAAAAATTTTCACTGCATCAGAGATGTTGTGCAGCGCCAGAGATTCCAAGATGAATAGATAATACCTGCCCTCAATTTGTTTAGAAGTAAAAGGATGATTACAGCATACAGTTGGCATGCTTTGTCAGAGATAATTGCATGCTCATGGGTAGGTGACGTGGCAAAGCAGGCCCAGCCCAACTTCCTAGGAAAGTGAGTCCTTAGTGGAATCTTGATGTATATAATACTCAGTTTAAAAAAAGACAAGTTGGGAATGTTTGTCCCAAGAACATGGGTGCTGCAAGTGCAAAGACCCAAAAGCTAAATGGAACTTAGCAGGCTCTGAGAATTGCAAGTAATGTATTTCACATGTTACGTGCTATGTGCTATAGAATATAGATTCGGCAGGGATTTCAGACTCAGCTACCCTTGGAGACTCCCCAGTGTAAAAGTTCAAATCATTCATATATACAGGGTAGGGCAAAGGTAGGTTTATACTTGTGAGTACATGAAAAATAAAGTTATTCTTGTATTATTATTTATTAATTGTATTATTTTCCCTACAAATAACTGTAACCCTACTTTTGCCCCACCTTTATGTAACTAAAGATCTTTCCTGCCATAAGTAATCAAAGAAATTATTTTAAAATACTGAAGTACCTAAAAATAATAACATTAAGGCATAGCAGCAAGCCATATTTAGCAACAGGACATGGACTTGCTGCCCCTGATTTAGAGAGCAGACAGTAGAAAACATTGTGTCACAGCCTTGTGTTCAACCATGTGATCGCAGACAGGTAACCAAACTTCTCTGACACTTATTATCCTCATCTAAAGTCACTTCAAGTTATAAAATTCTATTCTAAGCATAAAGTTATAAAAATAGCAAAACCCTAAGCTGAAGTTACATTATGTATTTGAGATGAAGCCAGCAGCCAAAAAATAAGCATCAGGGTCAAAACTCAAAACATAGTCACCTTATTTTCGGCAACACTTTGATGTCATTCATTTGATGCTACCTAAATTATTTTTGGGCTGCAGGTGTCTTGTACTAGAAGACTCAAAAGGCTAGAAACAGATTAATTTTTTCCATCTTGGTGTGTCCTACAGCATTTCATCACTGTCTCACAAATGGTAGGCAATCACAACAAAGACATTTCTACATTTTAAAAAGAGATATCGATTTAATTGTTGAGACAAAAATTATCTGTGTCTTTAAATAATCTTAGGAAAATGATGTAATTTTTTATTTTTTAATTAAATGTGTTAGGGTGATATTGGTTAATAACATTACATAAGTTTCAAGTGTACAGTTTGATAATACATCATATGAATATTGCCTAGTGTTCTCACCATCTAAACTCTAGTATCCCTCTGTCACCCTATGTTTGATACTCCGATACTCTCTTCAGCTTCCCCCAAACTTTCTTCCCCTCTGAGAACCTCCAGACTGTTATCTGTGTCTATGAGTTTATTTATTTTTTTAAAATTTTTTTAAAGATTTTATTTCATTATTTTTAGAAAGAGGGGAAGGGAGAGAGGCAGAGAGGGAGAGAGACATCAATGTATGGTTGCATTTCACCTGCCTCCAGCTACAGACCTGACTGGAGACCTGGTTTGCAACCACGTTATGTCCCCTGGCTGGGGAATCGAACCTGCGACCTTTGGGTTCGCAGGCCGGCGCCTTAACCACTGTGCTACCAGCCAGGGCAGAGTTTATTTGTTCTGTTCATTTGTTTGCTTGCTTTCTGTTCTATATCCTACATAGGAGTGAAATCAAACAGTCCTTGTCTTTTTCTATATGATTTCTTTTACTTAGCATGGTACGGTCAAGAACCATTCATGCTGTTGCAAACGGTAGTATTTCATCCTTTCTTATGGCTGAGTTGTATTTCATTGTATGTATGTTCCACATCTTCTCTATTCAAACATCTATTAAAGGACACTTGAATAATGCTGCAATAAATATAGCAGCATATGTATCTTTAAAAATATGTGTGTTCAAAATTTTTAGGTAGATACCCAAAAGGATTGCTGGGTCATGTAATGACTCTACTCTTAATTTTTTGAAGAGCCTCCATGCTGTTTTTCATAGTGGCTGTACCAGTTTACATTCCCACCAGCAGTGAAGAAGGGTTCCCTTTTCTCCACATCCTTACCAACACTTGTTGTAATTTCTTGTCTTACTGATAACAGCTATTCTAACGGATGTGAGGTAGTATCTCATTGTGGTTTTGATTTGCCAGCACACTGGAGTTTTAGAAAGCAACTTTTCAATTAATATATATATAATATATAATAACCAGACAATAATTTTTAAAAAGCAACAAGCAAGCAAACAAAAAATCATACCGAAACGAATTGGTTTTCCTCATGTGACCCAAGGTCAAACATCTTAAATTGGCCAGAAACTTGTTTTCTTTCAGGTAAAGGGTGTTGACAGTTTCTGTCCTATGGTTGTAATCTGCCACTAAATTACGTTCTCTTTTGCCAATGAACTAGCCCTATTTTAGCAGGAGTATAACCTTGAGGCTCTAGGTTATACTCTAGGTGCAGCTATTTCCTGAGTACTTTCAGTTGAGCTTTGTCTGCGTTCTCATAATGCTTTGCTCATGCCATTATTATAGGACTACTTACATAACACTGTGATTAGATCTTTACACATCAGTTTCTGCACTGAGGCTAGGAACTCCTCGAGGGCAGAAATATGACCTTATTCATCTTCACAGCTAAGATTGTAACATAGCACTTAGTATATAGTTGGTGCAATTGGTAGTAAACAAAAAATAGGTGTGAAATTTTTGTCCAAGGTCCATAAATAGCCAGAGTAAACCATATATCATTGAAGTAGTGGTTACTAAAAAATTACTGTACACACATCAAAAAGACAGTTTGAAAACCTGGGGTACTCAAACCAAGACATGAAATGGGTCTTGAAGGTGTATTGTGATGAAGTAGTTTATATAGTAAGAAAGCAGTGATTGTTTAATCTTTACAGTAATTGGTTAGATTAGAATTTTCGGTGGTTACCTCATATCAACTTTGGGGAGCAGTTCAAGTTTTGCTTATTATTTCTAGCCACATAAGCAAATGACCCAGGTCAAGTTAATATTGCAAAATAGGATAAATTAAGCTTTGCTCGTATGACTAACCCATCAGGGAACTTGCAAAGCTGATTTTAACATACTCATATCAGGTTTGAGTCAACTTCGACTTTGTTGCTCTGTGGTTCTCAACTTTTTCTAGGTGAAAAAGCAGCTGGCAACTAGGACAATAGAGTCATATTTCAGATTTGACAGGCAAATAAGATTTTTGAGTCTAGGGCAGGAGTTTCTAAAGTCTCAGGTCAGACTACAGAGAAGCCATTTTAAATTCTTGCAGTTCTTAGTACATGGCCAAGCTGAAGTTCATAGCCTTGAACTGTTGGACAAAGTAGAAGACTGCAGGCCCAGCTCACATCTACCTGCAGTGGAAAGGGACCCTGACTTAGAACTGCTGCAGTCATTCCTCTCTAAGTTCCTGACCTCTAACATCTGGAGCAAAATAAAAGGGTTGTTTGTTTGGGACAATTTACATGTGCCTTAAAACTAACCACACTTAATCATGACTTAAAAAGACATAAGGTTGGCTAATGTCTTTTTAGGAACTTTCCACTTTAGTGAAAGAAAAGTATGCCTTTCTGTTTTTAATTTGTCCTACTCTTGAAGTAATCACTGGGTTTTTCCTCTTACTTGAAAACTCCAGTTGTGCTCCAAAAAGTATTTCTGTGGCAAGGCGTTCACATTCATTTGTATTGCTATGTAACAACTTACAATAAAGTTAGCAGCTTAAAACAACACAAATTTAATTATCTTGGAGCTTCAGGGGGTTAGAACCCTGCATGGTGACCTGGGTTCTCAGCTCAGAATGTTTCATGGCTGAACGCAAGGTGTTAGCTGAACTAAGATCTCACCTGCAGGATCTGGGGAAAAATCCATTTCCAGATGGTTGTCAGAATCCAGTTCTCGCTTGCTATTCATCAAGGAGGCTGCCTGCCATTTCCTGCTACGTCACCCTCTCAAAACTTGGCAGTGACTTCTTGAACGCCAGCGGAGAACATCTCTTCTGTTTTAAATCTCTGCCTCTCCCTGTTTATGATCTCTAGATCTAGACTGAAAGAGCTCATGGGATTAGACAAAGCCTACCTGGATAATCTCTTTCTCCAAGTCAACTGTACCATCCAACATAACTTCATCACTAGAGTAAAAGTCGTCATATTTACAGTCCAGAAGAAAGTGTGGGTGTGCACAAAAAGGCCAGGGATCATGGAGGGCATTTAAAATTCTTCCCACCAGAATTCTAAGTCCTCACATTTGAATGACAATTTGGCTAGGTATAAAACTCTAAATGCAAATTATTTTCACTTGATATCTTTTGTTTTTTCTAATTTTATTGAGAAATAACTGACATATCACTCTATAAGTTTGAGGCATACAACATACTGGTTTGATTTACATATATTATGAAGTGGTAACCACAATAAGTCTGGCTAACACCCATTCTCTCATATAGATACAATAAAAGGAAAAGAATAGAGAAAAATATTCTGTGACAAAAATCCTTAGGATTCACTCTCTTAACTTCCCTACATATCAAACAGCAGTGTTGACTATAGTCATCAAGCTGTACATTACATACCTAGTACTTATTTTTCTTACAACTGGAAGTTTGAACCTTTGAGCCCCTTTCTCTAGTTCCCCCTCCATCACCCCACTTCAATGAATACATTTAAAGTATCCTTCCATTTTCTTTTTACTAACAGTGCTACTGCTGAGAAATTTGATCTAATTCTGATTGGGCTTTGTATTTTTTTTTAACTTTATCTATTCTCTTGGAGCCATTGAAATTATCTTTAATTTTCTTCAGTGTCACTCTAAAGTGAAATTTTCCTTTTCTCTCGTTTGACATGTTCCCCATTTCTCTATAAACCTTTTTAATTAGTCTCTCATCCTTAATTTTTATGAAGATTATTTCCATCATTTGTTTAGTTACTTCCTCTTTTCCATTTTTTCTTCTTGTGGGATCCCTATACTTAGTCTTCTATTGTTATTAGTCATATCTTTAAAATTTCTGTTTATTATTACCAGGCACTTTCTGGGAGAAATTAATTGATGTGTTGCTCAACATGCTAATTTAATTTCTTTGTCAGCTGTTATTCATCTGATTATTTACCCAATATATTGTAACTTTCATTTGAACAATTTATTTTTTTCTAGCTTATATTTCCAATTTTTATATTTTTAAAAGCAATTTTGAGTTATTTTATATTGTGAAGTTCTTCCCTGATATCCTCTGGGACATTTAATGCTACTGTAAAATGTCAACCAATTTATTCCAGTATTACTTCTTTAACAGCATATTTTGTACAGTTGTTTTAGCCTGTGAATTCACATTATGTATGTATCAATGCATGTGTCAGAGGGAGAGGGAGAGAGAGAGAGAGAGAGAGAGAGAGAGAGAGAGAGAAAGAGAGAGAGAGAGAGAAAGGAGGGAAGGGAAGGGAAGGGAAGAAAAGGGAAGGGAAGGGGAGGGGAGGGGAGGGGAGGAGAGGAGAGGAGAGGAGAGGAGAGGAGAGGAGAGGAGAGGAGAGGAGAGGAGAGGAGAGAAGAGAAGAGAAGAGAAGAGAAGAGGTTGGGATAGAGAGAGAAATTTACTACATTGGTTGTATAATTAGGTACGCTCCAGAGTTGAGCCCTAGTCTATACCAGTTCCATCTATAGTTGTTAGAAGGGAGGGCATGACTTTCAGGTTAGAGGGGAAAATCATATCACATGTCCCAAAGAACTCAAAGTCCTCTTGACCTTTCCCATTGGCTACTACCCCAGAAAGAAACTTTGCTGGTCAAGGTTTTATTTTTAAAGATTTTATTTATTTATTATCTTTAGAGAAAGGGTAGGGAGAGAGGCAGAGAGGGAGAGAGATATCTATGTATGGTTACCTTTCATCTGCCTCCAGCTACGGACCGGACTGCAGACCTGGTTATATGCCCTGGCTGGGAATCGAACCAGCAACCTTTAGGTTCACAGGCTGGCATCTTATCCATTGTGCCACCAGCCAGGGCCTATTTTTAAACCTTTAGGAAGAAATAGTATGTACAGAAGCATACCCTTTTTTTATAATCCACCACCTCTGGATGCCCATAGGAGGAACCTATAGGGGATCTTTTCTTTGATATAAATAGTATTTTCTTTATCCATATACAATATCAAAATATAAAACCCCTTTGCTATAGTTAGTATTACCCCTCTAAAGTAACTGACTGACTTAGGTGACGGCATTTGTATCTATTAACAGTTACAGGGATCATGTCTCTCAAAATACCTGCAAATTGATCATATTAATAACTTTATTTACATCATAAATACCTTTATCGAATTATTAGTAACCCTCTTAATATTTCTGGGTGAGGCCAGTGTATCAATAGGATGCTGTTACCTCACATAACAGATACCCAGAATTTTTGTGAGACACCCAGAGTATTAGTATTAGTGGAGAAATGAAGGTAATGAATATTGAAGTGAAATAAATGACAGAATTACTGATAATTGAACTTTTTTTTGGCCACCTCTATTGCTAGTTTCTATGTTAGTTAACTTTCCTTCTGCCCTAAATGGACTCTCAATCTCCTTTTAATCACTTAGCTGCTTTCAGTTCAAATACGTTAGGAATCTTGACTTGCTTCCTCAGAAAGTCAACATTCCCCAGCTCCTTTGTCTTTGTCCAGGTGGTGTCCTAGTCTCCAGCAGAACTGGCCTTTGAACCTGTACTATCCTTTGATGGGCTTGATCTGCACTGAATAGAGCCTATGTTTCCAAACAGGCACCTTCCCACCTGCCCAGTATTAAAATTATTCCACTGTTACTATTTGAGTATTAAGTTTAGGTCTTGAGGGTGCTAGTAATTTTAAGGATAACAGGGCTTTGGATTGCAAAGAATTTCCAATAGCCTTTATTTTACAGATGAGACAACTAAAACCTAGAAAAGTTAAGTAACTTTCTCAAGCTCCTACATTTCAATTCCAATACCTTTAGTTCGCTAGATAAGGAAATGGAAACCCAGAGAGGTGAAATAGCTTAGGTCCTGTACCAAAATAGAAATATCCATGGAATAAACTATGAGATCAAGCAATAAAATCCGCTGCCTGAAGTAAAATCTATACCTGAAGGTTGAAATAAAATGTAATAGGAATGTATTCTGTAAATATTAAACTGATATAGTTTATTTTTCCATTAAATCATGCTCACTAGCAGCTTTAAATTTTCAAAGTTAAGTTGAAGGCTTATTTCTCAAGGGAAGAAGAAAAAGAGGCCAACAGCTCTGAGATTCAAACCTAAATTTCCCAGTTTCTTTAGCAACAACTTAGTTGTGGGAGCCAGATGTCAAAATAGAAAATAATTTCCTAAGTTATTTTATTTCAATTGTTCATAACTGAAGAGGCTTGCTTAGTGGGGCTAATCATACAATAATGCATAAGGGAGATCCTGTTCCATGTGTTAAGAGGAAGGGGAGAGAGCTAGCTAGCTCCTTAGGGTCCCAGTAAATGTACAAAACTGAGTCAGAAGAAGGAAAGAAGGAAAGTCAAATCCCAAGGCTCTGGTTTACCCTCTCTCAACTCCAAATAGGTCTGGGACCAAGACGTGACACATTGCATCATTTGACTATATTACTTCATCTCTCCATGAATCTAAATTCCTTCGCCATGTATTTTGCAGTGCCCACTGTTGTGGACAGTATGACCTGCCCTGCTCTTGATTTTGGGCTTGCTTTGACCAATAGGTAAGGCAAACGTGGCAATGAGCCAGTTCTGAACCTCAACTTCAAGAAGTCTTCCTGTCTCTGCTTGTTATCTTGGGCCTCCGTCATTACCATGAGAACATGCCCAGGCCAGCCTGCTGGAGGAGAAGAAACACACAGAGCACAATTGAGTTGCCTTGCACCTGCCAAAGCAGATTAGAGCAGTGAACACCCAGCTATCCCCCACATGTGAGTGAGCCCCACCAAGATCAGCAAGCTGCCTAGCTGATTCCCAGCTAACTTTAGACATGTGAGCAATAAATACACAACTCTGCATGCCTCTCAGGTTTGTTGGTTATTTGTTATGCAGCTTTATTTTATTTTAGCAGAGCTAATGGGTATGGGGTCTGTAAGACATTAAAATAGGTATGACAAAGGTAGTGCTATGCTTCCCCAGGAATAATAGAAAAAGATTGTCAGCCAGGTGGTCATCCAACATGGTTTGAAGCAGTGGAAGCCACCGAACATCGTGATGTGGGTAAGATTGATTCGGTTCTCCTGGTTCCTTATTGCCCGCATGTGACATGCAATGATGGAGATGTGCCCAAGTGACATAGCAAGAAGAAGTGGAGGGCTAGAAAGCAGAAAAGCCTCCAAGTTTGGTGTTTGAAAAACAGCAGGTGCTCCAGCAAGCAGACCCATCCATGTACACATGGCATTAGCTGTGCCATTGTATTTCCACCATTCAAATTATTTGTGACTTTAAAAAGATAATAATCATCTAGCAAAGAAAACCATAGAACTGATACCTTCCTGAATGGCCCTCCCCTGCACTTCTGTCAGTTCAACCTGGGAGCACTGCTTTGTGGAGTTGTCATATAGAAAATTAGACAAGCGAGAGTTTGGGAATGGTGTAAATCTTTTATGGTGAGGAGATGATCTTTTGGGGGGAAAAGAAGGAGGAAAGAAGAGAAGAAGGGAGAAGGAGGGGAAGAAGAAGAAGGAGAAGAAGAAAAAGAAAGGAAAGAAAAAGAAGGAAGAAGAGAAGACCCCTTATTTTTCTTGGTGAAGCATCAACTTATTCTGTACCCAAGTTGCTCCCACAGAAAGTTTCTGATTCCGTCTTTAATGATGAACCCTCCTACGAATACCACAGGCTGAATCTGGATCATGTATGTGGAAGAGGGAATGGGGAAGAGATAACTGGGAATATTAGTGTAGTTGTCATGTCAGGGTCATCAGTGTGAGCTTTTAATTGTCTTGCGGGGGCCATTGTGCATGGAAATAAACTATGCCTAATTACTTATTTTTTATATTAATATAACATTTGGTAAAGTTGTAATTATAAAGGAAAAGCTCTTAAGCTCTTCATATAAGTAACAAATTTTGTTCTACTCTATAAAACTAATAAGCAAAGGGCAATTATTTTCACATTTTCTTTGATGAATTTCAATTAATTCAAGTAGAATAGACTAAACTACTTTAAATAATTACTCCCTTTGACAAATTTAGTAAATTGTCTAAAATATTTTAGTCTGTGTTTATAAATTTGTTTCATTTTGACTGTATTTTTAAAACCTAACAACTTACAATCAAAACTGTAACAAGAAAAAACTGCCTTGTAAATATTTAAACCAGTCTTGTAAATATAATAAAGTAAATGGTAAATAATGTATCTCCAGTTTTTACAAGTTTAGTCAAATTCTTGGATATTGTTTTAGTTTAAAAATGCAATTCTAAAATCTGTTACGCAGTTAAATTTATATTCAGATTCTATCACTTATGGAACTTTATTAAATATTATACATTCTTTAGCTACCAAATATGTAAAACTGCACCAATAGTCAAAGTATAAATGATACTGGGTTAATATACTGCATTTAATGTAAAACTTTCTGTGGTTAATAAGCTACAGAGTCACCAAGAAAAGCATTGTTTAGCATTTTAGAGAAGAGAGATTGACAATTCATGAGAATGATATGCTTACTTAGGGGTGGGAGCTCAGGAACAAAACGCAGGAGGTGCATATATACAGAGTGACCATCGGAACCTCAAACTGACATGCTCAGTCCTTGGTTCGCGTCACCACATGATCAGGGGCTTTAAATCCAGTCACATCCAGTTCTTCCACCCCACTTGCCGAGACTAAACTCTGTCCTCAATGAAACTTCATGTAACTTTTTTTCAACTGATCCTACTACTGCTGTACCAAATTCTCCAATCTTTCAAATGTGGAGTCTGTGTTGTACTACAGACATATGATTATACTGAGGCGTCTATCTCATCTTTCTCTGCCCTGACATTGTCTTCATATTCCACACAGACATTAGCATCCCTCACAACTTGGGCTGATATCATATCTACATCTATATATATGAATATAGATGTAGATATATATAGGAGATGTAGATATATATAGGAGATGTAGATATATATCTACATTAGCATCCCTCACAACTTGGGCTGATATCATATCTACATCTATATATATAAATATAGATGTAGATATATATAGGAGAGATGGCTCTCTAAATCATTTTTCAATCATTATACTTTGTTGTTATAATATATACATAATGTAAAATTTACAGTTTTAACCAGTCTTATTTGTTTTTATTTTTTGAATATTTTATCTATTTATTTCTAGAGAGTGAGGAGGGAGGAAGGAAGAGAGAGGAGAGGAACATCAATGTGAGAAGGAAACATTGATTGGTTGCCTCTCATATGTGCCCCAGCTGGGATGGAACCCACCAACCAAGCACATCACCTGACTGGGAATCGAGCCAGCAACCTTTCACCTTTACCAAAGGAAGCCCAATCAACTGAACCACACCAGTCAGAGCTTAACTGCTTTTACATGTGCAGTTCAACGCTTTAAGGACATGAATGATATTTTACAACTATCACAACTATTCACTTGCATAACTTTTTCAATACCCCAAAGAGAAACTCTATACTCCTTAAATAATTATACCCCACAGTACTTGGTAACTTCTGTTCTGCTTCCTGTCTCTATATCTGTTCTGGGTACTTCACTTAAGTAGAATTATACAACAGCTATCATTTTTTGTCTAGACTTCACTTAGTATAATGTCGCCAATGTTAACCTATGTTTGTAGCATGTATCACAATTTAATGTTTAGGGCTGCAGAACACTCTATCATATGTATATACCACATTTTATTTATCCATTTATCTATTCAGGGACATGTGGGTTGTTTCTACCTTTTGGCAGTTATGAGTGATGTTGCTATGAACATTGGTATATAAGCATCTGTTTGAGCCCCCATGTTCAATTCTTTGGGGTACATACCCAGAAGTGGCATTACTGGATTGTATGGTAATTCTGTGTTTAACTTTTTGAGGAACTGCTATACTATTTTCCGCCATGGTGGCACAACTTCACATTGTCATCAGCAATGCATATGAGCTCCAATGTTTCCACATCTTTGCTAACATTTCTTATTTGCCTGTTGATTATTTCATAATAGCCATCCTCACGGTGTTTCATGGTTGTTTTCACTTGCATTCTCATAATGACTAGTAATGAACACACTTTCGTGTGCTTTCACAGTTTTATTTTATGTAAAGATGAGCATTGCTTACAGAAAAGAGCATGATGTTTAGTAAGGATCCCCAACCTCCAGGCCTTGCAATGGTGCTGGTGGGTCTTCAGCCCCTTAGGAACCGGGCCACACAGCAGGTGAGCTTGAATGTCATGTGCTTGTGTCATCCTGAAACCTTCCCCCTACCCTGGACCCATGGGAAAACTGTCTTCCATGAAACCAGTCCCTGGTATCAAAAAGGCTGGGGAGTGCCAAGGTATAGAATCTATACTTTAGAAAGGTTCAGTTGGAATTCTAAGTCAAATAATTACCGCCTAAAATAACATATTGAAATGCATTGAGCCCCAATGTCCTCATCTAGAAAGTGAGGGGAAAAAATTCCTGGTTTTTAGAGTTTCAGGTACACACAAATAATGGTCAGTATTAATAATATTGTAACATAAGAAAATAAATTGTTTCATTTCAGGGTACTAGATATACTGGCACAATTCCCAACGAGATTCCATTTTTGCTGATAGTGAAGAAACTCCATTTCCCCAAGTCATTTAACATCCCATTAAGGGAGAAATAAAAAGAGGATAGTTCTTAAAATAAAAGATGAATGATCATAAACTTTCACTTTAATATATAAAAGTTAAAGTGAATAAAATATTTTAATGTTTTTTTTATTAAATAAAACACATACCCCACAGTTTTTCCCTCTCCTCTATTTCCAAACCCTTTTGCATGATTAAAGTTCTGAATCAAATGACAGAAGAAATTCTAGATTTCTTGTAATGGGGGCTTGGACAAACCAATAAATCATGAGCTCCTGGCAGACATTTTTCAGGGGCAGCCCCACGGGTGATGTTTTATTTGTTTAATAGAGAGGGAGAATTAGGTCTGCTTTTGTGGTCTGGGCATAGTGATAGATCTCACTGCCCTATCTAAATGAGAACCATTATTTTGAATAAATTCTTCTCCTGTGTCAGAGAAAATGCAGCCCAAGACCCTGTAATACAGACAAAGGAGAGAAAGGACACACGACTGCCCACTCCTTCTCAGGCAGAGATCTGTCACAGGTGAAAGCAGGATTGATTAAAACATCCATTTCCTGACTTCCTGCCAGCTTCTATCACTTGTAGATAAGGAGAATGGCCTGCAAAGCAATCAGCTTGCAGCCGTTCATCACACATCACTGCTTTTCCTTTGGTGTTTCAGAACTCCCCTTTTGCAGAAGCAATTGATGACCATACAGAGATTCGTGTTCTGTCTTCCAAAGCAATCAACTATCAGAAACACAATTCTGTACTCATAAAACAATGAGTATGTAAGACATTCACTCAAGTAGTTCCTGAAAGGATTAAAAAATAATTTTCAGCTTTTATGGTTGTTTATCATCCCTAAATCTCTAAAGAAAAAATGAGTGCATTTTCATAGTGTCCATTGGAAGCTTCGGTTAATGATTATGGTCACCATCTCTCCTCGTGCCTCCCTAATGGAAGGGTACACAAGACGGACACAATCATTTTTTACAAAAATGACTCAGTCCTGGGCTTGAATCCTTGCATTACCGCATCATAGCTCTGGGTGACCTGAGGCAAGATACTTAATTTCAATGAGCTTCAATTTCTTTATCACTAAAATAATCCCCACAGGACTATTGATACAAAGAAATGTGCTAATACAACAACAATAAAATTTTTAAAAAAAGAAGCGTGCTACTGTTGGTGAATGTACCTAGCACAGGACCAGACTTGCAGGTGTTCAGATTAAGTCTCTTTCAATCATTTTTTTACTGTTGCACTGATTAATTATTCACTTATGTGTATATAACTCATCTTTTGAACTTTATGTGCAAGCTCCCCAAGGGCAGAAAAATTATATCTCCTTTTTTTCTATACTAATATGTCATTGCATGTAGTAATCAATATGGTATGTCTTTCATCTAATTATAAAAATAATATATGTTCATTTTACATGATTGATAAAGTATCTAGACTGGAAAGAAAAAAATTAAAATTGTTCATAATGTAACAGCATGGAAAGAACCACTAATAATTCATTGTGGCATATTTCCTGCTAGTCTTTTCTCCCATGTGTGTTTAAAAATTAAGATCAGGCAGTACTTAGAGATTTATGGTCTTCTTTTAACTTTATATAATGAACATTTCTCATAGCAATATTTTTTAAAAACATGAATTTTAAAAGCTTCATAGTAGTCCATCAACTGAATGTTCATTCTTTCTTTTGCATGTTTCCAAATTTGCACCACTATACATAACTTATTAAACAATACTGTACATACATTTTCATGCAAATTTCTTATTACTTCATTAAAATTCCTATGAATGGGATTAAAAGACCAAAGAAAGAATGTATGTTTAAGACTCACTCTTCTCTTCTCTTGAATTAATACAACTAGGATTTTAACTAGTTAATAAAGGAATCATTATATCAGGTTCAGGCATTAGAAATATCATTATTCTTTATGGACATCCACCATATCTTTTTTTGTTTTCTGCTGCACTGTCAGTATCTTGCACATAGTAGTAGGCAAATACATATTTATAAAATTGAATTAGCTTGAGTTACTTAAAAATATTGTCATTATTCACATTTTGGAAAATAAGAAAAGGCCACTTGAAAAAGTAAGACATTTGTTCAAACATACATATAAATGTAAGACATAAAAAAATGTAGAAATGGCTTATGTGTCCATCAGTATATATTGTCTTCAAGGTTTTTCTTGATTCTTTTCTTTATTCTCCTATACTCCTGTAACTGTATTTCAAATGACTACCAAACTGATAAACCTAGCCCAAATTCTAAGTATTTCCAAAATTTTGGAGAAGTTTCTGTTTAAATATGGAATGAATGTGAAGATACTACCAATATCTCAAACCCAACATCATAAAAATCAAATGTGCCTGCTAAACCATGTGAAAATGACCGCTTTTGCCTTACAAAGACAAGAATTTCACATGGTTCAACCCAATAAAAGATAACATCTTCCCCACAGTTCAATCAAATAAAATGTAACCTCCTTGCATTGAAATTTCATTCTTTAATGCTTTCATTTGCTCTACATAATTAGTCAATAAGTTGCCTACTTTTATTGCTTCTTCTGACACACAATCTCTTGTTTCTATGTGACCTCAATTGTTAGAATTTACAACCTTAGTTCAAGTCCTCATAAACTCTTAAATTATTGGAAAACATCCTTATAGGTCTCAATGACTCATTTAGTCAGCAAATATGGTGCCAACTTTACACCCTCAACTAAGAAAAATGCAAAGGAGAATAAAATATGGATAAAATTTCTCAAGGGATTCATGCTCTAGTTGACCCAGAAAAATTACAAATCAGTACGGTGTCAATAATAACGATGCCAACACAACCCTGAGAGTATCTTAAGTCAAATACAGTGAAAGATGTACAATATGTCTTCCATATGCAAAAGGGAATTTAAAAGTTTTTTGTCTTCATTCTTTAAAAATAAGAATATTTATTTACTTTATAGCGAGTGAAGCATTTGGTGAGGCCAGGAGATATAGTAGGAAATAAAAGCTTTCCCTCATGACTCTTACAGTGTGGAGAGGAAAGCCATATAAATACAGTTAGAAGGAGTGTTAAGTGTTTTGAAGGAAGAGTATTTATACATATATGAGAGGGACCCAAAACGTAGTTATAAAAATTGTGTATTCATTGTCACATGTTTAAATTTCAGTGTCCTATAAAGTACTCTCCATTTGCTGCAATACACCTACAGAGACTTTTGTTCCAGAGATCAAAACTGTTTTTGGCCCTGGCTGGTGGCACAGTGGATAAGGCACCAGCCTGCGAACTCAAAGGTCACTGGTTCGATTCCCAGCCAGGGCATGTAACCAGGTTGCAAACCAGGTCTCCAGCCAGGTCCGTGGCTGGAGGCAGGTGAAAGGCAGCCATACATTGATGTTTCTCTTCCTCTCTGCTTCTCTCCCTTTCCCTATCTCTGAAAACTCATAAATAAAATTTTTAAAAAACTGTTTTTGAATGCCTCGATTTTGATGCCTTTTAATGCTTCTGCTGTTTTTTTGTTTCACCTCTTCCACATTCACATTGGCAAAATGTTTTCCCTTTGAGGACTTCTTATCTGGGAAACAAAGAAGTTGCTTGGGGTGAAATCGGTGAACAGAGAGGGTAGGGCATGGTGGTCCTGCAGTTTTTGGTCAAAAACCGGTGAACACTCAGCAAGGTGTGGGCAGGTGAGCTTCTGAATCACCCATCACTAAGTGGGCAAACATGTTGAAAGAGTCTTCAAACATATTCACTGAAACCCAATACAGCCTCTCATAACAACACAACCTGGTACCTTGACAGAGATGGGTTCCTAGAACACCTAGTGGGGAAAGCTGGTACTACAAGGGACCTGCTCTCCAGATGATAATTTCAGGGTTTTGGGGGGACCCTCCTTTGTATTATGGCAGGGTATAGAGAAGGACATAACTGAGATTGGAGGAGCATGGAAGGTGTCCATGATAAAGTGACAATTAAGTCAAGACTAAGGATAGGCAGAGCAATCTTGGAAAGAGTACAGTTGAGGCATTCCCAGTAAAAGAACCAACTTGAGCAAACATGCTGTGTGGGAAAGAAATTGGAATATTTATGTTGATACAAAGGAGATCATGTACTAGCACTTTGTAAACCATAAAGCACTAAATAAGGTTAACCCACAAGGATAACAATGATAACCATATATTTACATATTCGATGAGTGATATATTGATCTCATGAGTAATATGTTATTTCATCCCCAGCATGAGTCCAGAAGCATTAAAATAGGAATAGGGCATGATACTGTTTCCCTCTGAGTTTCTATGGAAGGAAATATAATCATCTCTGTCATGCAGATTTCCTGATATGCTAAAGAGATGAAAGCAAAAAGGACTTCTCTTCCTCATGGAACATGTACAATTACTCACCAAGATGTACTGACATAGCACCAATATAATATTCAACTCTATCTCTGCCGGTCTATTTTCATCAACGTTACCCAAATCTGAACGGATGATCTCACCGCTGGACCTCAGAAGCCCCTGTCACTCCTCTTCACTCCAAGCTGCCACCTACATGTCCTGGACAGTTCAAGGCGTGAAACAAATTTGATTAGGTTACATTCTTATTTTAAAATCTACAAATTGAAGAGCACAATGATGTTTATTGGTGCTCTTTAACATACACCCCCTAGTACATTACACATGGAAAAGGGACTCAAATGTTTATTGTGCGAGTAAAAGAGATGAAGAGAAAGAAGATGAGGTTCTAGATGTAATGTGGGTGAGGACAGATGGACCTGGGGCATTAGCCACAGGCTGACGTGAACAAACACTCTGGGGCTTTGTCTTTGACCGTTCAAATCTGATCTTGGTTCGGGTAGTTATTTTCATAAAAATTAACTGTGTGTTTACTTTTTTACATTTCTCTCTTTTAAGTGTTAAAACATCTTCTATGGAACATCTCCCTAATGATATCTAATGATATATAATCAAGGGGTATCTTGCTCGTCGTCAAATGTGAACCTGTTACCTTTGTTAATAAAACACTTTTTGGGGCCCTGGCTGGCAGCACAGTGGATTGGCACCAGCCTGTGAACCCAAAGGTCGCTGGTTCAATTCCCAGCCAGGGCACATAACCAGGCTGCAAGCCAGGTCTCCAGCCATGTCTGTAGCTGGAGGTGTGTGAAAGGCAATCATACATTGATGCCTCTCTTCCTTCTCCTCTCTCTAAAAATAATAAAAAACTTTTTCTTTCTCCATACTCACCCCAGGAACACAGTAGGTAATTCTCTAAATACTTCCCTAGCTTCCTCAAACATCTTCATACCTTCAGGATTAATGAAACTAAATATTACATCTATCAGCTTTACAAAGATTTAAGCATTCTAAACCAAACTTTACACCAACAGCTACCTGCCTTCATATTGAAATTTTTTTTCAGACTATCACATGGATTTGCCTATGGTTTGAGACAGACACTAGCCTACTTCCATTTCAGTGCATTTATTTGACTTTCCAGGAAAAAAAATCATAGGAACCAAAGGACCTAATTCCATATATTGTTTCCTTGTTCCTGAAAACATGCATTGATATCCATTCATGTTGAATATATCTAATACAACTACTAACTTTCTTTTGAAAAGGCTTACTGAGGATACAAGGAGAATTGAAATAGAAAGAGTAGAACTTCTCACCAGAGAAATTTAGTTCCATTCCTACCAGTGATCATTAGAAAACATTGCTCCTAGGGAAAGATGAAAATGAAGCTCTGAAAGTTTTAAAGGTCACTGCCACCACTCACTTAGATCCGGGGAATAGATGATGCTGGAAGATTTTTTTTAAACATAAAGCTCCTGTTGAAACACTCACTTATCTGGCACATGGATCACATTAACTTCTTTTGCATTTTGAACTTCTATTTACAATATTCCTGTCAATAATGGAGATAGCCATGCCATAAAAACCACAATCTCTCTAAAGCCTGGCCTTCAGGTGGTTATACGCCTTATTAATGAACCAGAGGAAAGATGGTATCTTTGCTTTCACAGCTTCGTCAGATAATCATAGGTCAAATAATGTCTCTCGAAACTCTTGATAGCCTTGGATGAAAAGTTGAAATAGTGCCTTGCTCTTGTGTATTTCCCATCAATACCATTCCTATCATTTTATTCTCCTCAGAAATCAAACTATGTTTCACCATAAACTGAACTGTAACCTGGGAATCCAACTGTATTCTGTAGGCCCATACATCATCATCTGTCTGAAATCACAGCATGTCTGAACTCAGGGGGTAATTCTGTTGATAGATGAGACAGAATGGAACACAACTTGTTCTTTTGCCGCTATAATTGACTTTACTCTATGACAGTAGCAAGAACACATTTTTAATGTTTCTAAATAGCCTGGTCTAGGAAAGTACCCAAAACAGGGAAATGTAGTAATTTTCTGGACTATATTGTCCCTTTAATATACCACCAGGAAGAGACTGTAATTATGGGAATAGTTTTATTGTTTGATTCCTAAGGATATTTTAAATAATCATCCAGTTATTGCATTATTATAAAAATAATTAAGATTAATATTTCAGCTCTAAAACAGAGGCCAACAGATATTTAAGAGAAGTAGATAAGGCTTTATCAGTCTGAGGCTGAGGGACAGACAATGAGTATCCCGCAAATTTTTAGCATTGAATATCTGTTGCTTCATTCAATTCTCCCAAGAGCACTGTGAAATAAGGGCTGTTGCTGTCCCACCTGGGCTCCCTTTCCCTCACTGTTCTAGTGTTCCCACACTGTCCAACATTCAGCCTGCAGCAAATGCACTTCTTCAATCTTTACTCCCTGCTCTCTCTGGCTGTGGCCACACTGCTAGTTTGTGTGGTTGGCTCACGAGACAGTCAGCCAGCAGGGAAGGGACTTCCCTTAGAGTATCCTTCTTCCCAAGACTGACCACAGTTGGTAACTTGCCCCTCCCATCCCTGTGGGGTGAATGCACTGACTCCCCATTTTTTCCAGTGAGACTCACCTCTGAAGCTCCCATGTTCACTTGTCCAGAGCGCACAGCTTGTTGGCTACCTTTTACTCATTCCTCCTGTTTTTTTCTCTACATTTCCGATAAAGTACTTGCACTCAAATTCCTGTTTCAAAGTCAGCTTCCAGGAAAAGTCAAAGGAAGACATCCCCCTTTTACAAAGGGGAAACTGAGGCTTAGATAGTTAGAATGCAGGCCCAAATACTGTCTTAATGTCCCAACACTTAATTACTAGATATAAAATTTCCATTTGATCAAGTAAAAATTTTCAACTTCCCTCCAACAATGCACTCATAAACACTCAATGATAAACTCTATTGCTACACTTAGACATCTCATTTTTGAATGTAATTGGAAAACATCATTGGGAAACCAGTATACTCAAAACAATCCAAGAATCGACCTCAAAATTAAATTTTAAAAAGGCTGGACAAAGTAAACTACATGAGTCTGCAATAAAGGTAATTCTGTATCTTTTTTGCAAGAATTAAGACAAGCACAGGTCCTGATTCCTATTCTACCATAACCAAGTCCTCACTAGGAAGCAGAACATGCCATGTGTAGGACCCAGCTCTCAGTAGGTTCTCGACAAACCTGCATCCATTTCTTTATCCTTCCTTCCCCTATCTAGTTTTAGTGGGTCCATTGTAAGTGGAGTGGGGGAGTGCTTTTCCCCTGCTCTGCATCAGAATCTCAAGGATAGATGCCTGAACTCTCCTTCATGAAACTTGGATGCAATATATTTAGAAATGCCATTGACTGTGCAAGAGGGGATAGGGTTGGTAAGATAGAGGAGAGCAATGGGGAGAAACATGGCAACAGTTATAGAACAATAAATCAATAAAAAAATAATAAAGAAGCTCCAGATGAAGTTCAAAAATACAGGTGCACAGCTGTCACCATGTGCCTTAGCAAGGCTTGAAGGAAACTTGCTGCTCCAACCTGCCTAATTAATGCTGGTTCCAGAGGGTAAAGTAGCTAAAGAAAACAGGTACTGTTTAAAGGCAACCCACTCATCTCACACTTTAGGAAATCAGCTCTTGAAAAATGCTCAGAAATTTTAATATGCTTGTCATGAGTCTCTAGGCCTCCTCGAATTTTCCCATAAAATCTAAACATCCAGCAGTAATTTTGAGATGTCATCTTCTCTCTACTTGCAAGCACTTAAAAGGTGACTTTATTAATGGATTTTATTCAAAGTAGTAGAATAGCAGAAGTTAGATTTATAGATTTTACGCTAAGAATGGCGTCTTTTACAAAAGCTGCTCTGACGTCAAGATAATCGTGTTTTCTTAAGTCCCCAAATAACTTGTATTGCGATTAAAGAATGTGGCATTTAGAGACAAGGAAAACTTTTGTAGAACTAAATAAAATTCAGGGATTCGTAAACTCTGATTTCGAAGGCAGAAGAAAGTATTCCAAGAAAGATTTATTAAGAGCTCAGGTTTAGCTATAGCTCAGCTAGGGGTCAATAAAGAATCAAGTTGAGGCTGCAACTCCAAAGCTTGGATTAGAAGGCAACACCAGAGATTTATGATGTGATCTTCGAAGTATTTGTTTTCCTTGGTCCATGTGTACATGTGTCAAAGTTAATCATAAAGGGCTTTTTACAGGGGAAATGACCAAAACACAGTCTATGTTTCTTTAAAAGATATCAAAAATTTGTGAAGGGGTAACAGGTAAATCAGGCGGTGCCTGGAGGGAAATGCAGGGTGAAGAAAGATATTTTTATGATTATCTTAACAATGCAGCGGTGACCTAATCCTTAGCTGCCACTGATCATTTTATCATCTCAATCATTTTGTGTTTTCCAGAATGTCATATAGTTAGAATCATACAGTACGCAGCTTTGTTCAGGTCGGCTTCTTTCACTTATTAATGTGCATTTAAGGTACTCCCATGCCTTTTCATGGCTTGATAGCTTATTTCTCTTTAGTGCTTAAGGATATTTTACTTGGATATGTACCACAGTTTATTTAGCTATTCACCTACTGAAGAACATCTTGTTTGCTTCCAAGTTTTGGCAATTATCAATTATGAATAAAGCTTCTATGAATATCCATGAGAAGATTTTTGGGTAATGCTAAGTTTTCATCTTCTCTGGGTAAATATCAAGGAGCATGGTTAATGGATCGTATGGTAAGAGTATGTTTAGTTCTGTAGGAAACTGACAAACTGTCTTCCAAGCTGGCTGTACCATTCTGTATTCCCAAGAATGAATAAAAGCTTCTGTTGCTCTACATCCATGTCAGCATTTATATTTTGGGCATTGTAATAAGTGTGTAATAGTATCTTGTTTTAATTTGCATTTCCCTAACGACATATGATGTGAGCATCTTCTCATTTGCTTATTTGCCATTTATACATCTTTGGTGAAGTGTCTGTTAAGGTCTTTTGCTCATTATGTACTTGGGTTGTTTATTAATTTTTAGTGTTGAGCTTTAAGCATTTTTTGTATATTTTGAATAGCATTCCTTTACAGATATGATTTTTACAAAGATTTTCTACTTGTCCATGGCTTGTCTCACTCATAAGAAAAGTGTATAATTATAAAGAATTCAACTTATCAATTACTTTTCATGGGTTGTGTCTCTGATGTTTTATCTATGCAGCTATTGCCAAATCCAAAGCAATCTAGATGTTCTTCTATGTTAACGTGTGGAAGTTTGGTAATTGTGCATTTGATCTTTAGCTCTGCCATGTAAATTCTGTGTTAAGATTGATTGCTTATTTATTTATTTATTTATTTGGCCCCAGCACCATTTGTGAAAAGAGTATATTCTTTTCATTATATGGCCTTTGCCACTTTGCCAAAGGTCAGTTAGCTCTATTTGCATGGGTCTGTTTCTGCTCAAGTGTTTTCACTCCTTTAAAAATTACTTGCAGAATTCCAAATTCTACACAAATATAAGTTACAAAATATAACTTGAAAATAAATTAACTCATTTTTAACAATAAATTAAATGTACATTATTCTGTGTATTTTTTTTTATTTCATCATTAGTAACATGCTTATTTTAAAACACTCTTATAAAGTGGATAACTATCATGCATTGCAGTATTGCAGACACAGGATTATGACACTGTGCTCTGGAATTTCTTCATTACTCCAGAAGATAGGGTATAAAAAGGGGAGCACCAAGAATAAACCCAGAGAAATGCCTATACTTAGTGGTCAGTAAGTCTAGTAAACAAAAATGAGAAAGAGTAATCTGATACATGGAGAAGAATCATGAAAGATATACAGGAATAATCAGATTCATAGAGAAAGAGAATGTGTCAAGAAATGAAAAGTGGCCAACAATTCCTAGTTTTGTAGAGGCCAAGGAGAATGTGGCTAAGAGGAGAGTTTCAGATTTAGGAAGGACATCATTGGTAACCCCTGAGGGTGCAATTTCATTTGAGGTGGCAGATGGAAACCAAATTAAAGTGGGTTCAGAGCAACAGGAGATTCATGTAGAGAGTGTATACATTAACAAAAAATATCCTTAACAAAAGAACACAAGCAATGTATGATAAGAAGGCAAAACAGAGTCAAAGACTTTGGTTGGATTGACACTAATCATGTTGGGTAGTCCCAAACACAAAGAGAGAATAAAATCTGAATCCCCAAGCTTTGAGCATTTAGAAATCGATTACAATCTTCATGAGTGAAATCTACTAAAAGTTCATCCCAAATTGTTATATATGATGGAGGACATGAATTTAGGAGTTTAGACCAAGTGGAAGTTACTATTAAAATGAGAGTCAAATAAATTTGATGTGCCAGAGAGGACCTCAATTTCATAATCATTCAATATTAACTTCACAGTGTTCTGGGGAGAGTTAGATAGTAAAGCCGTAGGAATTTTGTTCTTCTGCTGGCTTAAAATAATTGAAACTTTTCTCCTAAAAGATCAAAAGAGAAGGAATAGTCACCATGACAAATTCTGCTTTGAGATGAGTGCTTGAAAATAAGGTATGATCTACCAGGTTAACCTCACTTTGCTTCCAATCTAAGTGTGATTTTTTTGTGTTGCAATTCATTGGAGCTGATGTTTGAAACAGGTTGACAAATGGTTTTAGAAACCAGAAAAAAAAACATATGTCTGCTTAGGGAGTGTGGGGGTTACCTTTATTCCCAACTCTGAAATGTGACCTCCTTCCAAAATGTGGAACTACATAATTAGGTACATTTTTTATTTTGATATGAATTTCACATCCGAGCTAAATATCAGGTCTTCTTCAATTTTATACATTCCTGATATTTTTAAATGTTCTTATAACTTTTCATCATTGAAGAAAAGAGGGCTTTTTCACAGGAATTGTGAGAATTTGTTAAATTCTGCAAGCCTTATGTCTTAACTGCATGTTCGCATATTGGGGACATAAATGGATATGCTCCATTTCCATTTTATATATTTTTTGCACTCAAAGGAATAATTTTTATTGTTTCTGACAACTATTTGACACTGTTTTGCTTACACTCACTTATTTCTGAGGTTTAGTGGCCAATTAAAAAATTGAAATATGAATAGTCAAGTAATTATTGGGTCAAAGGTAGAAAGTTAGCAATTTTTTTCTAAATAAAACAAAAACAAACAAACAACAAAAAATAAACAGAGGAAATCCACTGCTTTTGACTATTTCCTCCTTGCTTCACCCCTCAATCTTAAGAGCCCCAGGTCCAAGTAAGGATGAAAAGAGACAGTTACTCAAATGAGAATCAATTCTTTTTTTCAATCCCAGAGATACAAAATTTACTTTTAGTTAGCTACTACTCCATTGAATACATTCTGGGGCATTCTAAAATTAATCTCTTACAGATCCTGCTTTCACAGAATTTAGGATTTTGTAAAGAAAGTAAGGCCAGAGGCTAGGCTGTGGGGAAGGCACATGGGTGGGCACGTTGGGGTCCTTTTGTCCTGGGTGCTGGGTGCAGCCACCATCCAGTCCCAGGTCCCATGGTGGCGGCAGGAGAGGAGAGACTGACTTACCCCTATCCCTGCCATTTGTATTGCAGCTCTGCTAGTGGTTTCTGGAAATGTGGCCCTAAAAAGAAGGACATCCATTTACATAATGCATTGTTTGCATTTTGCAAGTTTATTTCAGTTAAACCCACAGAAACCCCCACTTCCTGCCCTAGTGTTGCTTTTTAGCAGCAGACTCTTCACTTAAGACAATGAGGAGTTCACTTAGGCCCAGGGAGATGAAGTGATTAATTCAAGGTCACACAGTGTCAAGAATGGAATCCAGACTTTATTTTTTTATTGGTGAGAATTGGTCTTGACGCTGTAACAGTGGTTGAGAATGTGACTCTGGAGCCAGCTTTCTGGATCCTGATTTCTGACTCAGCCACTTAACTATGTGACTCTGGGTCACATCTGGAGTTAGATTTTTGGAGAAAAAGTCAGCTGGAATTACTAACAGAACATGTCTCTTGCCCTGCCCTGTCTGAGCATAAATACAATAGTTGGCACCTGAAGAGGTATTTCTCGCCCAGCAGCGCCTGGGCCTGGTGACTGATCGTGGATTCATTGGTTTGTCCCACCCACTGTCCTCTGGGCCTGGTGGCATATCAAATTAATTGGATTACAATTGTACTTTGAAGTCTAGCCCAGCATCTTCCGAACCTGGTGGCCAAACACAGATTCATTGGATTACAATTGGATTTTGCTGTCTAGCCCAGTGGTGCCTGAGCCTGGTGGCTGATCACAGATTCATTGATTTACATCTGAATCTGTCCTACCAGGTTGCACCCGAGCTGGTGGCTGATCCATTGGATTGCAATTGAACCTCTCTGTCTAGCCCGACAGGGCCTGAGTTTGGTAGCTGCCTTATTGATCTACAGCTGAATCACTCTGTCATCCCAAGCTGCATCTTGGGATGCAGCTTGGTGGTGGATCACAGACCAATAGGATTACAACTAAATCAATCCTCCCAGCCTTGCAGTTTCTTAGCCTGGCAGTTGATCACAGTCTGATTGGATTACAATGAAACCTAAAAATGGGGAGAAAAAGAAACAGTCCATCACCAAAAGAAAAGGAGGAATCCCCAGAAAGATCACTAAATGAAGCAGAGGCAAACTATCAGATATGGAATTCAAAAGAATGATGATAGAGAAGCTCAATGAGCTTAGCCAGCTCAAAGAAAACTACAAACAACTCCAGGGGAGCTACAAAGAACTCCAAGGAATCTGCAAGGAAGTTACTGAGAACTACACCATCATTAAAAAGGACATAGAAACTATCAGTAAGAGCCAGGAGGAAATGAAGAATACAATTTCTGAGTTGAAGAATACAATAGAAGGAATCAACAGTAGGCTAGAGGAAGCAGAGGATCAGATCAGTGAGCTGGAGGACAATGTAGAAAAGTATTCCAAGACAGTGCAATAGAATGAAAAATAGGCAGAACAAGAATGAAGAAGTTTTAAGAGAGCTGTAGGACAACATGAAATGCAATAATATCCATATCATAGGGATACCAGAAAGAGAAAAGAAACAAGGAATGCAAGCCTGTTCAAAAAAATAATGATAGAAAACTTCCCTAACATGATGAGTGAAAATGTTACTCAATCTCAGGAAGCACAGAGGGTCCCAATGAGGATGAATCCAAACAGACCCACTCCAAGACACATTATAATTAAAATGGCAAACTTTAAAGATAAAGAGAGAATCCTAAAAGCATCAAGAGAGAAACAGAAATAATATATAAAGCGGCCTCCAATAAGATTATCAAATGATTATTCAACAGAAACAATACAAACCAGAAGGGAATGGCAAAAAATATTTCAAGTAATGGGAAACAAAGGCCTGCAACCAAGAATACTCTACTCAGCAAGGTTCTCATTCAAAATAGAAGGAGAAATAAGGAGTTTTCCAGACAAAAGAAGACTAAAAGAATACATCTCTACCAAACTAGCATTGCAAGTAATGCTAAAGGGTCTGCTTTTAAAAAATGAAGAAACAGAGAGAGACAGAGAGGAACACAGGTAAAAGGGGGAAAATGGCAATAATTAAGTATCAATGAATAATAACCTTAAATGTAAACAGATTGAATGCACCAAACAAAAGACATAGGGTAGCTGAATGAATAAGAAAACATAACCTACATATATGCTGTCTTCAAGAGACACATCTCAGAACAAAAGATCGACACAGATTGAGAGTGAAGGATGGGAAAGTGTATATCAAGCAACTGGACATTAAAAAAAAAAGGCTGGAGTAGCAATACTTATTTCAGACAAAATAGATTTTACGATGAAGGCCATAAAACGAGACAAAGAAAGACATTTCATAACACTTAACAGAACAATCCATCAAGAAGATATAACTCTGTTAAACATATATGCACCCAACATAGGAGCTCCCAAATATTTAAGAAAAATCTTGGAGGACTTCAAGAAGGATATAGACAGCAACACACTAATAGTAGGGTATTTTAATACCCATTATCAACAATGAACAGATCTTCCAAACAAAAATACACCAAAGATATTATGGCATTGAACAACACTCTAAAGGAAATGGACCTAACTGATATATAAAGAACCTTTCACCCAAAAGAAGCAAAATACACATTATTTTCAAATGCACATGGAACATTCTTTAAGATAGACCACATAGCAGGTCACAAGACAAGCCTTCACAAATATAGGAAAACTGAAATCATAGCAAGCATCTTCTCAGATCACAATGAATTGAAACTAGAAATCAACCTCAAGGGGAAAAAACAAAAACACTTGAACTCATGGAGACTGAATAATATGTTTTTAAGTTAAAAATGGGCCAACAATGAGATCAAAGTGGAAACCAAAAAGTTTCTGGAAACAAATGACAATGAATACACAACAGTCCAAAACCTATGGGACACAGCAAAGGCAGTCCTCAGAGGGAAATTAATAGAAATACAGGCCTACCCAAAAAGGTCAAAAGAAGCTTATACAAACAATCTAACCTTAAAGCTGCAAGAACTAGAGAAGCAACAACAAACAAAGCCCAGAGCAAGTAGAAGAAAAGAAATCATGAAGATCAGAGAAGAATTAAATAACTTAGAGAATCAAACTACAATTCAAAGAATCAATAAGTCTAAGAACTGGTTCTTTGGAAAAATAAACAAAATTGACAAGCCTTTAACCAGACTCATCAAGAAAAAAAGAGAGAGGACCCAAATAAACAGAATCAGAAATGCCAGAGAAGAAACCACAACTGATACTTCAGAAACACAAAGGATTGTAAGAAATTACTACAAACAACTATATAACAAGAAATATGACAATCTGGGTGAAATGAACACATTTCTGGAACTGCATAATCTACCAAAATTGAATCCAGAAGAAGCAGAAAGCCTGAAGAGACCAATAACAACTACTGAAATTGAAGAAGTAATCAAAAATCTCTCAAAGCACAAGAGCCCTGGACCAGATGGCTACACAGGTGAATTCTACCAAACATTTAAAGAAGAACTAACTCCTCTCCTTCTCAACCTATTCCCAAAAATCCAAGAAGAGGAAAGACTCCCAAACTCTTTCTACGAGGCCAATATCATTCTAATCCCAAAACCAAATCAAGACACAACTAAGAAGGAAAACTATAGGCCAATATCTCTGATGAACATAGATGCTAAGATTCTCAACAAAATATTGGCCAACAGGATCCAGCAATACTTTAAAAAGATCATACAACATGATCAAGCAGGTTTCATCCCAGGGACGCAAGGATGGTATAACACCCGCAAATGAATAAATGCAATACACCACTTAAACAAAATGAAAGACAAAAACCATGTGATCATATCAATAGATGCTAAAAAAGCATTTGATAAAGTACAGCAACCATTTATGATAAAAACCTTCAGCAAAATGGGAATAAAGGGAGCATACCTCAACATCATAAAGGCCATATATGAAAAACCTGAAGCTAACGTCATACTCAACAGGAAAAAACTAAAAGCTTCCCCCTAAGATCAGGAACAGGACAAGGCTGTCCACATTCTCCACTTCTGTTCAACATTGTTTTGGAAGTTCTAGCCATAACTATCAGAGAAGAAAAAGGAATCAAAGATATCCAAATTGGAACAGAGGAAGTCAAACTGTCATTATTTGCAGATGATATGACAGTGTACATACAAAACCCGACAGACTCCACCAAAAACTCATTCAACCTAATAAGCAAGTTTAGCAAAAAAGCTGGATATAAAGTCAATATCCAGAAATCAAAGCATTTTTGTATACCAATAATAAAATACCAGAGATAGAAGCTAGAAAACAAATCCCATTTACCATAGCAACAAGAAAAATAAAGTACTTAGGAATAAACTAAACCAAAAAGGTAAGAGACCTGTACTCGGAAAACTACAGAACACTGAAGAAAGAAATTAAGGAAGATACAAATAAATGGAAGTATATACCATGTTCATGGATGGGAAGAATTAACATCATAAAAATATCCATACTACCCAAAGCAATCTATAGATTCAATGCAATCAATTAATTAATGATTCAATCAATTAAAATACCAATGACATACTTCACAGAGATAGAAAAAAATACTTCAAAAATTTATATGGAGCCAAAAATGCCCACGAATAGCCTCAGCAATCTTGAGAAAGAAGAACAAGGTAGGAGGAATCACAATACTGGACATCAAACTAAACTACAAGGCTATTGTAATTGAAACAGTCTGGTACTGGCATAAGAATAGACATATAGATCAATGGAACAGAGTAGCCCAGAAATAAACCCAGGACTCTATGATCAATTAATATTCGACAAAGGGGGAAGGAACATAAAATGGAGTAAAAGCAGTTTCTTCAACAAGTGGTGTTGGGAGAACTGGACAGCAACATGCAAAAAAATAAACCTAGATCACCAGCTTACACCATACACCAGAATAAACTCAAGATGGATAAAGGTCCTGGAGAAAAATATAGGCAGTAAAATTTTAGATATCCTACACAGAAATATGTTTACTGATACTTCACCAAGGGCAAAGGAAATAAAAGAACAAATAAACAAATGGTACTACATCAAACTGAAAAGTTTCTGTTCAGCTAAAGAAAATACCAGCAAAATTGAAAGGGAACCAACTGTATGGGAAAACATATTTGCCAATGATACCTCAGACATAGGTTTGATATCCAAAATATATAAAGAACTTATGAGACTCAACACCAGGGAGACAGACAGCCCAATTAAAAAATGGGCAAAGGACCTGAACAGACAACTCTCTGAGGAAGACATACGAAGGGCCCAAAAGCATATGAAAAAATGCTCAACATCACTAGCCATCAGAGAGATGCAAATTAAAACCACAATAAGATACCACCTCACAATGTCACAATGGCAATCATCAACAAATAAACAACAAGTGTTGGCAAGGATGTGGGGAAAATGGAACCCCTTGTGCACTGCTGGTGGGAATGTAGGCTGGTGTAGCCACTATGAAAAACAATATGGAGTTTCCTTAAAAAAACTAAAAATGGAACTGCCTTTTGATCCAGCAATTCCATTACTAGGACTATACCTATAGAACCCTGAAATACCAATTCATAAGAACCTATGTTCATAGCAGCGATATTTACAATAGTCAAATGCTGGAAACAGCCTAAGTGCCCATCAGTGGATGATTGGATCAAAAAACTTTGGTACATTTACACAATGGAATACTACACAGCAGAAAGAAAGAAGGAACCCCTACCCTTTGCAACAACATGGATGGAACTGGAAAGTATTATGATTAGTGAAATAAGTCAGTCAGTGAAGGACAAATACCATATGATCTCACCCATTACAGGACATAATGAACAAACAAACAAACAAGCAAAATAGACCCAGATACATAAATACAATTAATAGACCTTCAGTGGGCAAGGGGTGGGGGAGGAGACAAAGAAAGGGAGCAGTTTAGTCAAGGAACTAGCTTGGCAGAACCATGGACATGGACAACAAGTGGGATTGAATCTGGGGGGGAATGGGTGGGTAGGGAAGGGGACAGAGGGGAGTAAAAAGGGGATGGATGTAATACAACAACAATTAAATTAAATTTAAAAAAAAGAAAGGCCTGTGTTAGAAAGAATAATAATTGAGAATAGAAGGGAATCACCAGAGGCAGGGGTCTGGAAGGATTGTGCGTGGGGAGAAAGACTCACAACAAAGCTGATGTATGAAAAGATGGGAAATGAACTTCTGGCAGAGTGAGCAATATGGAAAAGGCATGGGAGGGCAGGTAGAGGGAATACTCAAGAGTGGCTGGAGCACAAAGTAAGAGAAAACAGCTCCACACTGAGACTTGATGCTTTGAAAAATTATTAAGGTGTTTGAGCCAGGAAATGGTTGGCTCAGAACTGGCATCTGGAAGAAGGTTAGCTTTGCAGCAGGGTCTGGATTGCCTACAGTCAGTTGTACGGCATTATCCTCTTCTAACCAGCTTCTCTGTAGACTCAGAATAGTTGAGTCTTGTCACGGAATTGAAATGTGCAACAACCATTAATTAGTCCTATAAATCTTTAAAGGGAAATAAAATCATTTGTGATGGACTCTTCACAGGAGGTACATACATGTTAATTAAAGTCTTTAATGACATTTTACTTTTTATCCATCAATTGCAGTTTTCCTTTTGTATGTTTTTTCTGTGTGTATTCATGCAACATAGAAAACAATGTGATTTATTTTCCTGGAGTCCTTGGTTTATAAAGCTCTGTCAGTAGAATGATCTATGGCACATTCTGTTTTGATGGCATACATCCCACTATGTTGATGAAATGAATTATGGAGCTTGATTAAATATTTGAAGGAACACATCTTTCACATAATAAAGTGTAAAATAATTCTTACAATAGAGAAACTGTGATTAGATTAATTGACTCTATAAACATACTTCTTATTCAATTTAACTCAGTATAAAAGGATTAAATTGTTGCATCATTTTTTCCACTGTGAAAAAAGTACTAATTTTAGTGGATGGTTTGAGATTTTGTGTTTATTATTACCTGAATACCATGACTTTGTGTGAAATTGTATGACTTCATTTTTGTCCATGGGCATAAACTTATTTTTTCCATACCTTTGAGTGTATATATTTTCAGAGGGATAATAGACATATAAAACTATATTAGTTTCAGGTACAACATGATTTTATAGTGAAATGACTTCAATAAACTTAATGAACATCCATCAACAAACATGGTTATGCAAAAATGTTTTTGATGTTGTGATGAGAACTTTTAAGATCTAACTCTCTTAGCAACTTTCAAATATGCAATATATGACAAGGTCTGTCCCAAAGTATCGGCTGCACAGACTGTTTTAATTATATTGACATTTTTAATTATATTGACATTGACCAGATACTTTCAGGACAGACCTCGTGGTATTTTAACAATAGTCAGCATGCTGTGACTATTACATTACATGCTCATTATTTATTTTATAACTAGACGTTTATATGTTTTGACCTCTTTCACTCATCTTGCCTAGCTGCCCCCATCCCTACCCTTTATTCCACCTCTAGCAACCACCAATCTCTTCTTTGTATCTATGAGCTTATTTTTTGTTTGGGGGTTTTTTTTTTTTAGATTCCAAATATGAGAGACCATAAAGCACTTGTCTGTCTATGTCTGACTTAGTTTACTTAGATTATATCCACAAGGTCCATTTATGTTTTCACAAACAGCAAGATCTTCTTTTTTGTCTGAATAATATTTCATTATATATAATAATATTCTGTTATATGTATATATTATATGCAATATATAATTGTATCATATTTCCTTTATCCATTCATTCATTAATGGACACTTAGATTATTTCTATATCTCAATTACTGCAAATAATGTTGCCATGAATATGAGGCTGCATATCTTTTTGAGTTAGTGTTTTCATTTTCTTTGGATAGACACCCAGAAGTGTAATCACACAATCATATGGGAGTTCAATGTTTAATTTTTTGAGGAATCTCCATGTTGCTTTCCATAATGTTTTACCTGTTGTCATTTTCCTTTCATCTACTTCCCATGCTTGTTGACAGAAATAGTCACAGTCTCAACATGCCATTGAATAGTTCAGAATTTTTAAATTATTATAGGTTATAACCTACATTTCAGTTTTCAAAAGGGATACTATTCAAACTTGGAGAATACAGGAACTTTAAACTCTTCTATTCCTATCTTTCCATAGGAAACACTGGAGGAGCTTTCCAGGGACAATTAAACTCAATCAATAGTAATATTCGGTCTTGCTCTCAACAGTCTTATTTGAATGACACCGGCCATGGCCAAGCCAACAGAGAGTCCCTGGTCAGAGCTATCAATCACAGATGTCTAGAGAACACAAACTGATGTATTTCTTTGGGTAGAGGGGAGAGAATACAGATAGAAAGAAGATATATAGATATAATATTGCAAACGTCCTCTCGAAGTCAGCCAGAAGGCATCTCTAAACCTTATAAGCACTTAACATTTAGAGAGGTGAATTGCCATCATAAAGTACTGAATCTTTAAAAAAAAAAAAAAAAGGAAGGAAGGAAGAAAGATGACTGACAGCCTGAATAAGAAATTTTTATTTTATATAGCAGCAGATACAGCTGCCAACCATATAGACATTTCTAAATGAATAGAAAGTACATTAAAGTAATACTTGTTAGGCAGCCATTCTGCCAGGGACTAGAGAGACATATGAATAACATATATGAATTTTCTGGTCTTAAAGCTTATGATGAGTTGGGTACATAAACAAATAAAGGAATATGGAACATAATGAGTGGTATGAAAGAGAACATAGAGTGTTATAAGGGAAATAGGAAGAACAAACTAAATCAGGAAAGGCTTCCCAGGGCAAGTCATATTTACACTGAAAAGGGGAGGAAGAACATAAAATTTTCTTAAGGGTAAATATTAGTGTCCTCATGTTATAGGCAAGAAACTAAGGAATGGAAAGGTCATATGGTTTGGTGGCAATGAATGTGATACCTTGAAGTCAAAGCAGCATATGTATGTGTGTGTGTGAGACACGGAGAGGTCAAGATAGAGATGGGGATCATATTTGCTTTCAAATATGGGTCAGACTTAAACATATTTTAAAAGCTAATGGAAGAGAATCAGTCCCTGTTTGGCAGGAAGGGAGGGGTTCTAGAGCTTCAAAGAGGGACTGGCCTGGTTTTTACAATTGTTGGAACAGTATTTCAGTTGAAATGGTTGATTGCATGCATATACAAGCGAATTTTAATCTAGGACTGGTTGGTTAACTTTCAAAGTGCCCTAATCTGAAATCCATTCTCCAGATGTTTTCGCTTTCAAAATACTGCTTTCAAAATCTACACCAGAGGGTTTTTAAATTAGCCTAAAATATGCGATTGAGTTCACCTAAAATGACTGTAGTGAGTAATGTTTAAGATGTGTTGCTGGCTAGAAAGATGATCCGGTCCTGCCATACTTATCTGATTCAGGAGTAACACTTTGGCAAGTTCAATTGCAGTGTATGTTTGTAACGTTGCTTCTATTTTTCTGTACTTGCTGAAGAATTCTGTCAGTTAATTCAACTATATCTTAGCTGATCTAATCAGGTAATATATTTTTCAAATGTCCGAGTGAAATTTTCACATTACCAGGCTGGCTACATAATTTGCAAAGTCCATTGCAAAATGAAAATTCAAGGCCACTTGATAAAAAGTAGAAATAAAGTGCCACTGTAGATACTGACATAACATCTTTTTTTCCTTTTCTTTTTTGGTGTCACCCTTGACTTATCATAGTAGGGTTTTTCCTATGTTTTTTTTTCCTACTGTGGCAAAATACACATAAAATTTACCATCTTAGCTATTTTTAATTGTACAGGTTAGTGGCACCAAGTACATTCATAATGTACAGACACCATCACCATTCATCTCTGTATCTATTTCCATGTTGTAAAATGAAAACTGCACCCATTAAACAATAACTGCCCTCACCCATCCCCTGGAAACCATCCTTCTGCTTTCGGTCTCTATGATTCCACCCTCTGAACTACAATGACATGGCTGACAATGAGGCTTTGACTCACTTTTATTGCTTATTTTTAGAGTAAATATGACATTAATTAGGAAACTGAGAAGCCACTCTTTATCATCTTTTGAGACAGCTGAGACCTTGTCCCTTATCCAACACAGTGCCTCTTATATAACAGGCCATGGGTAGGAGGGCAATGGGGAGTGCTATTTGCACCCTAGGATGACCTTACAGACGAAGCTCAAGCAAAGACCGGAAACAGAAACAGATGAAATAAAAGCAGAGACAGGAAGGGCCTTGGAAATAGTACCCGCTGGAAGCACTGTTTCTCATGGGCTGTGCCTGCTTAAATAACCGGAAGGTTGCATACATTATTGCTCTTATAATAAAGACACTGAGAAGTAAGAGCAGAATGTTCTATTTAAGTGCCAGGTGAATGTTTCTGAGGTATTAGAAATTAAACTAGCACTGTGCACAGCTGAGAGGATGGCTCTTACCAATACGCAGTGCCAGCGTGCATGGCCGTGGGCAATCTGTACCAGGATATGTCTGCGACTCTGGGTCCTAGCTAGAGCTCGCTTCAGGGCAGAATGGAAAACTGCAACGAGCAAGATAAGAATAGAATGAGATAAACAAAACTCCCAGAGAACAAAAACTTTAAAGAAATTTTTAAAATTGTATTAACAGTATTAAAGTCTCTTTTGGAGTCAGCGTAGAACAGAACTGATGTCAAGCAAATCAAGTCAGTGACATAAAAACTTGAAAATTTCTCCCAGAAAAGGGAGAAAAATAATAAAAATGATAAGTTGATAGCATATGAAGAACAGGGAGATCCAATATATTGATAAAAAATGTTCTAAAAAGGGAAGAAACAGAAGAAAAACTATAATCAAAGCTACAACAGAAGAATATTTTTCTAGGAAGGAGACATCAAAATCTGTTGTATACCAGAAAAAGTTAATAAAATATATATATTTTAAGATTTTATTTATTATTTTCAGAGAGAGGGAAAAGGAGAGAGGCAGAGAGGGGGAGAGACACCAATGTATGGTTGCCTTTCACCTGCCTCCAGCAATGGACCTGGTTGGAGACCTGGCTTGCAACCTGGTTATGTGCTCTGGCTGGGAATTAAACCAATGACCTTTGGGTTCACAAGCTGGTGCCTATCCACTGAGCCACACCAGCCAGGGCTAAAATATTTTTAATACAACTATAAAGAGTAAGATTTTGTCTTGAATAATACATTTCAGTGGAGAAGAGGCTAATGGCTATAGATACCTGACATTAAAAGTTTGGGACACAGAATCCCAAATTAAGCCAAGATGCCATACATATGCAAAAGCTCCAAAAAATATAACACCCATGCCATTCTTATGAATTAAAGAAACAAAACAAAATCTCAGAGATGTGTTTCACCTACTGGGAGTTTGATCATCATCAAGGTCTCTAAAATGGGAAAGTACTTACAAATTGGTTAGTGTTGAACAATAAAACTAGGTACAATCATGCAAAGATTATTTTTCAATGTTTTCATAAAACTTTCAAAATTTAAGTGACAACTCAACACTTAATGTTGTTGAAAATTCATAATTAGGGTCTATAATCTCAAAACAAAAGAACAGGAAATGGAAATAGGACATGAGTGTGTAGAAAGGGAAATGAATACATGTTCAATTCCTGACTTATAAAAAATTACTCCAAACATTATTTGCCTTACTCTTGACTTCGATAGTTAAATACAAGGACAAGTGCGATTTTAAACAATATTTAAAATAAATATTCCTTCCCCCACCAAAAAAAAGTAAAATAGCTACTTCTCCTTTTACATAAAGGCTGCCTACCTTCTAACTCTTCTTTATGGGCAGGAAGAAGGCAGGCAGCAGAGTTCAGTAAGATGAAGCCCGTGCCTTTTCCGTTCTCTGCTGTAGTACATCAGGTGAAAATGGAATTGCAGGACAGTGAGGTGTTGTTGTCCACAGAGCAGTCAAGTTCATATCATAGCTGTGACCTAACTGAATAGAAGAGAAAGAGTTACTGAAGAAAAGGAAAGGGTTACGAAGAAAAAAGTTACTGAAGTAAGGAAAGAGAAGCCTATTCAAAGAAGGGAGTGAGCGAAACACTAAGGACGAGACCTTTTGGAGGACAAAACCCTAAAGCTCCTGCTAACAAGCATGGGTTGGGCAGAGAGGGTCTGCCGAACTACCTAAATTTGTCTGCCTCTCAACAATATGTGGGTAATCCCATTTTAGCAAAGTGCGGTCAGTGTTTTATTTCTCATTTTAAAATGTTACTCTATAGTAAAATAATACTATTGAGTATATGTATAGACTAATAATAAGTAGTATTGTATTAAGAAAAGCCAGTCTGGATAAAATTTCACCCAACTAGTATGTCAATCTCCCCTCATTATTAGTTTTTTATCATTCCAAACCCATGAACATGGCAAAACTTGCCACTTATGTAAGCAGTCCGTGGGAAAAAAGTTTTCTACCAAAGCTGGTACACCAGTAGTTTTAAAACAGACTTTCAAAGAGGAGTTTTGACTTCTTCATGTAGATTCTCTTTATTACCCTGCTCAGCAGAAGTTAGAAACATAGGTCAGTCTCTGGTAAGCTAAAACTGGGCCTACACTGCTGAGACAGAGGATTTTCCACACCTCAACAACCAAAATAGACAAGTAAAGGACCCATTTGGTTGGCTGTGCACAAGCAAGCCTTTAAAATAAACATAAGAGTAGGTGTGACACTTATTAGCCCTTCTTGTTGCACAATCTATGAACATAGGAGCCCTTGAGACGTAAGAGTAGGTGTGACACTTACTAGCCCTTCTTGTTGCACAATCTATGAACATAGGAGCCCCTGAGACTGGTTCAAAGTTAAGTATAGTATTCATTTACCCCTGTCCTTCCCAGGATGCACAGAAAAGAGTATGTAAAGGCAGTGCAGCAAGTGAGGAAAAGAAAGTAACGTTCTCAAGAGTTTACTATATGCCAGGAGCTGTAAAACTCTGAAGAAAATTCAAGTGTTTTCACTCTATTAGCTCTCAAACAAATTTTAGATGAAAATGTGTGTCCAACTATGGAATAAATTTTTATATCTGTAAATAGTTGTCATTTCCTGGTGATGGTGGCTAATGGAGATCTCTGTAGATACTTATTGGCTCTGCATGACAGATTTCTACTCTACAGTTCCTGATTCAGTTATAAGTACGTTGCCCCCATCTTAAGGAGCAACATAGATAGCCCTGAACATTTTTCTGCTTCCAATGTTTGGTCTCTTCCAAGACTACCCTTTTCAAAGGAGAGTTCTCTACACTTGAATGAGGCAGACAGACTGTTCCTAAACCAGTAATTCAACTCCACACCGAGTGCTAATACTCTGGGGATGTACTGTTCACAAAATTGGGTTTTATTTTATCAGTAATATCCTCTTTTCTAAGAAATGAAAGGAGATTGAAAGCAGTGATTCATGACATCCAGTGTTGAACACAGTGTGAGTGATTTCCAAAATGTGGTTCTGAGCCAGTTTGACTGCTTTTCATCCCAGGACACAGCATATGCTTTGGTATTTTTGTCGTTATTGATGTTGTGGTTGTTTCCTGGTGTTTGATTGTTTCTAGATGATGTGCCTTTGCTTTGTTCTTTGTTTTAAGCTCTACTTGAAATACAGGCCCTGGCTGGTGGCACAGTGGATTGAGCACCAGCCTGCAAACCCAAAGGTCGCTGGTTCGATTCCCAGACAGGGCACATAACCAGGTTGCAAGCTAGGTCTCCAGCCAGTTCCTTAGGTGGAGGCAGGTGAAAGGCAACCATACATTGATGTCTCCCTTTCTGCCTCTCTCCCTTCACCTCTCTCTAAAAATAATAAATAAAAACTCTGAAAAAAAAAAGAAATAAAAAGTGTAGCAAAACTTACAACCATTGTTAAAGACCATTAATAAATATTCCTACCGATTTCAACTCCAACACTAGGTATCCCTTTTAGATAATACTTTACATAATTTTAATAATAATAAGCAGATAGTCTACTAACCACTTCACATATCCTTTCATGTAACCTTTGCAAATAGCCTGATAAGGTCAGGGTTGCTTGGCCCACTTCTGTTTACGGATCTATTTCCAGTACCTTGTACAGTATCTGCCTGGTAGTAATTGATAACTGTTTCATGATTGAATGAACAATAAAGCTTAAGTGTGGAGAGTTTAATTTTGCAAAGGGTTGCACTCCTAGTTAGTCCAGGAACAGGAATTTAAGCCCAGCTCTGTCTGAGTTTAGAGCCTGGGGCAAAGCTGCCTTGAATCAACGTGGATAAACAAGCGCCACAACATGTTTCTGTTAGCATGTTGAATTTTGCATACAGAATTCTAAGGAAGTATTTTCTTTTTTTCTCCAACCAAATCTCCTCATGCTACAGTGGAAGAACTGTATCTTTTGTTCTTTTTTAATCTAAATATAGATTTCATCTTCTTTTTCATGATATGCCTGAGTAGCAGAACAATTGTACTTAAATTTTATAGATTGAGCCATTGCACATCAGGAATTTGCTTTAAATTAATTTTATAGTGAATAATTTCCTGCACCATAGAATCACATGTAGAGTTGTTTATTTTGTTTTTTAAACCATGATGCCCAAGTTATATCCCAGACCAATGAAGCTGCCAAGCCTGAGGGTGGGACCTACATCAGCACATTTTACAGTTTCCCTGGTGATTCCAGCATGAGGCCAACTCAGAGAACCACTGCTTTAGAAGAAACGATTCACTGCTCTCCTCTCTTCTGCAAGGGATGCTCTTTCCTTCAGCCACCTCTTCCCCCAGATAACCCCTTGAGTCTTTAACCTTTCCCTTGATTGTAAATATTGACTTTGATTATTTTACTGCCTCTTTGTAGCTACTTGCCAAATTCTCCTTTATATGTAGAAATGAATCAAAAGCAAAAGTCTAGAGATTAGACATGTTCAGCATATAACTTAAAACTTATTTCTGATAGTCATAAGCAATGGTATACAATAGCATACATATACTTATTTATAAGTTATAGTATCTACATCTAGAAATACATTTATAGATACCATTTCTTATAACTATATATTATACATTCATATATTCTATATAGTATATGGAAAAAGAATTGATGCTACAGATTTCCATGCAACCAGCATTTAAAACAGACCCTTTTCCTACTTTGAGGTCATGGCAATACAATAATTCTTCCATCAGAAGGACAGAACTCAGGCAAAACACTGCCGGTCAAGATGGAGGCACAAATAAACATGCTTCACCTCCTCCAACAACTACAGAAAATAGGATAAGCAGACCTCATAACAAATAACGCTTCAGAAAATTGAGCTGTATGGAAGTCCAACAATCAAGGATTTAAAGAAGCCACATTCATCCAGACGGCTGGGAGGAGCAGAGATGTGATGGAAGGAGAAGTGCGGAACATATGAGAGGTCACTGTCATTGCTGCATGAAAGGTTTCATCTTTTGCTGAACCCAAGTTCAACATGCTTAAAAGAAGGTTTTAGTTTTCCATTGTTTAGTCATGGCAGGCTAGGCTGTTTACACGCATACATACACACGCCACCTTAAAAACAAGAAAAAATCCTGACTAACATAACTTCTTGATATTGAAGGACTTACCATACATATAGTAAAGAATTATTAGCTCAAAACATATGAAAAAATAAGAACCCAGAGAACCGGGTAAACAGGGCACCCAAAGCCTACTTGAACCCAGAAGCCCTTTATCCATCCAGGACAAAATGAACTATAAAACTGAGCTATGAGTTTAATGAACTTGTGAAGCAAGAGGGCAAATATCTTCTGGGACTTCTGTCAAAGAGTTCAAGAGTCAAAGACTGGCGGGGGTGGAGTGGGGAGCACTGTAACACTCATCAGTGCATTCAAGGCAGCTGTTTCAGGAGAGGCCATTACAGGTTCTTTGAGCAAAGCACAGTTAACTGTAGAAGAGGATAGAGTGGCTGATTCCATTGCCAAAGAACATGCATCAGAATTTAAGAACTGCCCATACATTCCATTACGACATTTAGGATCCCATTTCATCATAATCAATCTGCTCACTTTTGATAGCGGTTATCTTGTCAGCTTAGAAATTCAATTGAAATAATTCGGCCACTCCCCAGCTGAGGCTGGGTTTCTTTTTAGTATTCAGGACTAAATATTGGCTCTGCAGCTGCCTTTATCTGGACTATCTTTTCAAAAATGTTTGTATAGGAAACAGCCTTGAAAGGTAGAAGTAATGTCATCCTCTCTAACAAGCGCAAGTTTGCTGGCTTCCCAATGGCATAAGCCTAATATTTCTCTCCAGGGCAAATGATAGGCAGGCTTAACACCAATAAAAGATTCTGGTTCTGTAAGCTCAGGGTTCCTCCTTGGAATGTGGCCCACTGTGCTTTTCAAGAGTCTCCTCGCCTTCCTAGCATCACTCCGTGGAAACTGGGGCTCAGGATCAGGCACAAATGTTCCTACTCTGACCACTGTTTTTGCTCTGAGTAACCATCCTTCTTGTCTAAACCCAGGGTTGTGTTTTCTGCTGCCATCCATGGAAAGGGAACAGACTAATTTATCTGCCTAGAAGCATAAACTCTAGAATCTTCACAATTCATGATAGCAAGGGCATAGAATGCAAAGCACAAGTATTTGAATCTCCTAGAGTTGCCTTAGATATGTGGCCACAATAGCTGTCAGCTTGGTGTCACTTATAAGGCACTGTAAAAATTTTACATGGGTTATATAATTTAATCCTTACAAATTCCACTAGAATTCCCATTTTACAAGTTGAGCAACAGGAAATAAACTTGACCAAGATCTGACAATTACTGCACAAGACTAGATTTAGATTTACATAGGGGCCTCTTGGCTGATCACAGAGCTGCAGCGATAATGTTTTCTGCCATTGTTCCCAAAATGTGCTTTATGGACCAGTGCCAGTGCCTGAGAAGTGTGTGCAGAAGTGAAATGAGACAATTGTTCCTCAAGGGAACTGAGAAGGAAACAAAGCAACATGGTGAGTTTTTCATTCAGCTAAATATGTTCCATTGACATGGCTAACTAGTCCTTCCTTTTGGGGGGTGGGAAGTGTTTTCATATCCTTTTATTAAAGAAATGAAAGCAATAGTAAATTAGAGTTTCATTTGAGAAGTGATATGTCTCCTTGACAACTTAAATGGCTGACAACCGAACATTGGTCCTTTTATTTATTTATTTTTCTTATCTATGGAATCTTTGATTTGTAGGTAGAATTTATTAAGTAAATGTCATTGTGGAGCACTTATTGCTTTCTAAATGGGCTTGTAGTTGAGTTCATATTTCTGGTGTGCTTTGAAGTATGTCAGTGTGTTGGTGTGTCAACAAGTGCACTTGTGAGGTGTAAGCACATTTGCATTGGAAGACCTACTATAGGGCTTTCATTATCATCTCTCCTTGTAGGCTTCTGTCGTACCTAAGCTCAAAAGCCATCTCAGGGCCTGACATATCCCATATAATAAGCAATGAGTAAAGCTTTGTCAACTAAATGAATAAATCGATGAAAAGAGGCAATAATAAACTTTGAAGTTTTTCATTGTTTTGGAAATTCAATGGTACATGTGATGGAACAACCCTACTACTCCCTTCATAGCAACAGGTTTGCTTGATTCAGAACAGCATTCCATTCTTCAAAGAGAAAATAAGAAGTGGCAAAAATCACTTAACATGTGGATGAATAGCCTTTGATTCTTTTCCCGTGTGATAATCTGTTCAGGGTAGCAGAAAAAATGCATCAGTCTCCTGAAAGGTCCAAAAAGAGGCAGTTACCTGCATTGTGAGCAAATAAACCATTGCTTGTATCATGCTTGCCCCACTGAAGGTGGCAGTGACTGCATGTTAAACTCTAAGAAAGGAGTGAGACTTGGGGGGGGGGTGTTTTGTCGTTGTTGTTGTTGATGATTTACATTCTTTCCTATATGATTTCCAATGCCATTAAAGTGGCTACTTCTTAGCCACTTAAAAATGGCACTGAATTGATTTCTCAAATTATGCAAAGGAATTAAAAAGATGATGTTGGTGTGTTGAGAATCAACTGTTAAATGTATTGAGTATGAAAACTGACTATTCTCTTCATCTAAGACCTTTAGTAAGTTGAATAATTGTATTTTCCTTTTGTTTTATGGTATCCTTTTCATTTCTCTTTCATTTCATTTTGTGCAACCAGGAAGTCCTTTGTTCCTTAGTTTTCCTTCTACAGACTGATTTGATTGGTGTTTATAATATCATAGCTCATCACCATGGAAATACTGTAATATGACAAATATACAGCAAATAAAATGGGAAGGGGGTAAAGAAAGGAAGAAGGCTTGTGGCTGGAAACAGACCTCAGTTTCTAAACTTCCAAGAAAGACTGGTGGGAACATATTGTCTTTTAGCTGTACACAGTAATGTGCTTGGGTAACCCTTCCAATGGAGAATTCTTTTCAGGATTTCCTGTCCCCATCATCATAGTCAAATCTCCTTTTCTCACACTCCATGACTTTGTTTAATTACTTTCTCATATCATTTTTGTGCCATTTGAGTCAAAGCAACAATGGGCATTCGGGAATAAACCAGGGGATACTCTTCTGCTGAGCTGATGAGGCGAATGGGAAAAGGGACAAATGAGAAGACACATGACATGAATTTTAGCCTGGGATCCACCACTTATAACTCTTGAGTTCTTTATCTGTGAAAGGGACATAGAACAAAGTTTGCTTATCTGACAGGAATACCATAAGAACTGACTGAACTGACTGAGACAATATGTGAAAAAGATGCCTGGGTAAACAAAATGCAACATAAAATGCTGTTTAGTAATCTTAGGAGAGTCAGAAAATGGATTACTTTTTATTATTCTCATTTATATACAATAGCCCTTGATGAGTCACAATTACCTGCCCTTTACCCACACTGCCATAAAGTACATTGACAGACCTGGTTTTCCACGGATTGTATGATCACAATGCTTTAAAACATGAACTATAGAAAGTCCTGGAAAGAAAAGTGCTGAATTTAACTTGGCCTTGGCAGAAAGACGTATTGGGTACAAGAGAACATTTTCATCTCTAAATTTTGAGGTAGTAAAAATAGTAGCACCCAACACCCAGCCCTCATATGTCCTGAATGTCCTACTGAGCTAATTTATATTAGGAGTGGGAACATTGTGACTTCTTCTATGGGTTCTATGTAGGAAAAATAAAAATAAAAAACCTAATCTTTATTAGGAAACAAATGATCCAAATTAAAAGCTCCTGTAGGTTTAAGCCCATAGTAGTGGTCCAATTTTAAAAGGACTCTAAAGACACATTTCTCTTTGGTGAGTGGACATGAGATGTGAGGTAATTATTAAACTCATGAGCTAGTTATAATTGAGAATATAGTTCAGTAGATTAGAGTTCTGTACTGAAGCTCAGTTAGAACAAGGAGTATCTGAGCCAGTCGACAAATGACAGCGCTGGTTGATGTGACCTTTCTTCTGGCCCACCTCTGTCTCCCTTCCCCTAGTTACACTCCTTGCTCCTTCCCCTGTGTGCCCCCTTTCTTTTCCTTTACTCCCCTTTCTCTTTCTTGCCCTGCATTCCCCAAGTTGATCATCCAGATTCTTGCAGCCCCAATGATGCAGACAAGAATACTGAGATTATTATGCTAAGTGAAATAAGCCAGTCCGTGAAAGACAAATACCACATGATCTCACTTCTATGGAATGTAATGAACCGAAAAGACTGGTGAACAAAATAGAAACAGAAGCATGGATACATGGAACCTACTGACAGCTGTCAGAGGGGATGGAGAAGGGAGGAACTGGATGAAAGAAGGGGAAGGGATGAGCTAAAGAACAATTATGGATGACACATCAACACAGGTAACAGTGATGGCTAGAAGAAACAGATGGGGATAGAGGGGAATAGCCAGGGGTGAGGAGGGCAAAGGGAGGAAATAGGGACTTGTAATAGTGTCAACACTAAAAACAAAGTAAAAAAAAAACAAACAAACAAACAAACTATTAAGTCTTGAATTCATCAGGGAATAGTAATAATAAATAAATAAATAAATATTTGTTTTGTGTTTTCTTCTTACTCTGACCTAAATTCAGCAGCTACCTTTGCCAAACCATTTCACTTTGGCTTTTTAGACCTTGTTATGGGTTGACCTGTGTCCGCTTGTGAAAAGAGTTGTTGAGGTCCTTACCCACCCAACCCCCCAACCCCCACTGCCTCCGAATGTGGCTGAGTGTGGGACCAGGCTCACTGTGGCTGTAACCCATTATAGCAGCAGTGCCCTGGGAAGAGGCATGCACACACAGAGGGAAGACCATGTGGGGGTGCAGGGAGCAGGCCCCAGGGAAATGGAGATCAGAGGTACGTTGCCACAAACCTAGGAAAGTCGGAGGCTGCTAGACATCTTCCAAAAGCTAAGGACAAGGCACAAAGCAGATTCTCTCTCACAGTCCTAGAGGGAACGAACCATTGGCACCTCGACTTCCAACTTCTAGCCTGCCGAACTATGAAACAATAAATTCCTGTTGTTCTAAGCCACCTGCTATGTTTATAGTATTTTGTTACTTCAGCCTGAGCTAATGTAGAGCTGAACCATATTTTTATTTTATTTTATTCTTTTTTTAATTTTTATTGAATTGATTGGGACAGCATTGGTTATCAAAAGTATATAGGTTTCAGATGTACATTATCTGTATATGGTACTATGTGTTCACCACCCCAAGTCAAGTCTCCTTCTTGCCATTTATTCCCCCTTTCCCCTCTTGTACCCCCTCCCATTCCCCTTTACTTCTGGTAATCACCATACTCTTGAGTGTCAATGAGTTTTTCCCTTCACCTTTTTCTCCCAGCTCTCTGCCCCTCTCCCCTCTGATAGCTGTCAGTCAGTCTGTTTTCTGTATCTATTAGTCTGTTTCTTATTTTGTTTGTTAGTTTATTTTGTTAATTAGATTCCACATGTAAGTGAAATTATATAGTACTTTTCTTTCTCTGACTGGCTTATTTCACTTAGCTGAATACCATACAGGCCCAACCATGCTGTCGGAGAAGTTAAGGTGTCCTTGTTATTATTATTACCTTTTTTTTCAGAGTCCATTGTATAAATGTGCCATAGCTTTTTAAAATACTCATCTACTGTTGGGCACTTGGACTGCTTCCAAATCTTGGCTATTATAAATGACATTTTAATGAATATAGGGGTGCATATGTGTATATTCTTTCAAATTAGTGTTTCAGAATTTCTTCAAGTATATTTCCGGAAGTGGAATTGCTGAATCATAAGGCAGTTCAATTTTTAATTTTTGAGGTAGCTTCATACTGCTTTCCACAGTAGCTGTACCAGTCTGCATTCCCCCAACAGCGCAAAAGGGTTCTCCCTTCTCCACATCTTCACCAACATTTGTCTGTTGATTTGTTAATGATGGACATTCAAACAGGTGTGAGGTGGTATCTTATTGTGGTTTTCATATGCATCTCTCTGATCACTAGTGATGTTGAGCATTCTTTCATGTGCCTAAGGGCCCTTTATACATCTTCCTCAGAGAAGTGTCTGTTCAGCTCCTTGCCCACTCTTAAATTGGATTGTTTATTCTTTTAGTGTTGAGTTTTATAACTTTATAAATTTTAGATATTAACCCCTTATCAGATATATCACTGGTGAATATGCTCTCCCATTCAGTGAGTTGTCTTTTCATTTTGTTTACTGTTTTCTTTGCTGTGCAAAATCTTTAATTTAATAGAGTCCCAGTTGTTTATTTTTCTTTCGTTTCGCTTGCCCAAGGAGGTACATCAGAAAAAAATATTGCTACAAGAATGTCCAATATTTTACTGCCTATGATTTCTTGTAAGATTTTTATGGTTTTTATGGATGTAACATTTACATCCTCTTACATCATACACAAGAATAAACTCAAAATGGATTAAGGATTGAAACATTAGACTCAAAACCATAATTTTATTTTATTTTTCTGTTTTTTGAAAACTGTACTCATATTGTCACATGAATGTTTAGTGCCCAATCCATAAATGGCTGGAATTTCCTCTTCCTTTCTGACAAAGCTAGATTCCAATTGCTTTATTATGCTAATATTTAAGCAACTAACAGCTCAAACAAATGTGTTTACAAAACTAAGGCGGGGAGGGGGAGGGAGACATGTGCCCCCTGTTAACTCAGCAGTCCTCAGCCCAGTTTGACAAGATTGCCCAGGGCTCCCAACGTCCCAAGCAGAGACAGTGCAGGAGGAAAGGAGTCCTGGGATTCGTGCTGGGAAAGGGGGACTCTCTAGCAATTTCACTAACTCAGACAAAGAGCCTTTACTAGCTGAGAAAGAAAGCTTTTGTAGCTGTACATTATTCCCAGGGTTTAGAAAGAAAGGAACCTAGAAGCTGACTCAAGCATGTAATCCCTGAACCCTAATAGTTAGTACACTCAGATTAGCTGAGTGCCCACTCGTAGCCTTGGCTCAAGTGTATAGAACAAACTCAGTAACAGACTTTCTAACTCACTCTTTATTTTCTCTATTTGTGAGGCATTCAGACTAGCTGGGTGTCTGCTAGCAGTTTCATGCTAGCAGTATGTATTTCATAAATAAACTTCTATCTCATTTTCACTATACATGTTTGTCTGTCTCTCACTTAAATTCATCTCTTACAAGCAAGGCAAGAACCTAGGGGAGGGGACCCTCCTGACTCCCATCTCTCCCCGATAACAAGACCAGCAAATTTACTGCTTACAAATGTATAAGCCAAGGGTAATAAAAAAGAAATCAACAGTGCCATTTTAATTCTACTATACTGGTACAATGGCTACTTAGTTCGGATTTCAGAATATTTCAGATTGAATCATGATCTTACATTTAGCAAAAGGAGTCACAGAAAGGGTTGGTTTGAGAACTTAACTGGTAAAGAGAAATGAGAATTGGTTTGTGAGTCTCATGTTCATTTTTTAAACCTTGCCTCAGCCTTATAGTTTGTACAGGATTTTAGGTATAAATTTAACCCTCAGAAGATTGGGTTTTCTCTAGCAGAGTACCTGGGACATAGGCAGTGCTCCTCAAAGCCTGGCTAGTAGGTAATAAAGCTTTCCTACTCTTGGGTATTAAGGCACCAATATCTGGCAGGGACTTGTTATACCCTATGTCCATCCTGACAACTGTTTATAAGAAGAAAAAAAAATTACTTTTAACTGATCTGGAAAATCATTATTTGCTTAAAAACAAAAACTACCACCAGAGCACTTGGAAAACCTTTGCATTGATTTTATCTTGGTGATCCCTGAACTTTCAGCCAAAGAATAAATAACATAAGTCAGGGTTTTTAAACTAGACTGCCAGGAGAATGTTATTACCACAGATCAGTTAAACTTCAGGACGAATCTAAAGTTAAACCTCACAGTCTCTTAAAAATTACTGTGAGGGTATATTTTAGAGTTTAGAATAGTTAAGTCCAAGTCAACACAAATGGTAAAAGGTGATTTACAATGCTCGGTAAAAATCAACTTCTTATAGCCCTGGTGCTTGGAGAAACCTATAAATGTACCTGGAAACTTATCTCGCAAAGTATTAACCAGCGGGAAGCAAAAGAACAGCTGACGGGAAAATTTGCTCCTCAGTGTTATCCTGCAACCAACCACCTTGGAGAGAAGGAAGGTCATACTTGTTGAGCATTCCAGGCGATTTAATGGGCACTCAGTGCCCAACATCTCCTGTGGTGCTCCATAAAGTAGGTCATTTATCCCCATTTTAGGGATAAAGAAATGAAGTAATCCCTTGTCAGAATCAGAGATCTAATCTGGGATTGACTGATTCAATAGCCTTGAATCCTACTAACCAGAGCTACAGTTTTGGTTCTGGCTCTATGCCTGCCAAACCTTGACTAATACCCCAAATCCATCTGGATCTCCAGATCACCTTGGGTAAAGCTAGTGATTTAAAGTAGATGATTTTGCAGGGCTCCTTCCCACTAGAGAGAATTTCTACAAGGAAAAAATTCAGTGCCAGCCAGAATGGTAAAGACCAAATAGCTAGTTGTTGACTCTGTTATGATGTCCCATTGTGATTGCAACACCGTGATTTGCATTTGTTTAAGGAGTCGGTAGATCCTGTCACACTGTTATGTAAACCTAAGTTTTAGCTACATAATTCAAAATATTATGTGCATCACTTGAAAGATTTTTGTTGCTTAAAAATTATAAATAAACTATATAACACACTGTATAAAGAAGTACAATAGTAAAGACCACCAATTTTTATTTTGCAATAATTAAAAAATGCAAAAATTTCTTCAGCAAATTTAGCAACAGTCTTTATAAACTAACCCATAGGAATGTATATGCTTTTTAAAATCCTCATCCAATAATTTATTTTATTGATTTTGGGGAGAAAAGGAAGGAGGAGAGCGAGAGAGAGAGAGAGAGAGAGAGAGTGAGAGAGAGAGAGAGAGATGGGTTGCCTCCTGTATGTGCCCTATTCAGAGATCAAAAACCCTTAATCTAGGTATGTGCCCTGACCAGAATTGAACACGCAACTTTTTGCTGCATGGGACAACACTGCAGCCAACTGAGCCAACCAGTACAGAAATGTATATGTTTTTATTATAGTTACTTTAAGAATGATTTGAAAGAAACATAAGAGAAGTGAGCAATTGGTCCAAAACATCTGCTACAAACTCGATAAAATATCATTCTAACTAGGACACTGCAGATAAAATCATGTAGCTTTTACAGCAAAGCAGGCTATTGCCACCACCCTTATTTTATGTAACTATTCAAGGAAAATTTGCTTCATGACATATTTATATAATATAATACTGTATACCTAGGAAAACAATTTGGATGTCTAGAGTATTCTTCTGGCAGACAATTATAGTGTTTATCTCTTTGACCGCTGTTCATTTAACCAAGAGGCAAAATATGTAGCTGAGGCTGCAAACAAGAAATGTGCCATGAGGCCTTGATTTATGGAAGAATCAGCATAGCACTGTGCAGGTGAACCTTGATGAAATGGGCCTTACCAAGAGGGACTGAAATGGTGCCATCAACTCAGGCCAAGAAATCCTGGCCAACTTCTAATCACTCTATGGCTCCTGCCATCCCACTCCGTAAAAATGCAGCAAAAACCTGCCCAAGACAAACAAACATGGATGGGTTCCTTGCAGAAGATCCAAAGCAAACGTGGACATGAAGATTCATCAAGGAGTGCCAACTATCCTAGAAATTGGGTGGATTTTTCCGTAAACCAGGTGAGCATTTGTGGAATCGCAGATTTACCATGCTCTGACAACATCCCGAACAGGACTGGGTGCCATCCAGGTTCACGTGCATGAATTTATAATTGCTCTCTTCTTTATCCTGGGCCCTCACATCACTGCCTGGCTCGTGACTGTGATCTTGAACATTTTTGTTTCCAGTAAGAAGCAGAACCTCACAAAATCACTAGGGTGTTCAATGTTTGTGTTCTGTACTTGGAAAAGTTGTTTCAATATGTGGTTGTCTGTGTTTTAAACTGGCCCATCTGTATTAATTCTGATTCAATTTCTCATTTATAGGCCATCAATAATACAGATAACAATGGTGATGATTTATATAGATGTATCAGTCTGCTAAACTAAACATTTTATAAAAGATAATTTAGCCAGACAACATGAGTATTCTTCTCTGACCTCACTTGGAAAGTTTTCTTTTTCCAGTTAGATTTGAACTTCTTTGTACTATAATTTTGTAATCAAAGTCAGAAAAAGGTACTATAAAAAAACTACACAGTGAGCTTGTTTGCTTAATTGATTAGAAGCTTCGCTTCCTTTTTAAATAGTATAATTAGATGCCAAAAGATGATAAATTAGCCCTAGAAAGGTACTGTACATAAAACTGCATAATAGAAATAACTCACTTTAATTATCTTAATGATTATTATAATGATTTTTATGATAATTTCTAAAAACATGTCATGTCTTCTAAGTCTTAACCAAATAAAGAGGGCATGAAATCACACATTCAACTAGGACTGTGCTACAATCATGTCTGTATCTTTGGAATATGTTCAGAAATCAGCAGCCTTGACATCATGCGAAGGAATCCTAAATTAAGTCCAGCAGGTGGATTTAGGACTGCTCCCCTCCACCATCCTCTGCATAGAATGGAGATGCCTACTGTCATCTGCACCAACCCCCCTGGGCAACGGAGCACTGAAAATAATTCAAGGAGCCTGTCACCCAAGACAACTGGTAACACCATAGGCAGACATCCCTCTGGCCAGATGCAGATTTTACATGGTGAATAAACCAAAGATGACACATTCAATAAAAAACAGAAATAAGAATTGTCTGGCAAGAACTATTCAGAAAGGATGATTCCTTTCTGAATACACAAGAAATTACTTTGTTTTTCTTTGACAAGGAGAACGGCATTTTATTTACTCTGGTCTGAGTTCACCTTCCCGTACTTTTTATTTATTTGGTCACTGGGGCTGACCCAAGTTTCTTTGAAATTCAAGATCTGTAGGACAGAATTTTACCAATTGTTGGTACAAAGCTGAGCCTTAACAATAGACACAACTGGACCTCTATCTCTCTCACCTTTCTCTCCATCTGTATCTCATCTGTCTCTGTCAGATTTCCAAAGTAACCGTCTTTCTTACCAGCACTAACAGAAATCATAGGATATAAAGGCCTTTACACACACACAAAAAAAGAAAATTGGAAACTCTTTCTGGGCTGACTTTCCTCCTTCCTAGAATCTATCCCCTCACTTCTGCTTGGCTCTTCTACTTCATCCCTGGTAATAAGGCTTCTCTCCACTTGGTGTTTCTGTTGGTTATTCTAGATGATTTCTCCCCAAATAAGTTGTAATTCCAGTTTGGTGTTGGGAGGAGATTGGTGTAGATCCACTTACTCCTCCACCATCTTGGTTCTCTCCAGAATCTAATAACAATTAGAAAAAAACCACTGGCCATAGTTTGGCTTTCATCAAAGATATTTAAGGGTTGAGGTAAGTTTTAAGCCAATAAAAATACTATATTTTTATTTGTTTACTAAAAAAGTACTCAAGTTTTTATTTCCCAAACCTCGATCACCTTACTTCTTTTATAATATCGGGCATTTCCATGCGTCATTTATATTATTTTTATGTAAAAACACCTCATGTACAGCCATAAGTGCATTCACTAAAGGTAGAAGTGCATTATTACTATACATGAAAAACCAGAAATAATAGGACTATAAAAAGAAAAACAATCCTTGAAAGTGACAATCATAAGATTGAGATAATTTTGCCATCCACACAATAAATGCAAACAGGAAGTTAAGCCTGTACAAAGAGAAAACCCACCTGGATAATGGGCAGGTGTTGGACATAGGCAAAAACTCACACTCATACATACACCCCGCCCAACCCACCTCTGGACCGGAACCATTGTCATGCACCAGGGACTAGGTGGCGGCACCCTGCAACACACATTTACTCAGTAAGTCAAAACACATCAATTTTTCACCTGCCAGATTGCAAAATCAGCCTGCTGGGCACAGAAGCCTTTAAGAGCTTTACTTCTGCCTGAGTTTGCCCCCATGGTGACTTAAACACTGAGCTTTCCCCACCGTGCGACACACGTGTCACACGCTGGCTGCGCGCCAGGCCTGGAGCTCTGTGCTGGGAATTCGGCGGATGCATGAAATGGTTTCTCCTTTCAAGAAGTGTCTGGCTTGTGGGAAAGGAAGGAAAGAGAACAGAAAAGGCAGACCCATATGAGATACAAAAAGCCTTACATTGTAGTATTTTAAGTGGCCCTATAAGAGCATGCCCAAGTCACCTGATAGCACACTGAAGACCACCCTCCCAAGTTCTAAATTGGATGACATACAAATTACAGGTGGAACCCAGGCTGCAGGCTTCCATTCCCCTACACAGAAGGCGTTTTAAAATCAGAAAGGGTAACTAAGATAGCCCAGCCTGATGAATACAACAAACCAAGACTGGCTTAGAAGAGGAAGCCGTGCGCAGAGTCATTTCCATTCATGGAAGAATCTGGCTTTTTGTATGTAGTATTAAAAATAAAGTTTCCTTATCAATTACTATGTATCAGGCATTTAGTTAAGTTCTGCCTGACACCTGTTAAGTACTGTTCCTCAGCCAGGAGAGACTAGTGTGTTTTCGCCTGAGTCTTTGTGCTCTTCCTGGCACGTTCTTTTCCAATATTTACAGGGATCATGCCGGCACTTGGCTGAGACCTCTGCTTCCTGAGGAGACTTTCACACCGTTTATACTGTCCCATCTACACCGCCACTCCATGCCCCCCACCGTTCTCCTCCCAGCCTGGTTCACTCTCCTGCGTGGTATCTGATACTCCTCCAAGCCTTTGTCTTTGTAGTCATATGTTTGGTTATTGCCTGTCTCCCTAGATAAGACATAAGCTCCATCAAGAAAGGCATACGTTTAGTGTCGCTGCTGTTTTAGCCAACATGTCCCCAGCATCTGCCACCATTCACCATGTCACATCAAAGGTTCTCAATAAGTACTGCTGATGGAACTAATAAATCTCACTTAGTCTTTAAGGCCAAAGACATCGAGAAGACTGAGGACTGGCGAGGATGAGCAGCTGGCTCTGTGCCTCAGAGGTAGTAAATGGATGAGCTGGAATTTAAAGTGACTCTGTGGATGCATGTGACTACACAAACTGCCTGTGAGGTCAGTGTGGGTCGCACAAAGAGAAGTGCTCAGGTTGAAGAAAGCAGGAATGTACAAAGAAGTTAAGAAATTCATGTGCACAGAGACTGTTGCAAGAATGGGTTCAGTTTTGCTGAGAGTGAAAAAAGAAATTGGAAGGGAGATTGCAAGGTACATGGGCAACTCATGAACCGCCTCAACCTTGGTGGAAAGCAGAACAACAAACAGCAATGCTAAGGACTGAAGCTATCAGTCTAACTCACACCTTTTCCTAAGTCTGGGGAAAGCTGAAGAGAGTCATTGAATCGGTTCACACATACCTTTATGGAAGAGTCACCTGCTCCCACTTTGGGTCACGTTATCAAACCAGAGTGCAGACCTGCTCTGCCTGGCCTGGCCAGCTTTACCCACAAGTGTCTCCACTGGATTGCATTACGTCTTTCTTCTTCATCGTGATAAAAACACTCCCCTTTCTCTTGAGCTGTAGGCAAATTTCAAGTAACTAGAAGCAAATTCTCCAAGGACCCTTTTCAATCAAGTTTTAAATTCCATCTATTACCCAACTTTCACCTCATGGGCACCCTTGCCTCCTGCTGGAGAAAGAGCATTTCCAGTCTCCCTCAGAAACCTATTTCCTATCAAGCACACATAGCCAGTCCTACAAGGACCAAGGCCACTGTCCCCTCACCCATAGGTTGTCAGAGTGCAGAGCTGCCACATGGCCACCAATGATTCCCCAGGGGCCAACGAGTCTGCAGGCTTTCCTCAAATCCCTAACTACAGCCATGGAAGGACTGGAACCCAGGGGACACTGAAGGCCATGAGATGCCTCAGAGCATAGACCAGGCATGTAGTCATGTTAAACCAAGACCTTAAAAGCATGCGGTCAGAGAGGAAAAGGTGTTGCTCCCACCCACCCACCCCACACCTTACCATCTGCCAAAAACATTGTTATTCTAAGGAATCATTGAAATGCCCTTCTGTTTCAAACTCTCTGATGGTTCCCAGCTCCTGTTTTTGTTTTTGTTTTTTCAAAGACCCATGGAATGATGTTTAAATTTGTATTTTCAAGAGGTCTTCACCTCCTCATACAATACCAATGTGACATTATTGGTGAGTGTGTCTCAAGCAGTATTTGACGTAGGCTTCCAAAAGGCAGGCACAGGTGCTACTGAGAGATAAGTCATTTTTCCTGCAGGTGTTAACACCTTCAATTATTCACTGTCTCCAGTTATTAAAAAATTGCATCCTATAGTCCTAAAGATAAGGGTCACAGGCCTGAGTCCCAGGCCTAACGGGGGACTGTGATAGATGGGCTGCTGTCACAACGTGGAAAGAGGATGGGGTTATCTGATTGGTAAAACTACAAAACAATTTGAGCTTCATAGATTTCATTTAATTTCCCTGGAACAAATATGTACTGAGTCTGGCTGCTCTGGGCACTCTGCTAGACACTTTCACATCTGTTATCATCTTTTGGCCTCCAAATAGTACTATGAAGGAGATATCATATATTCTACTTTTATGGAATAAAACCAAGGCTCAGAAATGTTCAATAGTTTGTGCTCAAAGGGAAGAACTGGGATATAAATTCACAACTTCTGATGCCATGTATGAAAATTTTGTCACCAGGTAGATAGATTCCAGTGTCTTTTCACCTGAGAAAAGAGACACCTAAATATTGTTCTTGGATATTTGCAGAGGTTCATAACTCACCTTTACTCCTGAGAAGAGAACTTGCTGTATATCCCAACACACATCTGTATCCCAAATGGGTCATTCTTCTCTGTTATGAGTAGTTATTTCTACCTTACTTCTACATATTTTTCCAATCTTTAAGCGTAGACACCTGGAACTACTCTTTGATTCTTAGTGTCTGTTCCATCTTTACCAATCTACTATCAAATTCTGTTTATTTTCTTTAAAACTGGCATTTTAACAATATTGCCTTCCAATCCATGAACACAGGATGCCTTTCCATTTATTTCCATCTTCTTTAATTGCTTTCATCCATGAAAGATATACAAATGACCAAGTAATGAAAACATGCTCAACATCACTAATCGCAGAAAACAAAATAAAAACCACAGTGAGATAACACATCACACCTATTTGAATTATTATTTAAAAATGTAAAGATAAGTGTTGGTGACCTGACTGATGGCACAGTGGATAAGGCACTGGCCTGAGAATCCAAAGGTCACCAGTTCAATTCCCAGCCAGGGCACATAACCAGGTTGCCAGCCAGGTCTCCAGCCAGCTCTGTGGCTGGAGGCAGGTGAAAGGCAACCGTACATTGATGTCTCTCTCCCTCTCTGCCTCTCTCCCTTCCCTTCTCTCTAAAAATAATTAATTAATTAATTAAATTTTTTAAAAAGAAAGAAAAAAAGATAAGTGTTGGCAAAGGTATGGGGAAGTGGAACCCTTGCACACTGCTTTTGGGAATGTAAGACGATGTAGCCATTTTGGAAAACAGTATGGAGAGGTCTCAAAACTTTAAAACCAGAACTGCCTTATGATCTAGAAATCCCACTTCCTGGTATATGTACTATAGCCAAAAGAATTGAAAATAAGATGTCAAAGAAATACTTGCACTCCCAGGTTTATTGCAGTATTATTCACGAAGGCTGAAGTGTAGAAACAACCCAAATGTTCATCCACAGAGGAATGGATCACTTTCCAGTTTGACTCCGTTCCTCACTTTCACATGTCACCAATATGGTGCCCTCTTACCTGCTTTTCCTGACTGAGCATAATCCAACCTCAACAATCTCTACAGCTCAGTGTCCCTCTGTCCTTCAATCCATATCCTTTCCCATTAAACAAGTTCTAACCATCTTTTGCATGGTCATTTCAACCTAGGTATCTTTGTTCACATTCTTCTTCCTTTCTTCTCTCATTCCAGCTATATAAATTCCATCCATTTTGTAAGAGTTCAGCACAAGATCTATCTACTTCTCTTACTACATTGATTTGCATTGCTTTCTCCATTTCTGTCATCACACTATGTTTTAAAATGTCACTGCCAATCATTTAGGATAAAACTGTTTGCTTTTTCTTTTCTTTTGGTATGTGAGTATATTTGTATTGATAGCCAGATGTGTAGTATATTTTCTGGGATCCCCTCAGTGCTTAAAATCATACACGTTGATGGGGTAATTCCACAAAGCCACGTGTCATCAACCCAAAGCTGAACTTGGTCTCTTGGTTAGAATAAGGCACTTCTCATTGTTTAGGGGGCTTAATAAAAATAAATGATTAAGTAGTTTATGGCGTAAGGAGAAAGTAAATTCAGAGAATGATAAAGAGGAAAGTAATGGAAAAGACATTTTTATGCCCACTTCCTCAAAATATAATTCATCTAAATCAGCCCAGTCTTTTATTTATTTTTATTTTTTTATTTTTCTGAGGGAGGTTAGGCGCCATGTGAAGTGAAGCCACTTGACCATGACTTCCTGAGAATAGGTCATGCCACACAGAGCACTTGAAATGGAAGAAAATAAGACCAGGTCCCCATTTAGGGTGTAAAGCACTAAAGGGTAGATCTGTAGATTGTTGCAGGGACAGCATAGAGCAGGCATGAAGATCCTTACAATTTCTCTTCCATCTTTACTTTGCTAATTGCATTTTGAGGCAAAGGTCAAAAGATAGGATGATACCTTTTGCTTTAAAAATCATTATATTTCTTCTGTGTTTTGTAACCTGTCGTTATGGAAATTTTCAGATATATACCAAAAAAAGGAAGTAGGAAAATGAAACAAACCACATGTACCCCTCGCTCAGGTTGTAGTTACCAACTCACAGCCCTTCTTGTTACATCTTCATCTCCTCACACACCACCCAGATTGTTTCTACACAAATTCTTGACATCATGTAGTTTTAAATATATATTTCAATATGTATCTCTAAATGGCAAGCACTTCCCTTACAAAAAGTATAATACTTTCATTAAACACACTAATACACATACACAAACGTACAAATTTTTTTAATGCCATCAAACACACAATGTTCATTTTCCAAACTGCATTGATTCTTAATGCTTTGTGTATTTGAATTAAGATCAAAATAAGTCCCATATATTGGATTGATTAGTATTTCACTTATGTTTAGGTATAGGATCCTAGCTCCATTTTGTGTTGGTTTATTTTCCCTTGAATTGTTTCTTTGAAATAATTTACATGTATCCTATAAATTTCCCTGATTTTGTCCCCTGTGGTATCATTTAATGCACTTAACGGCTCTTCTGTTTCCTCTCATTCAACAGACTTGGCACTTGAATATTTCCGGTGACTTTTATTTTTTCCTTGTTTGGGAGGGGAAGGGGTGAAAAACATGGGAGGGGAAGGTGGTGTTATTACTTCTAAAAGTAGACATGACTTACTGCCTGGTTTTGCTTTCGAAATATGAGCAGCCACTGATGAACATTGCCTGAGTCAATTAGTTAATTCCTTAAGGATTGGAAAATGATGATATACTAATTTTATCATCCTCCATTTGTTAATAGCAATACTTTTAGAAATAGATATTTCCCCTCACCAACTACACCAAGACAATAGTTTTATTACTAAAAGTTAAAGTCAGTCCCTTCCATTTATTTATTTTCTAAATAAACTGTTTCTTTTATATCTCCAATGATCAAAGAGATTTTTAAAGTACCTCTATGAACTCATGAATCTGAATATATATTTAATGTATTTCAAACTATTCTAGTTATCACCTTTATTGTCTCAAATTGGATGAATGGGAAGTTGTGCCATTTGGGTTTGTGCCCTTTTGAAGGAATTCCAGTAGGCGCTGATAACATCTTTGCTTCCTAGAGTAAGACATTCTTGACATCTTGCATATCCCATCCCCAGAATTAAATGACACATTTCTCTAGTGAGAATATACATGTATATATAAATATATAATCTTCTATATTATAAATTTTGTTGTCTTATAAATTATAAATATACATAAATATTTTATTAAGTATGAAATACTTTATGAGACTACTAAGTACCTTATAAGTATAAATATATAAGATAATACAAATGTATTTAAAAATTATAATATATAAAATATATTTATATATAAAATGTATGGAGAGTTGTAAATAAGGGTGAAAATCACCATGAGATCATACTGATCCTTATTTAAATTCCAAAACACAGTTTTGGCTTATCCTCATCAATCTTATATGCATGGCTTTTTTATTCTATACCCAACACATTAAGCCTAAGTCTTACCAAATTTGCTTTAGCTTACATCACTCATGAATGGTTTGAGAATAGCAATGCCAATGCTGCTATCAAAACTATGATTACTGAAAACAGTTGTATAATCAAATTACTATGGCTTATAGTCATTTGGAATAGTCCTTATTTTTATGGGTATTGTATCACTTGGATATATATTTATTTTCATCTGTCTTACATTGCATTACACTAAGGATTGATTTTAAAATTTTAATTTTAATTATTTTAAACATTTATATATTTACAAAGTCAAACTTATAAAACAAAATGTATCTTAAAAAGTATCACTTCTAGGCCCTGGCTGGTAGCACAGTGGATAAGGCACCGGCCTGTGAACCCAAAGGTCGCAGGTTCGATTCCCCAGCCAGGGCACATAACGAGGTTGCAAACCACGTCTCCAGTCAGGTCTGTGGCTGGAGGCAGGTGAAAAGCAACCATATATTGATGTCTCTCTCCCTCTCTGCCTCTCTTTCTTCCCCTCTTTCTAAAAATAATGAAATAAAATCTTAAGAAAATAAAAAAGATCTTACCTTTAAAGAAAAAAAAGTATCACTTCTATCTGTTCTCACTGAATTTCCCTCTCCTCTTGCAGAAAACCCTTTTATTTTAATATTATGATTTACTATCCTATTTAATGGTATCACACATTAAAACATACCTTTGTCCACTTTGCCGTTTTCATCTATACTGGAGCTTATGCCAGATTTCTATATAGAGCTGTGCTGTCCAAAACAATAGCCCACAGACACATATGACCATCTAAATTTAAATTAATAAATTTAAATAAAATTTAAAATGTAGTCTCACAAGTTTCATCTAATTACTGTTGCTACAGAATGATGAACTTGCTGGAACAAAGACCAATGCTGAAACCCCCTGAGACTATATCATCTCTTGAAGAAATCAAGCAATTAATTTCAGCCACTTGATGGTAAGTTGATTAGTTTCAAACCCTTCCTCCTTAGAAACACAAGATTCATTCTGGCTAAAACTGACTCATGTTGTGGGTATGGTTTTGCCTTTCTTTCCATGGTTTCTCAGCCATTTGAAGACCCACAGAGTGTCTAAGCTACTGACATGAGATCCTGCCAAACAATCCTTAGACCAAAAGACCTGACTTCCATCCAAAGATAGGTAACTGTGGACAACAGCTATGAATTCCACTATGTTCTACATCATACTACCCTTTCCAGAGCTGCTTGCCTGTTAAACCAGCAGAGTGACTTTTTGAAGGCATGGCTGAGGCCCCAGCTTAGAAATAATATCCTGTAAAACTACAATCTTTTAAGATAAGGGTCATCTTAAATTAATGACCATTATATGACACTATGTCTGTGGTGGTCGGATTACTTAAATCTAGAAGCCAAAGTGGTAGAAACAGAAGTGACTATGCTTACCATTATTCATAGTAACCAACTTTTTAAGGATTTTGCTTCACATCTCCACAATTTCCATGCTGTAAGTGGAGAGCTCCAACTATTGCCAAATTAGATCCCTCCCGCAAGAAGACCAGCTATCAAGAAATGTGTTTCCATCTTATCAGGGTTAAGTGATCATGATTACCTTGAGGATTCTGAACCACTAGTGAATTAAGAGAAGAATATGTTTGGCACTCAAGTGACAAATTGGGCGTCTCTTCATATTTGAGTGCAGGATTTTCATTGAACATGTAAATAATGTAACCACAGGCTGATAAGGGCATGATCACCAAAAGTTCAGGTATGGAGGTCTTGGTTTACCCTCCCAGGCAAACCACCTACATCACCAGAAGTGCTGAATGAGAATAATGGGAATCTAGAATAAGTGTCAGAGAAAAGAGATGATAAAAGTCAACAATTCCCTGTAACAATGGTGCTCAATGGTGGTCATTGAGAGGATGTGACAGCTGGTTGACCCTCAAGGTGGACTCAGGCACACAGACTCTTTACCACATTCCCACCGTTGAAATGGATGCTCTGCCCACTGTTTGGCACAGAAGCCCCTTCAAAAATGCAAGCTTCAAAAAGCAATGTGTGGCTGAAACCATCTGGACTGTATACATGACTGAACCCCCATTAAGACCTCTATGTAAACTCTTAAGATTGTAGCAGATGGGTACAGAGATCTACTTAACTTGTAGTTGCCCATGACAGGCCTCATATGTGAACTCCCCGGCTTGTTAAAACCACCACCCATCCATCTGGAGTGGTATGACTCTTTGGTCTCTCCTTGCTCTTCATGTATGAAGGCCACTTTCAAATTTCACCCAGGGGATTTCCCAAGTTGCAAATCAGCAAGTGAATACTGCATTTGTCATACTAACTTTCCTCTAACAAAGTTCCCCAGAGATTAGAGCTAACCAAAAGTTGTCAGTAAATGCAGACAACAATGAAAGAAGTGAGTAGATTTTGAATGGTGAAAAGGGTGAACTCTACAGATATTGTTGTCATGCTGCCAAGATCCCATTTCCTGCTCAGTGAAGCCATCTCCCAGCTTCTTAGAGCTCTGGCTTTTAATGGCTCACACTTCTGACTTTCTGTAGAGGATTACCCTAGGCTGACAGGAGCCACCTTGCCCTGAAATATCTTGGAATTTATGCCCCACCCAGTCCGGGTTGGTTTATTACCGATGACTCAGGCACAATAGCTTAGGCCCTTGCCTCCATCTAGGTGAGACAACACCTCTGTGTGCAACTCATGCTCTAAAGTGCTCCCTAGAGTCAGGCTAATGGATGGTTCCCCCTGGTTTCCCCTCCCCTGTACTGTTCTCTTTTCCTTACTCTCTTGACTTTTTCCTGAAAAAATCCTCAATCCATCACTTGCAAAAAATTTCCTATTTCATAAACCCAGCATAAAATCATATTACTTGCAGTGTTCTTGGTATTACTCCTTTGTGTCTACTGTATTTCTATATGTCTATGCATGTATGTGGTTGTGTAGGTAGTGGAATGAAGCCAGTGAATAATTTTGTGATATTCTAGTTCTATCATTCCTAATTCTGAAAATAAGATTCTTGAGGTAGGGGGAATTAAATATAGATGGAAGGTAGTAGAGCTTTCAAAAAAAATCTGTATCTAAATTTTAATATTCATCTTCATGAGATTTTCTTTAAAAAAAATTTATAACATGTCCATTGACAAGACCTAGAAATTATGACAGATCCAGTGACAAATTGCTCAGAGGGCCTTATATATACTATTTTCCCCTAAAAGCAACCAGGGCCCCTTGAAGTTCTGACTGAGTCTAAGTCCACAGTAGAAAATCCACAATGAGCTTGATGGATCACATAGCAGACAGCAAGGCCATTTCCAGACACCACTAGGATCCAACTTGAAGAGGCCCTCACTGGCCAAAGATGGGGTAATTTTATAAGAATAACAACTGTAGTAAATTGAAACACACTAAAGCTGCTTAAATTCATGAATGAATAATAATCCTGAATGAAAAAACAAAAAAGGAAACCTAGTATTCATTAGTACCTAATATTAGGGAATTCTGTTCAATTAAAGATAGAAATGGCTGAATCTCTTGAAATAGATCATAGTTTTTGCAAAGAAAGAAATGTTCTATCACAACTTACTACCCTATCTACTTGCCTAATTTCTTAGCCAATTTTCAAAAGGATTTATCTTTTAATTTCTGAGATTATATAACTCAATTAGGTAAAACATATAGCAAATGCAAACATATTGTTAATTTATAGTGATAACACAGTTAATAAAAATGTATTTTGTTCAGTGTCCCCACTGACCATATTTTGAATATTTAAGGATACAAAGTATAATTTTTGAATGATTGAATATTAGCATTACCTTGGAGACTAGAAGCCAATAGCTAATTTTACAAAGCAAGAGTCTGAGGCCTTTCCCCTATTTCTCAGACACCATTCTTGCAAGTACATGAGGAGGACGTCCCATCAGAGAGTTGAATACTGGCTCTGAAGGACATTGCACATGGGAAATCTGTTCCTCCCTTTTCCCAACATGGCAGATCTGCTTTGATGACCCCTGCTACACCCTAGGTTCTTATCCTAGCTTTAGGTGTGTTGAAAAACATGTTATTATTTCCCCTTCTTCTTATGACTTGATAAGCTTTTCTGTAACAATTATTTTCATGCCTCATATTTATGACCATGAGGAAGTTACCATGGTGGCATGTGGACACAGTGACCCTTGGCCAAACCCGTTTGCCTCTGTGTGGGGACAGAAGGGATTGCTAACCAAGGGAGAAGGAAGTAGTCAGGGTGCTTGACCATGGAAGCATTCTTAGAGAGAATGACTGGTAGCCATCTAGAGACAGCTATGGCCCAGGAAGGCTAGGGCAATGGGACTGGTTATGGGTTAAAAGTTCATGGATAATTTACCCAAGGCTATCCACATACCTGTTGGTTGAATGCACATATGGGCATTCCAGGCTGGACAGGAACAGAGATGGAAAGATGAAACACATAACTCTTCTCTCCCTACAAAGGCAAAAACACGGATTTAAGTAGATAAATGGCCCTGGAACTCTTAATAAGTATTATTAATTGATCTAATAATGAGAAAGCCCTTTATCATCTCAAATATGTTAGGCAAATCTTAAATAATTTATAACAGAAACATAATCAAGCAATTAGCTATTGTTAAAGGATTTTCTAGGAGGCCACTGTCTTCTTAGGAGGCTGTGCAGCACAATTCTTAATCTCAAAATACATAAGGGAAAGTAGTCACCAAGGAAACTGGTTATGTTAGATCAAACTATTATGCGTTCTCAAGGAGTGTTTAAATTCTTTGATTGCTCTGGAGCTTTCCAATGCTCAGTTTCCTCTTATCCAGAATGGCATATCATCATATATATCTCCTAAAATTGCCATCAGAGTCAAACAAACAACGTGGGTACAGCAGACTCCTCTGTTGTCCCATGACACTTTCCTCATGCTGAAGTAGCACAGTTGAATCACTGCAACAGAGATGTAGGCTACCAAAGCCTAAAAGGCTTACTACCTGAACCCTTGTGGAGAAAAGTTTGTTGACCCCATTCTAAATCAACAATACTAAGCATTGACATTCACCCAGCACCTAAAATTTTAAATTTCTTCCAATTTAATCACAGCAAGATTATTGGGCTAAAAGCTCAAGGAAAGCTTACTGGATTACTTTAGAGCTATGTTCCCTTGGATACCACAATTGGTATCTGCAATGAAGAAGCTCAAGGATGTCATAGTCTTTCAATTCTGCAGGTCCTGGTACATATGCAGTTAGAGATCAGAAATCTACATCCCTTGGTTACTTTAGTTCATCATGACAAGTCCTTACAGAACTATCATTTGAAAAATTGACCTCAGTTCCATGAAGAGCAATTCTGTATCTTAAATAGAACGAATGTTCAAGTACTTGTTATCCGTTATCTTATGAAAGATTCTTTGGGGAATCTATGTTAAAGGGCCATTTCCATCAACTCGACCTCTTCTAGGGCAGTAAGGCCATGTTAGCTCCTCAGGAAGAATGGATTGGATTTTTACTTATAATAAAGTGGTCTTGCATTCAATATTAGGGACAACTGAGTTTTTTCCTGGTAAAAGCTCACATTTTAATTTTTAGTGCAATGAGGACTGTGTTGCTCTTCACACTTCCCTGTTGGATTCAGGCTTGGGAGAGCGAGAAGGAGGAAGGACATGAAAGCCGTGAACCAGTTGGACCTGAGGCTTTTCCTCCCATCGGAAACTCAGATGAAATGCCCAGTGGCTATCAGGAGCTGGCTGTCGGCAAACTGTCTTTTTCTCCACCTACAAAGCTGCTCTTGTATTCATTTCAGACAGAGGTAGCGCAATAATGAGACAGGTCTCTGGCCTGGAGCAAAGCCCCAGGGGCGAGCAGTCCACAGGCATCTTTGTCCAGGATTCAGTGACCTCAGGCACTCTGCTGACCCATGTGCTTGAGTTACAGCAGCTCCTAGTGACACTGTTTTCTCTCTCCGGAGTTCTATTCCCAGGAAATTCAGCTAAATTCGCTGGTGAAATTCCCCAGGGTTATGTCACATTTCCATATGCATTATGATTCTTGTTTTAGCTTTTTAAAAAAATCATTACTCTAATGGTCTTACTATCTCTATTATCACTATAAACCAGTTAAGATATTTTTTGAAAAGCAGAGGATAAATAATAAGTGAAATAAATAAATTTCTTCTTTTGGCCTAGCATGCGCTATGTAATTTAGAGGACATGAGAAATTGTCATCTCTGCTCCCTGGAAGATGTCAATATCAATTGGGGGATGAGAAATACACTTGTTAAACAACTAGAAAATATTTCAGAACCGTTTATCATTTTTATGGCTCAATTGTCTGATACAGACTGTATCTATTATAGAAATTCAGAAAAGGGTGGATTCAATACAAAGAATTGAAAGAGAAAGCTTCATAAAAGGATGAAATCCATTCCATTAAATGTCACTTTTCTAGTCCAGGGTCCCCAATCAGAGTGCCAGTAGATACTGATGCCCTCTTCCCCCAGGGTAGCTGGGCATGGCACAAGGCTGCAAAATAGTATTAGGCAGGGGGAGTTTTCAAATGCGTTTGGTTTTCCCTAGTGAGTCACATAAACATTGTCATTTTGTTTCTGTGAAAAGGAATCGCGTGATTGGGTCTAGGGAAAATGAAACAATTTTATTGTATTGATTTCAGCTTCTCCTATCTGATTACATTCAGTAAAATTCCCCTTAAACAAAATCCAGCTAATCTGAATCTTTCTGGCTGAACTGTGGTTGGTTTTGCAAATTGTTTCCAAAAATTTACAGTCTCATAACATCAGCCACTGTGCCTCCTTGCTGGAAGCAATTGTGGCCAACTAAATATTTCATTTGTTCATTCCCTGTGGGTCTTCAACAGTTACTCGTTAGTTGATTGTTGCTTCCATAAAAAATAATCTCTTTAATTCCCACTACTATGTAAGTAAGCTTACTTTCCATGAGGGTGGACATATACATATGTGTGTGTGTGTGTGCGTGAGTGAGAGAGAGAGAGAGAATAACATGTTATAGCACTAAAAAGAGGAAAAGAAGCCCTGGCTGGTAGTACAGTGGATAAGGCACCAGCCTGCGAACCCAAAAGTTGCTTGTTCAGTTCCCAGCCAGGGCACATAACCAGCTTATAAGCCAGGTCTCCAGCCAGGTTCATGGCTGGAGGCAGGTGAAAGGCAACCATACATTGATGTTTCCCTTTCTGCCTCTCTCTCTTCCTCTCTCTCTGGAAATAATAGGTGGAAATATTAAAAAAAAAAAACCTTTAATTTTTATCATAAGGGTTCCTTCCACCTTTATATATGCCAGTTCAGGTGAAAGTTCAAGTTCTTTCTAAATGATTTCTAATCATTTTCCTAACCCAAATGCTATATATTTTTATATTGATTTATTATGGTTGCATTACAGTTGTTTCATTTTCCCCCATTGCTCTCCCCTGTGCCCTGCTCCCCTCTCCCATAACCTCCTTGTCCATGTCCATAGCCCCTCAACTAAACCCTGACCCTTCTCTCCCCCGGCTCCCTCCCCCCTCCCTCCCCCGCTCCCCTCTGGACACCATCCTTCTTACATTAAAGAACTAAAAGGCAGTAAAACCAAAATAAACAGAAAACTTCCAAATGTTCACAGTTGGAAATGTTAAGAATCTATGACAACACATGGGGAAATAATTAACAATTTAGAACAAAGAAATGGAGAAATAGGAACATATTTTTAAAATATGTGCTGCAATAATGTTCTAAGTCCCTAAGTCTTCGGTGGCAAGGAAAAGATTTTGAGGTAGCTTTCTAGACTATCAGTCAGCATCCCAGCTTGTGCCAAAGACCCTTCAAGAGAAGCCTAGCGGCTCCCAGGGGAAGTTGCCTGGCCAAGTCAGGCTCATGACTCCAGTGCCTGCTTCTGAAGGTCATACTGGGCACAAAAGTGGCAGTGCTTTTGTTTCTTTCCTTATCTTAATATAAATTTTCTGTATGTCTTATTAAAACCCACATATTGTTCTGCAATTAACTCCAACTTCCTACAAGTGACTCTTCTATATCATGAGAGAACACTTCTGATTTTCAGACCTTTTGAGGATTTTATGCTTACGATGCACCCTAGATGAGCTGTTGTCACCTTTTTTTTTTTCAGTAAAGAACCAGGTGGTAAATGCTTCGGCCCTGTGGCCCATGCTTCTGTGTTGCAGCCGCTCAACTTGATGTTATAGGGAAAATTACCACAGACACCACGTTGACAAATACAAGTGCCTGTGATCCCATAAAACTTGATTTATGGACACTGACATTCAAATTTCACATAGTTTTCACATGTCACAAAACATTCCTCTTCTTTGTTTCTTTGTTTTAAAATTCTTACCTTGTGAGCTGAACAAAAACAAGCTGTTTTGTGCCTGTGAGGTGTAGCTTGCTGTTCCCTGGCTCGGGCCATTCATTTGTAACCTGTGGCTCATGAATTCTACGTGGTTGGGTAGGAGAGGGGCATTTTGAGCATTGAGTTATTACAAGGGAACTTCAAATGAAGCATTGTCTTTAAATAAATAACCTGTCTCGTGTACATGCTATTTTTTAAATGGATGTAGTAAAATAAAATCATAGTATCTTCAAAGGGTTTTAACAAGATACTACAAGATAGTCAAATGGATCTTAATCTACCTACATCTAAAGACTTCCTTTGTTTTGAGTTTTTACACCAAGAACATAGTAGTTCTGGTCTTTAGAACAAAATGAGGCACAATTAGAAGAATAGGGATAAATAGAAGGAGAAAGGAAGAAAGCAAGGAATGAAGAGAGGGAGTAGGGGAGGGCACGGTGAAGGGAGGGAGGAAGATCTGAACAAAACAAGCCAAAATAAGACATGAAGAGCATGATCTTGTTGGAAAAAAGATACCAATTAAAGGAGAGAGAAACTGACACCTTTTTCAGTCAAGCTCTCACGTGTTTAGAGGGATGATTCGTAACCTTTCCAGGACAGATAAAATCATTGCATTAAAGAGGCAAACTAACCCTGGCTGATAGCACAATGGATAAGGCGCCGACCTGCAAACCCAAAGGTCGCAGGTTCGATTCCCCAGCCAGGGCACATAACCAGGTTGCAAACCAGGTGTTCAGGCAGATCTGTGGCTGGAGGCAGGTGAAACGCAACCATACATTGATGTCTCTCTCCTTTTCTGCCTCTCTCCCTTCCCCTCTTTCTAGAAATAATGAAATTAAAAAAAAAAAAAAAGAGACAAACTAGCAGAGTCACAGATACTATTAATTTCAAAAGCTCAATTTTTCAAGCCAGATCATTTCTTCCCTTACATGAAAACTCTGGAAGGGGATCAGGAATGCCAGCTTTTATGTCAAGTGCAAACTGTTAAGTTTAAGGAGAAAAAAGTAACCAACACAGGTGATAATATGTTAATAATGGGCTGATAACAAGCTAATAGCAGTAATAGAAGTAAAAACTAACATTTATAAAAGTCTACTTTGATGTCTCATTGGATGGATGCAGTTAATTTGGCAAAGTTGACAGAAAAAAGAGGAGAGAAAAGAGCATATCTGGATACTAAAGAAAATACAAAACATTTGCAAGGAAAACTAGTTACAGATGTTTTTGATTATGGCCACTGCAATTTATTATGTAACTAAACTGCTAGCCAAAAAATCCTGAAATCCAGCTGTGAGTAAATATGCTAACATGTGTAAATATGTACCAAATGCAATAACATATCAATTTATCATGTTATATAATTTATTGTTACCACATAATCAGAACCTAATAACATCATCTTTAAAAATCTCTAAATATAATTTATACTCACTGCACAGTTTTTGTATTTTGAAAGGGTGTGTATGTGAGTGTACAGTCTACGTGTACCACTCTGTATGTATGTGTGTGTGTTGCTGTTTAAGTCTTTCAAGCCAATCTTTCTGAAAAAGAGATGTAACTATCCATAAAGAGTTAAAAATGGCCCTGGCTGCTGGCACAGTGGATAAGGTGCCAGCCTGTGAACCCAAAGGTTGCTGGTTCGATTCCCAGCCAGGGCACATAACCAGGTTGCAAGCCAGGTCTCCAGCTAGATTTGTAGCCGGAAGGCAGGTGAAAAGCGACCATACATTTGATGTTTCTCTCCCTCTCTGCCTCTCTTCCTTTCCCTCTCCCTGAAAATAATAAATAAAAATCTTTAAAATATAAAAAGAGTTAAAAATGATTTGAGCATAAATAATATTTTTAAACATTTAGATCCATAAACTTAATTCTGCACGTTCCATTAAGATTCCTTAAATATATAGTATATGGTTGCCCTCTATCTGCTAAGGATATATTCCAAGACCCCCAGTAGGAGCTTGAACTGTGAATAGTACCAAATCCTATATACTGTGTTTTTTCTTATACAGCATACCTATGATAAAGTTTGCTTTATAAGTTAGGCACAATGAAAGATGATCAACAATAGGGGAGACTACCATGCAAGGCTCTGGTACATTCAGTGGAGGAGAGAAGAATTTCTAGTTAAAGCAGTTACCCTAAGATATGATGGAGAAATGGGAAGGATGCTATCATGTTATTTATAAATATTTCCAGATCTCCAGTGTAGAGTTAATAAGTAAACAATACTTTATGTTTTCCCCATAGCATAGATTGCCTTCTAATAATATAATATATATTAGTTTTTATATTCACTGGTTTTGCTCTTCTGTAGAAAACGGCAGGCTTTTGTTTTGGGGTTGGTTTTTCATTTCTGTTTTGTTTCTTTTAGCACCTAAAACACCTCACATGAAATGTGCTCAATAAATAGTTGTTGGATAAATTAATATATGAACAGAATAAGAAGAGTTCAGAAACTTTGAATTTTATAGATACTCTTGAAGTTTCTGGCAGCAACATATAGTTTAAATTATTACCTCAAAATAAATTGAGTTTGTGTCATAAATACTCACTGTTAACCTGCCTACTGTTTAATTTCTAAATTTTTGTTTGCTTGTTAGTTATGTATGAAAGTAGTATAAAGAAGAAAGGAGAAAAAGGCATAAACCAGTTATAGGATATTTTTTTCTTCCAATCAAAGACCAGAGGAGAAAGAAAATTGAAATTGATTTTATTGTTGTTATTTTTCATTTCTTTGTCTAGACATAGAAATATAAACTTACATTCTGACTTTAGAAATTAAGCACAGAAACTTAAACTTTTTAGTAAATACAATAAAATATTTGCTTCAGCACTGTATGACTATTTTAGGACATCTAAATCTGGAGGTAGAAGAAAAGGAAAAGAAGGAAAATGGGAGAGTAGAGGAGACATATATTTGGATTAGGTAAGAAGACAATGATTTGGGAAGAAGACAAACTTATACGTATCTACAAATAGAAAACTATTTCTTCTATTTCATATATCTTTAGAAATATAAATAGAAATATGAAAATAATATAAAATTTAAATAAAAGTATTTAATGACAAATATACAAATAAAAATAAATGTTATATAAACATACCAATAAAATATATAAATATATATATAAATAAAATTCAGCATAAATAAATTTAAGTTACATAAATAATACATTAAAAATGTGAAAGAAAAATGAAATATAAAATAAGTCCTCATTCATTTGAATTGCTGCATGGTGCTCCATAGTGTTATAATTCTATTATTTCTTTATCCATTGCATGAAAAGCAAGACTACAGTGAAAATTCTCTTTCAGGCCTCTTGGCATTTTCTATAGTAGTTTCAAAGACTGTGAGATACTGAGGCATAGAATGTATGCAATATTTAAATTTTTAGTATGTACTATCGAATTGCTCTTCACTGTCAGAACCCCTCATGGCACAATCATTTAAAAGTACTCATTCAGCACAAGCCCAGTTTCTTCTAAATAAATAAATAAGCAAACAAACAAGCACACGTAAAGACTAAGCATTGCACATCCGTACTCTAGATCTTCCTACCCTTCTAAATGATGGAAAATATATAAAAATTAGCTCCATCTCATTAGAAGTCATTAAGGCAGAAAGAAATAATTGGCTTTATTCCATCTTCTAGGGTTAGAAACAAATAGGCTTCCACTACTCACTGAAAAAATGTATTTATTTAGTGCCTATTGTTGGCTAAACAGTGTTCTAATTATTGAGAGCAGGATAGTGACTAAAACACAGTCGAGCTAGAAAGGAGTCAAGAGACAAAGAAATAGATGTATGGAGACAGACATATGGTGACAGTTGCTCTGGAGACATACAACCCTGGGCTAAGGACGTAAAACCTACTAGGACTCGGGACGTGGCACTGTACGCTGGGTGGTCAGGGAAGGCTTTGTTGCTAAGGTGGCCCTTAGATAACAACCTGAGTATGTGACAGTGAACCACAGATACCCGTCGGAATGGTGCTGCAGAGAACAGAAACAGCAAGAGAGATGGTGCGGCTGGAGGGAGCAAGGGAGACATGAGGTGGAAGAGGTTGGAGAAGAGGTCAGGGGCTACAGGGACCCAATCGCCATGGGGTTTTGGTTGTGTTCTGAGCTACAAGGGAGGCTTGGAGCAGAGGGGCGACCTGATCTCCCTTTAGAGGAAGCTGTACTGGAAGTAGAGTCTAGCAGAGTAGAAGGAGGCCCCAGCGGCCCAACCACTGCGGTAATCCCAGCTGAGGGCGGTGATGACTTGGATGGGGAGGAAGTAGGGGGTATGGTGGAAGGGGCTGGGTTCTTAATTCAAACAAATTCTCTTTTCCCTTCTCTTTTATGCACAGTTTTAATTACAAATACACAGAATGTACTCAGGCACGCAAAAGGTGCACATCAAAATATGTACTACACACAATACTCAATGAAAAATGAACCAGTGAACTAAGTTTTCCACAGAGTATCTGGTTATTGCTGTCTTCGAGCAGACAGATGCAAAACCAGGCAACATGTGGACCTCAAAGATCGATCGTCTCAATTTCTTAAAATCAAATCTAGGTTGTCTTTGGCCCACAGAAGCCCAAGTGACACGCCTTTAATTTTCTTTACCAAATGTGCTAAAAGATGTTTTCCCTTCTTAGCATGCAGCCAAGAGCTGTGTATACGGATGGCAGCTGCTAATGACAAAGTGGGTCTTTGGACAGTGATGTATTAATTCTATAGTGCCAAAAACCCCATAAATAATGGCCACAGAAGCACAAGTAAAATTTTAATTTTATTAGAAGGCTTGACTACTATCAACATCTCCCCTGAGAAGAATTTACATTTACAGTCCAATCCAATCACCCCTCTACAGATCACTGTAAAAGGAGTACGTGTGATGGGGGTGGGGAGTATATGTGTGTTTAAATAACCACCCCTAAGTACTAAAATTGGTCCCAAAGTGACAAGGTTTGTTTTTACGATCACAGTAAGCAGATATTACTTTGAAAAGCAATTTACCTTCAGTTAATTATAGTAATTTCTTTTCTGTTTTTTTTTTTTTTTCTCAAATAAACCACTGAAGTGGGCTTATTCTAATGAACTAGTAGGATTCATATTCTGAGCCATCAACTGTTTAAGTCCCTTTATTTTCAGTCTATGCTGATGCTGGTGGGGAAAAAAATAAAGCAGAACTACAAAAATTCAGTAGCTCTAGTGACAGCCTTCTCACTGCCTGGTAATTTCTCAGGGAATGGCTAGGGCCTGTTTTTTTCCTGGGCTACTTCCCCCTGATCTTTACAAAAATGTCTAATATTTATTAAGCATGTGTTATATGCCTGGCAGTTGCCTTAAGACTTCACAGGAATTAGTTCATTTGATTATCACAATAATTTTGATGTACCCCATTTAATAAGACAGACTGCAGCCGGAGAGGTTAAGCACCATTGCCAAGGTCATTCCCAACACGAAAGTGGCAGTGTGAGGGCAGACACCCCTCAGACATTATGCAACACTCCCACCCACCTACCTTTTTTTCCCTAGAGTAAATTTTTTTTGACATTCTGAAAACTATAGCATATCATCCTCTATGGCCTCATATCTTCTGTTCAACTTGATCCTTCACCTCTCAGACTGAATGATATGTCCATCTGCCTTCACTCTAACAGGGCATCATTCAATTTCTCTCATCTTCTGAACCATGATAATTTACTGGGAAGAGAACACACTAATTATCAGTACGTTACTGACAAAGCGCTATAATTCTGGAAGAGACTTTATTGTCCTGTTTGTGATAACCTAATCTGATTTGGCAACACGATTGATAGAGCACAGCCGATCTCATTTTTTCCCAATGGCCCATCCGATGAAAACAAAAATGTAAATCATTTGTTCTGTGTGGATACACACGTAAATATGATTTTTCAACATCCCCCACCTCCACTGTAGCCATTCCTTTTACCATTATAACAGCTGCTGAGCGTGCTCCATAATGTGAGATATTTATTTGCATCAGGCCTATTTCTCTCCAGGCTTGTCTTTCATGGGTGAGGATCTAATTACCCTCACATCCTGTGATTCTCCAGTCTGGTACACGTCAACTGCTCTGAAGAACCCATGGTGACAGAATAAGATAATTAAGATCACTGGAGGGAAGGGGAAATAAATAGGAAAAAGAAGAACAAGTTATTGCGGTGCACAGGAAGTTGAAAGTCAAATGTTCTAAAGGAAATTAGTTTGGGTTATCAGGGCCTGCTTTTCAGAGTATTCATTTTGATTTCCTTGGATGTCTTTCCAGTTCTCACCTACATTGTTTGGCCCAGTGAATAAAACGTGGACTAGGAAGCAGAAAGACATTTTGACAAAGGCTTAGTCATTCCCTAGATGCATGATCTTAAGCAACTAATTTAACTTATCTCGGCCCCAGTTTCTTTTTTTTTTTTTTTAATTGTGTATTTATTCTTTTTTTAAAGATTTTTATTTATTATTTTTAGAAAGAGAGGAAGGGATAGAGGCAGAGAGGGAGAGAGACATCAGTATATGGTCGCCTTTCACCTGCCTCCAGCTATGGACCTGGCTGGAGATCTGACTTGCAACCTGGTTATGTGCCTGGCTGGGAATCGAACCGGCAACTTTTGGGTTTGCAAGCTGGAGCCTTATCCGCTGTGCCACCAGCGAGGACTTTGGCCCCAGTTTATTCATGTATAAAATGGAGATATCACCCAAATAGGAAAGGTTGTTGTAAAGAGGAAATTAAATATCAAGAACCTACAACAGAGAATAAAACATAATATGTCTAATGTAAACATATAGATGCTTAGTGGACATAAATGATGGCTCTTCTTCCATATTTACTCATATGCACGTAATATTTAATTTAATATAAATTTTAAACTCTCAAACATAAGTTTGGACACATTGTCTAGAGAAAAAAAATGACTTTTGTTGGGAACATGTATCTATCCATGGACAGAAAAAATGATTTGAAAAATAAGTTCATGCCTTGGTTAATAAAGAGGGACCAAAAATAAAGTAGGCCTGAAAATACCACATTTTATAAAAAGAAGTTCTAATATTATTTCCGAAGAATTTCATTAATTTCTAATAATTAATAAACATAAATTAATCTGCATGGATATCAAATCTACTTTTAGGCCATTTGAATGAGATAAGGTGAGTTCTAATAAAGTACTCACATCTTGACTTGATTTTCAATAAAAGAAGTTATTAGATTTAAAATACATCTTTTATTTGTGTTTCATTATTGATTCAGTGCTATTTCTCTTTGGTAATAAATTTTTCTGTTAGTGATGCTAAAATGGCATGGCAGTTCTTCTTTACTTCCAATTTAAGCTCCTTCATGCCAACACCTACTTTATTTGCTTATCAAAGGTGCTGTAGGCACAGGAATCTATAATATATACCACACAACAATGAAAGGTCTCCCTTTTAGCTCACTCAAAGCTACCACCTTCTTTCCTTTGAGAAATGAAATATACTCTTTGCTAACACTTTTCGGATGGACCGTGTGATGGTGGTCAAGGTACTAACAAGCTACTCCCGTGCCTTATCTGCAACGGAAGATCAGACTAAATTTTTCTCCGTGAGCCCTCACACTTTATCCCACATTTATGAAACAGATATGAAACAATGGTTTCCTCCGCACACAGTGCTAAATTAGTAGTCAGAAGAGGGGGAAAGAGACAAAAATGAATATGCACGGCTTTTCCCCCAAAGGATGTGTACCCTGGTAGGCACATCACCAGGAGGCTAGGTTCTATCTACAGTCGGTTCTCTTCCAATGCAAGAATGAAGTTGGCTCCCAGAGCCTCAGAGCTCTCCCTGACCATGGGTGGTCCTCCCATAAATCCGCAGCGAATGAGAATGTGGGCATAACTCACTTTCTGTAATGCCCACTTCCAGGAAAGAAAAGTATTATGCTCTCATCCCTCTAATCAACATCTTTGATTTACTTGCAAAATAGAGATCACAGTACTGCTGAGATAACACTGTTGCTTTCGATGACTTTGACCCCAGGTTGACTAATAACCTTGATTCTCGCACTGGGCCAGGTTCCCAGAAGGACATCCTGTTTCGGTTTCTAGTTCTGTCACTTCATCACTTGGGCAGCAGAGGACCAGCCTGACTTGCAGGCAGGGCTCTGCCTTGGCCTCCCTTATTAATCCGCTTCAGGGCTTGCCTGCCATTTTAATTTCACCTTCCTTCTTTCTGAAGTTTATGGTAACCTTGCTTTTCTTTCTCACTCTCTAGAATGCATTTCTTAAGTCAAAATGAAAGAGGGAGCTATCCTTTCATTTTTCAATCTTTAACTTCCTCAAGCTTCAAAGTTGTGTTTTAAAATTAAAGTAACTTGCTATTTTTCTATTGCATAATGCACAGGCTTTTTATCCATAACTTTAGAGAATTTACCATTAGTTTACTTTTCTTACCTCTGTCTTTGAAACCCTCTAAATGTCCTTGAAACTTAATATGGACACAAGAACAAAGTAAAAATTGAAACATGAGCATCCTCATTGCTGATTCTGAATATCCACTGGGAGTTTCCACCGTGTGACACAAAAATCTTAATTCACAGCATATTTTTTATTTCTGGGAAAATACTGTTTCTAAAAGCAGAACTGGGAAATACATAAATATTTGTGATGGGAGACTATATCATTAATATTCCTCTAGTACATTTGTAATTTGTCAGTTAATTTATTTAAAATTGGAATTAATGCAATTGTAATGAAGAATAATGTAATTATAATGAAGGAGCTTCAAAGGTAAAAAAAAAAAAAAAAAAAAAAAAAATGAGGCTACTTACTAATGTCACAGAAACCTGATTATGGCTTCCTACATAACCAAACAGAAAAGGAAAGTGTTTTACAAATTTAATGATGTTGAGAGTTCATTGGATTTCTAGTATCTCCTCTTTCAAAAGTGTGTTTTATCATTTTCTTATCATATTCAGGATGGAGCAACTTAGGTTTACAGTTGTTTGTATAGAAAATAATACAATAAAAATAATTAATAAATAATAATACAAGAGTGAAGTGTTTGTGATAATACTCATAACTATAAACCTTCTTTTAACCCACCCTGTATATTATGTTTCTACCAGTGTTCTTTGACCTTCACTGCTCTCTTCCCCTCACCAGTACCTAACCCCTCTCCTCACCCCCATCTTGACTTTGCACATGACCCAACCTGCTATTCACTGGGCTCCAGATTTTGGACATGTGTCGAACTCTGAAATGACTCATGTCTCATCTGCGATAATCTGTTGGCAAAATACAGACACACTTGACATTATAATTCAATATCATAATTAGCCTACAAAAAATAATATTGACCTATCTATAGCAACACAAAACCACACAGAAACTTTCATTACCCTGCCTGTTCAATGGCCACCAAAGATTCAAATACAGATTTGTTATACAGAGATGACACACTCCGCAGGCCAGTCCTTACCGCCTAGGGAGGCTTTGGAAATACACTGCTGTGGAATGCACAGTTGGCTGGCATTCCCCACTGCCACCGTCTGGACCCACCACTGTTGCCACCCCACCTCCCCTTGTCTTTGTAGTGGCAGTACCAACAGAGGTCCAGGCTACAGGAGATGGGGGTCCCCTCCAAGGGTCAGATTGGGCTCTGGGTTTTCCCTTCAACTTGGACAAACTTTCCTAAGACAGTGCCATAGTCTGAGCCTCTTCCTACTCAACCTGTGTTTCTTCCCTGTCTCTTCCGTGGGTGTCAGGCCCTGTAGGACAGTCTGGAGGGTCCCCCTGCTGAAGGCTGTTGTCTCCTCTCTATCCTGCACAGGCATTTCCTTGATAAATGTCTTGACTATCTACTCCTGTCCTGAGTGTTTCTCAGAAGATGGAACTGATAACAGCAGCACTAGAGTTGGTGCACTAGCTTGACCAAAAAAGGAGGCTCTCTTGAGTAGTGCTTAGGCCACTGGATCTTGTTCCTGATACAAGATCCAGCCTGATTGCATGTTGTTCTCTCTCCCCCCTTCCCTTCCCTTCTCTCTAAAATAAATTAATTAATTAAAAAAAATTTAAATAAATAAAACATAAAAATTTTAAAGATACTTTAAATGCTTTAGGTCAGGGCACAAATTCATATGATTAATTCAACTTTCACAGGCCTACTACAAATGTCAGAATGATCTTTTTAATGGGATTTTCAGAGTAAGCAGGAGTGATACCTACTAAACCACAGTCCCTTGGTGGACTCGTTTATAGGAATCCTAGCAAAAAGAGACAGCTTTCAGAGAGCCCTCAGGGCTTCCTTAGCCAGCCCTACAAAATACCAAGTCAGATTCTCCTTCACAGCTATCCTATCTTCCTTCTTCTTTGTTCCTTCATTTCTTCGCTTCTTTATTCTTTATTTCTATTGCCTTCTCTCAAAACTATTTATGGCAGTTCTAACATAAAACTAGCAAAAACTGGATATTAGCTCTTGAAACCTCCATCTGTTCCTTTTTCCCAGTTCACAGAATGCTGCTGTTAGGATTAATTAAACCTTGAGGGTAAATAAATGATTAGGTCACACAAAGATAATAAAGAAGATTTTGAAATGGAGAGACAGTGTGCTACTGCACCGAATACTGTGGGCAACTGTGACACCGTGGTACATATTATGTATCTAAACTTAGAAAAGATTTAAAAAATAGTACACCAGTATAGTACACTTACTATGAATGGAGTATGCAGAACTGGGAAATTGCTCTGGATGAGTCAGGAATGAGTGGTGAGTGGATGGAAAGGCCTAGGACAGCACTTGTACACAGCTGTAGTCTCTATAAACACTACACACTTAGGCTACTTTGTTTATAAAACAACACAAGATTAAATCAAACACAAGAGAAAATGATGCAATCAAGAGGCACGGTAAACACCAGATATGTGAGACCAATCCCAGCATAAACAGTTTGATAATGATCAAAAGTGCAGTATAGTAAATACCTAAGCCAGTAACATGGTTATTATCATTATCAAATATCATGGACTGTATCTGATCAACTATGTTGTACTTTCATATGACAGGCAGTTAGTAGGTTTGTACATACCAGTATCACCACAAACATAAATTACCATCTGCAAATACCTGCAGTCAAGATTCTGGATGATCAATTACTTGTCACCATATAACATTTTAGTAAAAACAAGGTGTATAATGGAAGTTGGTTGCTTCCAAAGAAGCTGAAGAACTTGAGGAAAGAAAATGAGGAATTGAAATTCCTTACGTAAGGGAACTAAAAAGCATTTACATTTGTCCTAAAAGAAATTCCTGTTGCCTATGCTCTCTTATCAAAATCTTAGTCTAGGGCCAAGTATTCTAAATATCAAAGCCAATGTGAAGTCTGTGCAATCAGAGGTCATGAAGTTGCATACCTTAAACCTTAAAGCTCTAAATTTTGCTGAGTCTTTTTTGCCGTTAGGAGCATTCTTTTCCTATCTGCCTAAGACAGTCACTTGTTGACTGAAGAAACTGGAAAAGCCCCCTCAGGGAGCTGTCTTGCCCAGGTTTGTCCACCTTCCCACTACCTTCTTTGTCTTCTAGACCTTTAACTAGCCTCACATCAAAATGGGTCCTAAAGAATGAGATTCAAGGTAGGACTCATGTAGAGGTGCAATACACACCAACGAACGGCATGACTTTGCCAATTTATATCATAGAAACTTGAGGAATATTTATGATAATATATCAAGGGGTGTGTAATCAAGGTGGGAGGCATATAAAGATGGGTGAAACAGAAATGATTAATGTAAGCTTACTAAGCAAAGATGCCATACACCCTTAGTTAGTCTGTGCAGGAGACATGAATCTGAGATGATGACAGCAGATTATCATAAACATTATCAAGCAATTGCAGCTGCTGTTCAAGTCATTTCCTGGTACATGCTATGCAGCTATTGATTTGGAAAATGTTCTTTTTTTGGTATACCTGTTAGTAAAGATCATCAGGAGTCATTTGTTTTCATCTGGCATGACCAGCAATATATTTTCACTACCTATCTTTGGGCTTTATCAGCTCACAATACCACGTCATAATCTAGTCTGCAGGGACCTTAATTGCCTTTTCATTCCAATGGAATTATGTTTATCCATTACATTAATAAAATTTGCTGACTAAACCTACTCAGCCTATGTAGTGATCACTCAACGCGTATTAGCAAGCCAATTGCATGTTAGAGGCTGGGAAGAAAACTCTAAAAGATCTCAGATTATGGCCCCATAAGTGAAATCCTTTCTGGGATGAAGAACATGTTGCAGCTGAGCCTTCCTAACACCAAGAAAAAGGTACAGTTTCTCATGGATTCCTTTCTGGAGTTTGGAGACCACGTATATTTCACTTGGGCAAACACTGATTCATTTACTGGGTCAAACCTTCAGTTTGGTTGGGGCTCTGTGTAAAAGGAGGATCTGCAACAGGTTCACACATTCATCAAAGTGGTTCCGCCTCTTCAGTTATATGACCCAACAGATTTGAAGGTGCTTGAAGTATCAGTAGCTGATAAGGACACTGTGTGAACCCTTTGGCAGACTCTTAAAAGGAAATACAGCACAGGCCTTTGGGAATGAAAGCAAAACCACACCATTGTATATACCATTTTCTTTTTGGGAAATCAATTTTTGGCTTATAATTGGCTTTTAAAAGAGACTGATCATATGACCACAGGCCACCAAGTTACCATGTGTTCTAAACTGCCAATCATGAACTGGATGTGGTCTAACCCACCAAGACACAAAGTTAAGCATGCACTCCATCATAAAATGGACTAGAGCAAGCAGAGAAGGCTTAAGTTATGGAGGCCCTAGTCCTGCTATGCATTTGCCTTCTTTCTCTCAACCTGCACCCATGGCTCATATGCTATTCCTTATGATCAGCTAAATGCAGAAAAATAAATCCAAGTTTCATTTGTGGATAGATGAGCCTTCACATGAAAGAGAACCGTTGTAGCTATCTTTCAACCCCATTCTGGGCCAGCACTGCAGGACTGTGGTGAAATTTTGGGCAGTGTACACAGTCATTCATTTTGTGTAGAAATAGGTAAACCAGGGGCTGTATGGCAATTGGTTTGGTTGGCAGGTCAGGGAATTGGAAGAAACACAATTAGAAAATTGTCCACAAGGAGGACTGAGAAGAACTATGTGGGTAGATCTCTGTAGATGACCACAGACTGTGAAGATATTTGTTTCTGGTGTGATGTTCACCAAAGGATAACCTTAACAGAGGAGAATTCAAAAACAAGGTGGACTGAATGACAGCTTTCTGTACATTTAGCTTTCTTCCCTTGTGCCTCTGCCACTCCCCGGGGGCTGGTAAGCAAAACAGACATAATGGCAGGAATGGAAGTTAGCAGCCAAGGAGTCCATGGGCTGAGCCATGGGTTCCAATCATTTCCAAACTGACCACACTGCAAATTTGCCATTTAGAGAATACAATTTGGTAAAGTAGCTTCTAGAAACTTGCTTTTGGTAACTGGTGTTTAGCAAATAGACCCACAGCCAATAATATGTGAATCACAAAAGCTATTGGAGAATAGCAAATATATCATTCATCATCAGATCGAGGCTATAATTATGAAGTGTATTTGACTTAAAAGCTTTTATTTCAAAGATACTACATATTTTCAAAAAAAAATAACTCCTAGATCTTAACCTAAAACTATGTGCCTATCTGTTGCCATGGGGGTGGAGGACATACATATTCAGTAGTTGAAACAATTGGAAAGCCAAGTTTGAGACTGTGATAGTGTATATATTTATATTTTTGTGGGGGCACATTTCTAACTTCAGGTAAAAAAAAAAAAATTCTGCTTTACAGTCTTTATAATCCCTTTTGGTGGCTTTCCATAGACATATAAGTAGGAACACATTCATACCTCAAACTATCTATACATCCAGTAGGAGCTTTTATTTTAATTTCATACACTTAAGACTCTCCTGTTGACAAGGATTAATTGTGGGGGAGATAATGAACCCTCGAGAGAATGAGTTCTGACCCAGAATCACAGTCTTCCCTACAGAGAGATGACACAATTTCTGCTTCAACTCTAATGGCCATATGTGAATGAGTGACTCAAAAACAACACGTAGAATTCCCCTACTAATTAAAAACTGAAATTTGTAAAGAAACATGAGTAATGACTATGGGAGTCTAGTTTTTTTATTTGCTTAAGGCTGATAAGCATTTTTCACTACTTGATCAGCCAGACAGGGCTTCATATTTATAGGTTAATTTTCAGTAATGATAAATGTTTTCTATGACATATTCCCAATTTTTGTCTGATTTTTCCTCATGGAAAGTACCAAAAATTTTTTAAAGAACTGGGCAGAATGAAGCAAGTTTGACAGATATTTTTTTAGAAGCTCACAAAGCCTTCCCCTCCCTGCTTTCACAACTTTGTAATGTAACACCCATTCATGTGATGCCCTTACAAAATGATGCTAAAGATCCTTCCAGATGGAAAAGTCAGTTCCTCCACTCTTTATATCTGGGTTGGCCATGTAACTAGCTTTGACAATAGGACATTGGTGAACATGACACAAATAGAGACTCAAACATTGCCAGCACATTCAAGCTTCCCTTGTTCCTCTTTAAGCCCTCCTGCCACCACATGAGTCAGGCTATCTGTTGAGGCCAAGGCATGAGGTCATTCCTAGAGTTGAAGTTGAAACCCCACACATGTGACAGAGTCCAGCCAAGAAGAGTGAACCTGGCTCTAGTCAGAAAAACTGGCCAGCAAGCCCTAACATTATACATAGACTTGTAAACTAAATAAATGGTTCTCTTTTTAACCACTATGTTTTGGGATGGTTTATACATAGCAAAAGTTAACTGATACAAGTAACTGATCAGTTAGTTAGAACATAGTGCTTATAAGGCTGGGGTCCAATCCAGAGCTTCTAGAGTCAAAGTCTTCAATAGCCATGGTCAGAGACACTGTAGAGCGCTATGTATGTATAGGAAATAAAAGCTGGCCTTTGAAAGAGCCAGACCTGACTCTGCTGGGCTAATTTGAGCTAATCCTTTTCTTTCACCCTCTAAGATCAGATTCTAGCCCATTAAAGACCTATAATGGATAACACAAACTCTTAAGAATATTTATTCATAAGAAAAAGCAACAGAAACATATCTCTCTGAAGCTAAGCGTCTACGTACCAAGGATGCAGCTTTACGGGAAATGCCGACCAGACACAGTGATTCACAGACACCATGGCCCTGTATCTTCTCAGACGTGGCAGGTGGCCCCAAGTCAGTAGTCTCATCTGAATTAGAACCTGAATCTCTAACATCCAAGCACCATGAGGAGAACAATTAGCAGGCACTGATCTGATCTGTTTTCCACTTCTCAAGGGAAAAAATGCCACTTCAGCCAGAGTCATCTTTTGTAGTGACTTCCAGGGGCTTTACTCTTTATTTATTCATCTAACAGTTCTTTACTGGAAAATACACCTATTTGCTCAACGTTGTGCTGGTGCCAGGAAGACGCATAAGTTGGAATTTTCGTGGTTTAGTTGGGAACCTGTAGCAGAAAGGCTAAGCAGGATCATAAAGTGCCGACAGCTGCAGCTGGGTGTGTAAAGCAAACAAATAAAAGTCTGGACATAATTTGAATATGAGAAAGAGAGTTTTTAAAAAGAGAGAAAAGTCCTTCAATAAAAGCTTGTGTCATAAAAAAATAGACTGTGTTATGGGCTGAATGTTTGTGTCACTCCACAATTCGTGTGTAGAGGCTCTAACCTCTAATGTGATGGTATTTGGAGGGAGGCCATTGGGAAATAATAGGTTTAATGATCATGGGGGTAGGACCTTAATGATGGAATTAGTGTCCTTAGAAGATGAAGATCTCTCTCTCTCTCTCTAACACACACACACACACACACACACACACACACACACACACACACTAAGAGAAGGCCATACAAGCACACAAGAAAGCAGATGTCCACAACCCAGAAAATGGTTTCTTCCCAAGAGCCAAAAACACTGGTACTTTGATTTGGGGCTTTCCAGTTTCCAGAACTACAAGAAACCATGTCTGTTTTAAGCTACCTAGCCTATGATATTCTGCTATAGCACCTGGAGCTGAAAGAGATACTTTCCTTTCATAGTGTCAATATTCTGTGTATTTCTTATTCTTGTCACTGTGACTCTTACAGCATTATATGTCTCCTATACTCTTGTAGAAAGAGAAAGGCCATATGGCTACCTTTACTTTTATAACAACATTACTGGTTTTCAAATCAAGTGACCTTTCCTTGGATCACAAGGTGGGATACACATGGTACAAACAGCTTACAATCCCCTGTTAACAAAGCTAATTAAGCAAAGGTGGTCTCTTAATTCTATTTGCCTTTTCATTTTCTTAACATCAAGGAAAAGAAAATTAGATCAAAATTAATGTCTAGGCTCAAGAGACATTGGACTTCATGCCTACTCTCTTTATTACTCCAAATGTAATTAAGTATGTTGACTTCAATAAATGTACCTTCTGCTATGCATGCATTGATTTCAACAGTAATGAGTTTGCATTCGTTATAATTTATTTTATCCAGATAGTTAATACCACTCTTGTTTATTTCTTCTATCATGAAAAAGAATGAGTGTTTTCTTACTTGTTTGAACATACTGATTATTCAATGATCTTTTTCATGCTGCTAAATTGCAGTATAAAATAAGGTGCAGGCTAAATGGGAGCTTCAAATCTTCCATTATTGATCTACTATGCTGGCCCAAGAGCATAGAAACCATTCCTTATGAAAATCTAAGTACATCCATTTTTATTCTAAACAATGTAATGGAATTCTTAAAATCACTAAGCCAGTAGGTGAACATCTTGAAAATAATCAATCATATTTTTAAAGGCTTTTATTTCATTTTATTTATTATTTTTAGAGAGAGGGAAAGGGAGAGAGGCAGAGAGGGAGAGAGACATCAATGTGTGGTTGCCTTTCACCTCCTCCAGCTATGGACCTGTCTGGAGACCTGGCTTGCAACCTGGTTATGTGCCCTGGCTGGGAATAGAATCCGTGACCTTTGGGTTCAAGGTACTTCATCCACTGTGCCACTAGCCAGGGCCAATCATATTTTTAAATATCTAAGATTCATCTTGAATGATGATCTTCAGCCTCATACTTCTCTTTGGTTATTTGGGAATCCAAATTTTCTCAAACTTGTAATTTATTGTATAATTCTTATTTTTCTTCATTCCATACATATTTGTTCTATCTGCTCACCCTTCTCTTCTACCTGCTTCACAGACAAACATTGTTTCCCTTACTGAATTACTTTCCTGCTGGATCTTGATAAGTTAATATACAAAAAAAAATAAAATCTAAGGGTGAACTTCACCTTTCAAACATTTACAATGACCTATTTCCCTTTCTTTGAATATAGATAAATGTATCAGATATATAGATTAGATATACAAAATATCATATATTTTATGACATACAAAACAGAGAATGGTTCATGCAACATTAATGCAACCTGGTAGCCAAAGGTGGACTGGAATGCCCATGTGTGACCAATGATGACTTCACTGTACTAGTCAGTGGGAGAGGTAGATGCCTTTGAGTGAGCATTGAGTGAACATGTGTATTGTGCCACCATTGCATTCAAAATGACTGAGTAGAGAAATAAATCTGCATCAAATTTTGCGTTAAGGCTGAACATTCCCTTGTGGAAACTATTTGGGTGATTCAGAAGGCTGCAGGTGTGGGCAACTGGTGAGCGGCAGCTTCATCACCACCACAACAACATGCCTGCTCATGTATCACGTCTCCTGCAGAGTTCTTTGGGGAAACACCAAATCACCCAGGTAACTCAGGCCCCTACTGCCCAGATTTGGCACCCTGTGACTTTTGACTTTTCCCAAAATTAAAACCATTTTTGAAAGGGAGGAGATTTCAAACAATCAATGAGATTCTGGAAAATATGCCAAGGCAGCTGATGGCAATTGGGAGCACTGTATGATGTCCCAAGGTGCCTACTGAGGCATCATTGTCATATTATCCTATGTACAATTTTACTTCAGTATTGTATCTTCTTTAATAGATGTCTCTACTTTTCATTTCATATTACATGACTGGCTACTTTTTGGACAGGAATATATATGTATTATATATATGATATTATCCAGCAATACACCTAGTTGCCCAACATTGTGCTAGGTGTATAAAAACATTTATTAAAAAGAAGTGGCTCAGCCCTGACTGATATGGCTCAGTGGGTGGGGTGTTGTCCTGCAAACCAAAAGGTCACCAGTTCAATTCCCAGTCAAGGCACATGCATGGGCTGTGGGCCAGGACCCAGTGTGGGCCATGCAGGAGGCAATCAATTGATGTTCCTTTCTCCCTTTTTCTCCCTCCTTTTTCCTTTCCCTAAAAATAAACAACTAAGGTTTTTTAAAGAAAAAAAAAAGGTAGCTCACGTAATTATGAAGGCTGAGAGATCCCAAGATCTGCAATCAGGAAGCTGGAGACCCAAGAAAGCTAGTATCTAAATTTTGTCTAAGTCCAAAGCCCTGAGAACAAGGATAGCTGATGGTGCAAATTCTAGTGCAAAAGCAGACAGACTCAAGACCCAAGAGAAGCTCAAGTTTCAAGGCTGGAAAGACTGGTGACCAGGTTTATGCAGTCAGGCAAAGAGGTATCTTCTCTCACTCAGGCTTTTGTCCTATTCAGACCTTCAATTGATTGGATGGCAATGATTTTTTTGTTTGTTTGTTTTGATTTGACAACAAAAGCAAAGGCAATATAAGAAAAAAATAAAGAAGTCAGACTACATCAAACTAAAAAGCTACTTTACAGCAAAGGAAACACTCAAAAGTAAAAGGCAACCTATGGAATGGGAGACTATATAGCTCTGAGAAACACTTTTTTAGAATTTATTTTTATTTAAAGATTGTATTTATTATTTTTAGAGAGAGGGGAAGGGAGAGATGCAGAGAGGGAGAGAGACATCAGTGTGTGGCTGCCTTTCACCTGCCTTCAGCTATGGACCTGGCTGGACACCTGACTTGCAACCTGGTTATGCGTCCTGGCTGGGAATCAAACCAGTGACCTTTGGGTTCACAGGCTGGCTCCTTATCCACCGTGCCACCAGTCAGGGCTTTTTAAAGATTTTATTTATTAATTTTAGAAAGAGGGAAACATCAATGTATCGTTGCCTTTCACCTGCCTTCAGCTGGGGAACTGGCCAGAGACTTGGCTTATAACCTAGGTATGTGCCCTGACAGGAAATCGAACCAGCAACCCTTTGGTTTGCAGGCTGGTGTTCAATCCACTGAGCTACACCAGCCAGGGCTGAGAAATACTTTCTGAGGCTGCATGTATACTCATGCAGCAAAGTCATTTTTGTGAAACTATCTGAAGTGTCTCACCATGCCCCATTCATTCAAGTGATGTCATTGGTTTGACCAAGGACCAATAGGGCTGAATACAGAGAAACAGAAGGAAAGTTTTGACTTTGGGTTTTAAAAATAGACACTTGAATTTACAGCAGAGAGAAGGCTTTGTCAAAGAGGAGATCTGAAGGGATAAAATGAAAAGATGGTTTTTGTTTGTCTTTAAGTTTCTCAAAATTAGGTCTTAAAGAAGTAAATGCATAAAGTACATTCTATAAATTAATGACTGAAAAAAAGAGATTAAGAGCCAGTTTATTCCCTATCTCCACTCCCAATGTTAAGTAAATGTTACCTAATGTGAAATAGGAAGAAATTTAAGAAAGGAGAAGAAAGAGAGCTTAGATGCTGGTAAACCCCTGAGAAGGGTCCAAGGTGCCCATACCCCAGAACTCAAACAGGGAACATTAGACATGGTAAGCCCTAAGGTGAGGTTGGACCCTGAGATGCAGGAAATGGGGGTGGTGGGGCCTGTGTCTTCCTTCCTGATGAAGCCCAGAGAAGTGACAGCCTCAAAAGAAGAATTTGCATGCCCATCACCACAGGGCTGATGAGTGTCTAGGCAGAGAGTGTTAGAGAAGGAAACCAATCTCTTACAAGGATAATACAGGGGAATATTCTAAAGTTCCCTGTGTTCTCAGGAGAGGTACATAAACTAGCTGAATGGGCTGATGACTTCAATGGTGTCTCAAAGTTCTGGAAAAATATATCCCTCAAAAAGGGTGAACTCACTCAGTGCTGTTCAGAGTGTGACTCACGCACTGCTTATTACGAGTCTGTGATGCAATAGGCCCAGAAATCAAGGGAAATCATTTCAAAATGTTTGTAGCAATTTGCCATCAACCTAATCTCCAAATGTAGAATCAGCAAGTCCCTTGTGAAAGAAAATATAGACCAACTGGTCACTTCAATTTGTGCACTGAGTCGCATGTCATACGAGCTGCATACTAGGACTGGTTAATGAAAAATTCAAGGGAATCATCCTTCCCTACAGTTTAAGAAGCAGTGACCTCTTCTATCCATAATGGGACTAACATAGGTCCAGGGACATCTCAGCAGGTACAAGAATGAATATCAGTGGCCAAAATCCAGACAGGACATGTTACATAGCAGGGAATCCCCACAGTATCCCAGAGCCATAAATACCACCTAGGATGGCCAGCTGAAAATGATTTAGAAAACATCCAAGTGAGTAGTTCACACAATTGACCAGATTCAATTTTCTGACATAAGGTATTAATGAAAGCTCAGATAAAATTCAATTATGAAAAAATTTGAAAACTATGCACTTATCACACTTTGTGGCCAAAGAAAAGTTATGTAACATTCTCTAACAGGACTTTCCAAAAGAAACTCCTAAGAGCCTGAAATAGCTGAGATATTTCTATCTTAAAATACTGAAAAAAATGTTGTTGAGTAAAAGCATAATTTGTGGCCTTGCTCATTTATGCATAAAAAGGAAGTACAAATTTTTCATTAAAGTTAAACTGGAGAAGTCTGAAGGAATAATTAACAATAAATGCTTTGTGTTTAAAATATAATTTGGTATTTGTGTTCAAAAGAGAGAGACTACTCAACTAACTTCAGGAAAAGAGGACATGTTGAAAGGGGACCTAGGGACAAGAATGGGCACACGATGAATAGGATACCATCTGCAACTGAGGTGACCCCAGGGACTGGACATTCCTTCAGTCTCCTCCATCTCTCACAGTGTCTTTCTCTAGGTGTCAAAAATTGGTGTCGTTGTCTGATTCTCTTTGCATATCCACTCAACCTCTGTCAATGTGATTGAGTATTCATAGTTGCTGCCCATTGCAGCCACCTGGCCCAACTTTCAGCCTTATACAACACTGCCAACTAAAACAGTTCAAATTCCTAAAACAAAAAACTACATTGGCTTCTTTTTCCCCCTTAAAGTAAACCTCACTGATACCAGCACTCTGGCCAATCTTAGACTGCCCTTGGGTCAGTTACTAGGCCTAAGTCTGGTCATCTAACCATCTCTATCCCCTTAGAATAGGCATAAGAATCATTAGAGTCGCAGGACTGTCCTTCCATCAGAGTTGACAGGCAGGAGAACTTTGCTCAAAAAGGGGCAGTGGGTTTGCTAAGTACCCTAAAGGTTGGCACATTCAATTCACCTGAGAGTAAGAGCTGCCCAGAGATCCAACTATTTTCTCTTCCCCAAGAATCTCTGGGCAATGCTAGGTGGACAGCCTTACCAGCATAGGGGATGCATGATAAACATGCCTCTTTTCAATATTCTAAAGGTTGTCTAGATCTGATTCTAAAGTGTTTTCATCTTTTCTACTCTCTAGCTCCACTCAACATAAGGGAAGTGAAAAGTGTAACTATTACCCTTTCTGAGGTTGACAGCTAGAGTGGAAATGTGACATTCACTTCACTAATTTAGCTTCCTTATATACACACAAGTCTATTTTTGGTTCAAAACATTTTACATAATGGCATTGCAAAGGTAACAGAATAAAAATAGGAAAAAACTCAATGTCCACCATGTGCCTTTAATTCTAATTTAATTTATACAGTGAGTCTCAAGCACAGTTTGGAGTGTCTCTTCAGCCCGAAGAGTATTTTGAAGCCTATATCACCAAAGAAAATAGAAGTGTTTTTACAACATTTCTTCTTCGACCAGCTCTAAATAATTAAAGTCATTTCTTCATGACTCATTGTGTTTGTCTCCCAATCTCCATCTTTGTCCGCTTTCATCAATGCAAAGTTTCCTTCCCACCTTCTCCACAGACTCTAAGCTGAGTTAGCTCATAAAATGATGTCCTTCTACTCTTCTCTCATGTCTTGAGCATGTACGACCAGCATCATCGGCTCCCTCGCCTTTAAATAAAGGGGGGAGCTGTTTGTAGGATGTTCTTGCACCTAGAAGAAGCTCACCTGGTATAAGGCAAACACCACCACTGCATATTTCCAGACACATCTTTGAACAGGGAGGATATCAGGGGAAAGGTTGAAAATAAGGGTTCACTTGACTTCACTGCCATCGTTTAGGTCACAGAGGTTTGCTAGTGTCATTGCTGATTTAGGTGTTTCCTAGAGTTATAGGTAATAACAGAAAAGGACATATATTTGTTTTAAAGGGTCTGACAATCAACAATACCAATCTTAGTGAAGTCAGAAACAGTTTTAAATAGCCTAGGAAATAAAATAGCAATATGAGGCTCATAAAGAGAGGTGACAATTACCTGCACAGTAAAGGCAAGACTGCTTGTTAGGGATGAAGGACTTTTCCACTGGCATCAAGTAAGACTGAGATAATGCAGGACATGTGCTTCCTGGAGGGCTGCAATTAGCAGGAAGAGCAGAGGAAAAGGAAGCACAATCCATGCAATCAATGCAGAGGCACTACCACTTCCCAAACTCAGTGTTCCATGAATTTTAGGGGTGGGGTGAGTGAGGGCATGGAAAGAAGCCAGGGCTGGTACAGCAATGGATATCTCCCTACCCAGAGAGAAACATCAGGGACATGAGTAAATGTATCCTCCTAACACCGATATTTCCAAACTATTTGATTTAAAAAAAAAAAAAAAAAAAAAACTGTTGTTAGTATCCCAAAGTCTGAGAATTATTTCAAACATAGTTTCTAGTGGAAACTAGCTCAAATATTCAAATAAATAAACAAGCAAAATTTTTCAGTGATGCAAAAATTTCACACTTGACACCAGGTTAATAAGATGGTGAAAACTCTGTTTACCCTAAAGATTGTTTTTTAAATTCCAAGAGCAAGCATTTCAATGTCAATGTGCTGCTAAATGGACCTAAGCAACACCAAGAACTGAAACTAACTGCCACCTCTTCTCTGCAAGTGCAGGGTTTAAAAATTACATCAGATTGAAAAACAATATAATGAGAAAGAAATGATTCATTTTAGAGCTTACATGCTCTCAGACAAATGGTAGTTTGGAAAAAAAAAAGAAAAGAAAAACAAGAAAAGGTACATAAAGGGGCATTAAAAGTTCAATGATTTTCTGCCAGCTCCTATTTGTTATTACAGACACATCTGGTCCTTTATTTTCTAGTAACCTGAATTTAAAAAATTGTCAATGCTGTCAGCATAACATGTCTCTTTACTTTTCACACAAAAGCAATGCTAGTGTTAGGGAATAACTCTCAACAGATTAATGTTCAAAAATCAGGTAAGCCTAGGTGGGCAAAGGACACAGCGATTCTGACTACAGATGGAAAAACCCCAAAGCAAACAGGCTTACTTTAGCACAATAGGGAGGTTTCTGGTTCACAATAAAAATGCTCATGGGAAGGTATGACTGGATCCAGGTCTCAGATGACATCACCAGGAAGGCATCTGCTCAGCCTTTGGCCAACCTTTCTTTGATGTTGCATCCTTCTCTGACAGGCTTTCTCCTGTGATGAGGTTGGCCTCATGACAGCTTTAAGGTAAGCAGAAAGAATATTTTCATTTCCACTTATCCCTGCAGAAGTCCTAAATCTGGGACTACGTGTCTCTCACAATACCAGTGTCCACAGCCAAGGAAAATAGTTGAAATAGTTGTTCTAATTAGAGAGGCAAGTAAACTACTGCCACCATTACTGCAGGAGGACCCACCTCACTACACTATATGGAGTGGAGTGCAAGGAGAGTGGTTTCCAGAGGAAAATATAGGTACAATTACCAATCAAAGGAAGTTTAGATACTGATTGGTCAATAAAAATGGTCTTGGTGGGAGTTGGGTTCCTCCCTGCTGTTGTGGGAGGTTACAGATAAGAAATAGGACTAAGCTAGAATAATCTATGTGGTGATGGAATTGAGCTAATTATCATTAGCTAATATAATACAAATGATCACCCATAGAAACATGTGCAGATATATGTATGCACAGCCATTAGTATTTGCCCTATATTTCTTTGTTCTGGCATCTGAGACAGCCTAGAAGCAACAACACACCAGCAGCAGCAAGTACACTTCCAGCAGAGGTCTTGATTTTTCACACCTTTCTGCCGTAAAAGGAAACAAGGCTCTCTGGAGAAATGGCTGATGCTAGGGTCAAGGCAGGAAGTATACAAGGCAAGTCTGTTGGATCACGTAGCGACAGGAAATAAGGACGTCCTCCAAAACCAGCAAGCAGACCAACAAAACCCCCACAGTGACGGGGGTATGTTGCAGGGGCACACCTGAGCTGACTGGAAGAGTTCCCAACAACCAAGGGTACACAAAAAAATAAAGTAAATTTAATGATAACACCAAGTATAAGAATAAAATAAATGTCCATGAATCCATGCAAATATGAATCAATGATTGTATAAATAAATAAATGGATGGAAAAAAACAAATATCCCTTTCAGAAGAATTCCGAATAATTTATGTAGATACTTCTTCACCTGCAAGGAGACAGAGCAGAACTTCCTAGTCGTCAAGTGTGAGCTAAGCACAGTGCCTTCCTTCCGAAGAGGAGGGGATGGAAAGGGGGCGTGGTAAAAAGAAACTTCAGAGTGGAGAAACCTGACCAGAACCACCTCAGCTAGGTGAGCAAAGTTGACATCAACAATGTTAAGTCACGGTGATAGTGCAGACTCTTGTCACGATGTGAGGAGAGCGGCACTTTGAGACCTTCCTCCTAAAAACCTGTAACCCCAATCTAACCATGAGAAAAACACCTGGCAGATCCCAGTTGAGGGGAATTCTCCAAAATAGTTGTCTCTTACTCCTTAAAACTCCCAAGGTCATCAGAAGCAAAGGAAAGTCTGAGGAGCTGTCCCAGCCTAGAGGTGCTTAAGGAGACCGTGGGTCCCTTTCAAAGTATTTCCAAAGGAAAAAAATATATAATGATAGACACAAAACTTCTTCTCAGGAAATGGGACAATGAATGAGTTTCCATGTTCACATCCCATGTTTCTTGTCTCTGTTGCTTTAAAAACCAGAAAAATAATTGATAAATCTTGGCAAGAAATACCATGGTCTTAACATCTATATGCAAATACAGACTTTTGCTGTCCTTGGTGAGGCCCTGGTGAGAAGAGAAAAGTCCAGTGGAAATAGGAGAAAGTCCTCGTGTACCTTGATGTTTTCATTTAGCCATGGAATGAAGGAGCAGTTGCTCTGGAAAAGAAAAAGAAAAGGCATATTGATAAAGCAGTCAGTACAGTATTCCCGAAAACAACCAGGCAAAGGAAGCCATTCAGCTGCTTGGCTAGGAATGGAGTTGGGAAAACCTTTGCCCAGTGGCAACCAAAACAAGTCAACTTCCTCTGTGCCAGCAACCTGGGTCACACAATGCCAAGGATGGCGTGTCCCGCGGAGGTCAATCACCTTATCAACCCTCAGCTGAAGTCACAGGGGTGACAGTCTCGTGTTTAAAGGGCAGGTTTCTTTTTATAAATCTCTAGGGCTGTGTATGAATAAGAACAGCAGCTTCCCTGAACAACGTTCTTTGTTCCTAACTGCTCACATACTTTTACAATTAGCTAAATTACAAAACTGAATCTATTACTTTTTGCGCTAGGAATGGGAACGCTCTAATTGAAGACTCTTACAGAAGCCCTCTAAGACTACTGGCATATAGAATCTTATCACCTGCTACAGCAAGGTTTCCACAATACATTTTAAAGCTTCTTATGCCTGCAACAGGCAAAAATATTTTCATCCCTTGAGGGCCATTTTCATCTCGGACCTGCAGAGATAAAGCAATAAAAGTACCTGCTATTGCTCACAGCACAGTTAACCTGGCTGTGAAATTCTAAGTTACCTGGATCCCCAGTTGTGAATTTAAGGTCTATCCAACAATGCCTGATGAATCTTAAGTTTCATAATTTACCCATGTATTCCATAGTTTGCACATAAAATAGAAGACAACATGTTGTATATATTTTTTCACTACTCAGCAAAGAAGAAATGTATCTGGATTTATTTTAGTGACTACATATTAAAAAAAGTCTATGTGGTTGAGGAGAGCCAATAAGTTTAACATAGCCAGGAAATATTACTCCCTAAAATGCTCAGGAAAGTAAAAAGTGTTAAAGATAAATCTTCCCATTACTTCCCCCAAAGAAAAAATTTTTTCAGTATTATTTCAACAAATAACTTAGGTGTCCAGAAATGTTCTAAATGCTATACAAATGTTGACCTATTTAATACTGACAATATCCCAGGGAGGTAGATACGGTCAGTATCTGCATCTGTTAGGTGACCAAAATTAAAACCTAGCGGGTCCTGCACCTTGGAAGGCAGGTGAAGGCAGCAGGATTGAGCAGAGGGTGACACTGGCGGCATGAAGCCTCAAGGCTCAGCAGCCCAGCTTGCAGGTCACTGGGGATCTGCACTTGCCCCACAGAACTGCCTCAGATTGGACAGAGTCAAGACTTTCTATTCTTGCGTAAGTCATTCTTTGAATGCAAATTGCCTGTGACAGGGATAAAGTTCTTGAGGATTTTTTTTTTTTTTTTTTCAGCTGGAAAAATCCTCAAATGGAACTGATGGCTACGCACTATTTGCTGGAGGATTCCTTGTAGTTGTGCTGATGGGTCTTTCACTCCTAAAGGGGCATTTCGGTGGCAGGGAACGGAAGGGAAGGCAACCCCAATGGGGAGTTTTGACTCTGTAACTGGAACTGAACTCTGGAAAACTCTGTGTTTCAAGGGATCCCACCCTTGAAACACGGGAACTGGGATGTTTACACAGAAACTCTGAAGAATCATTGGCTGAGCCCTGGCCAGGTAGCTCAGCTGGTTAGAGTGTCATCACTATACACCAAGGTTGTGGGTTCAACAGCCATCAGGGCACATGCAAGAATTAACCAATGAATGCATAAATACGTGGAACAACAAATCAATGTTTCTCTCTCTCAAAAAAAAAATGCAATCAATAAAAAAGTATATTAAAAAAAAAGAGTAATTGGTTGAGGTGGACTTTAAGAGCTGGAAGGTATTCATCCTCCAGCAATGGTACCGCTGGTCTGCATACACATGGCAGAGATGGCTTCCATGGTTCTAGAAAAGACCCTCAGACACATAAAAGCTGAGATTGGCAGGTGGAAATGAGCTGAGCAGGCTGACATGGTAAGAGTGTAGGCTGCGATGGGCACTGACAGTGTGCATTACAGTTAGGCATTAACATCAAAAGTAACTCAAGTCAATTTTTAAAATTTTTATTTAGCAAAATGTATTATCATTAGTGGTATCAATAAATCAATCTTTATTAAATTGAACAATAAAAATTTATAAAATTACTGATCGACTCAGGAGCCCCTCATAAAAACTTGAAAGGCTTATGAAATATTAACTTCAATTAAATAAAATTATTTTAAATGATCTAGGCACTGTTGGGACTTCAAAGTGGATGGAAACTTTGAAATAAAATATTGATTTTTATAATGATTAATGGACCAGAGATGTGTTGTTGGATTTTTATTGAAGAGGAACAATTTTCCTCAAGCAATGTTTCCTTTAGTTTCATTTTAGTTGACCAAATTCTATTCTGTCTTTATAAAAGAATTTCAAGTAGAAATGCAGTTCAGCTCTGTCAAACTTCTGGAAAGTTGGCATGGAGGAGGCCAGCAATTTCCACCCTGGATTCCACACAAAAGAATGATTATGGGAATAAAAGTATTCCTAGGCAGACATTTCTCTGCAGTTCACCTTCCTTAAGACCCTAAATCAGAATTTTTCAACATTCTAGTTCACTTCTATTGGTACTTCCTAGGAGAGTTCCTAGGAGAATAAGTACCTAACATCAACTTCCAGCTTCATTCCAAATTACAGTGCTTTTTAGTGAGTGGATATTGAAACAGAGACTTGACTATGAAAGAGCTGAGAAAGAGATGCCTTGCAAATGGGACAAGACAGCATCTCCCTCCTCTTTGCTCTGCCTCTCTGCTTAGCTCCTTACTGAGCCTCTACCCTTTACCTCCCTTGCCCAACTGGGCCTATCAAACTTCCTGACCCTTTCTATTGCCATAAATTCTGGAGTCAGGATTTAGCAGGCCAAAGTAAATGGAAGGAGAAAGATATACCATGCTAACACCAATCAAAAGAAAGTGGGAGTAACTCTATTAATTTCAGGTAGTACAGAATTCAGAGACGATGAAGTTATCAGGGATGAAGAGGGGCATTACATAATAAGAAAGGGATCAATTCTCCAAGAAGACACAATGATCCCTCATGTGTATGTGCCAAAACACAGAATGCCCAAAGACATGAAGCAAAAACTTTTAAAATAGCAAAAAGAAATAGGTAAGTCCATTATTATAGTTTAAGACTTCAACATCTATCTCTCTGAATGGATAGATCCACCAGACAGAAAATTAGGAAGAACAAAGTTTAACTCAGAAAGTAGAGAACAAAAAATGAAGATACTACATGAAAAAAATTTTTAACTGTTCTTTTGTAATCATATTTGGTGAACAACATTCAATTTATTATTAAGAAATCACTATTAAGTATAATTATTATTAATACATATGTATTATACAAAATGTATAATATATAAATTATAAATTAAATTTTATGATTTCTACAAATGTATATACTTTTAATATACTTTATATATAATATATAAATGTATTGGGTTGATAAATTATTAATAAGTATTAACTTATTATTACTAAACTACTAGTCTATAATATGGGATTAAGCAGATGATTAATTATGAAATATTGGAATTCCATCATTCTTGTTTTTGAGAACTAGGATTCTTAATGTTTAAAAAAGAGTGTAGAGGCAGGTGAAAGGCAACCATACATTGATGCTTCTCTCCCTTTCTTCCTCCCTCCCTGCCCTTCTCTCTGAAAATAATGAATAAAATCTTAAAAAAAAAAAAAAAGAGTGTAAAAATACAGAAGAGTTTAGGTAAAAGTTCTGCAGTCCTATGTTAGAATTGGAGGTATCATGATGAGTTTCAGAGTATTTTGTATTTTAACAGATTCTGTACGCACACACACACTCATAAAACTGTATTATTGCCCTTTTGAATAACGATGACTAAATTAGGCAAGGGATTAGCAAACCGTTTTGTCAAATGGTTGACAGTAAATATCTTAGGCTTGGCAGGACACATGGCACAACCGAAAGCACTCAGCTCAAGAGCAGCCACAGATAATACATATAAACAAAGGTGCCTGGCTGAGCTCTGTTACTTATGAAAACAGGAGTTGGCCAGATTTGGTTTACGGGAGTTTGTTGACCCCTGAATTAGGCAGTAAGCATAAATGGCTGCTACCATCACAAAATGCCACTTGTGATTTGCCTCTTGATGAAAGGACACAACAAGTCTCATCAGGCTTTTAGACCCAGCTGTCAATTTACAAGAAATGCACAGGACAGAGGAGCATGTTACAAAGGGGGAGTGTGGGCGCTCTAGTAATAGCTGGGATCATTTGGGACTGTTAAGAGCACCTTATGGTCTAAGTTAGATCAAGTAGGTAGCACATGCTGTACCTTCCCTCTTAGCTGGCTCTGCCTCGGTCATATGTCTCTCTGCTCTTGCCCTTGGCTGGGACTCTCAACAAGTTCAAGTACACATTTCTGGGCAATGCTTCTCCATTTCTAAGTTATTTCATGTGTAAAAGCAGGTGTCTACAAATTGCGCCATTTGAATTCACTGAGAGTGAGGGGCACCTCCCCCGCAGCCAGCAACTACCTGGGTCTTGTACAAGATGCTTTTCTCCTGATTCTTTTACTCACCTGTGAAATAAAGAGTTTAAACCAAAGGCTTTTCAGAATATATTGGAGCTTTATTTCTTAATCTGAGCATTTTGGGTGTGTAGGTACACAAATTCACTCATCTTTTGTCAATGTGTGTGTGTGTGTGAGAGAGAGAGAGAGAGAGAGAGAGAGAGAGAGGGAGAGAGAGAGAGAGAAATACAAAGAAGGAAGGAAAATGGGTGTCCTCAAAAGACCAACTTTTTTGGTGCATGGTATCGGAGTTTGTTTACCTTGGCCTTAAGTGTTTCTTCTTAAAAATGCTGCTGCAAAGCCATTCCAGTAACATGAGATCCTTCAAGCCTGAAAGTCCTGATCTTTTCCAATGTGCTATGTTTTATGAGAATAGGATCATTGAGAGTTCAAAAGGAACAAGCAGATTGTAACTCAAGAGTTTAGAACATATTTCTGCGTAGGATATCCAAAAGTTTACTGCCTATATTTTTTTCTCCAGGACCTTTATGGTGGCACTGCTTATGTTTAAATCCTTTATCCACCTTGAGTTTATTCTGGTGTATGGTGTAAGTTGGTGGTCTAGTTTTATCTTTTTGCATGTTGCTGTCCAGTTCTCCCAATACCATTTGTTGAAGAGACTGTTTTTACTCCATTTTATGTTTCAACAACATGGATGGAACTGGAGAGTATTATGCTTAGTGAAATAAGCCAGTCAGTGAAGGACAAATACCATATGATCTCACCCATTACAGGACAATAATGAACAAAACTAACAACAAGCAAAACAGAACCAAATATATGAATACAGTGAATAGACCTTCAGTGGTCAGAGGGAAGGGAGTTTGGGGGAGAGGGGAGGCAGAGGCAAGGAAAGGAAACAGTTTAGACAAGAACCTAGTATAAAGGAACCATGGATATGGACAACAGGTGGGATTGACTTTGGGGGGAATGGGGGAGGGGGACAGAGGGGAGCAAAAAGGGGATGGATGTAATACAACAACAATAAATTTTTTTAAAAAAAGAGAGAAAGAGTTTAGAACAATTCTTTGGGGTTCACTATTTCCTTCAACCAAGCGTTCAACCTCCCTCTGCTTCACTTTTCATAGCTGGGGCTACAGCCAGGCCCAAGGGGACCACAGCTGAGTTGCTCTAATTGGCTCTTTTTCTGAACAACACCCAAAGGTAAACACCAATTGACTTTTTGAGAGGTTTCTGGTACGAAGTTGAATGCTCTGAATTGCACAAGGAGCAGGTGCAAGATTCATTGGTTTAAATCCATAGCTAGCATCGGCTAAGCTCTACAAAATACACAGGCAGCCACCTCTGCCTTGGGAATGGACGGGAGTCTAAATCACATAGACAAGTGGGGCCCAGGAATCTCATGAGACCTAGTGACAAATGCGGAATGAGAAACTGAAATGAAGTTTAGCATCCATTACTGACTTCAAAAACAAAGCATTAACACAGGAAAATCTTCCTTGAAGACCTGGGAACGCCTCTCAAGCTGTCAATAAGAGCTTAGCTTCCAAATAGTGTCATCTTTGTCAGAGAAGAACACAAGCCTTCACATGACTTCTGCAGACAGGAGGCACTTCCAGATTGCCCAGCCCCTCTTCTTTGAAGAGACTGCCCCAGGCAAGTCTTGAACACCTGAGAGCCCCACAGTAAGAGTTTGCAATGTATTGGTAAAGGAAGCGAAGGAAAAACAGAAATTGTTTACTGGCTTCTTTTCTACAAAATTTTTCCTTTTGTTCCTTTAAAAAGGTAAAACATTCTATGTTTGTGTTATGTATGTATGTGTGTGTGTATATATATTGTATGTGTGTGTATATACTTTTATCTATATATACATATACAGTATAGAAGTACATATACAGTATATGCATATATTTATCTCTTACCACTTATACATCTTGCTGTCACTGTCCTCATCATCTTATAGTCTAACCTGGAGCCTGCTGCCCTGTCTTCCTATGGTTGGTCAATTGTATGTATGGGTGTTCCAAATGGCTTCCCTGAGCCCATGCTCTTTGCAATGTGACCTTGTAGCATATCCCTTAAAAGGATAGAGTTTATTCCTCCTTTGTTCCACCCTCACCGTGGATCTAGTCTCTCCTTTAGACTCCCTTTTGGCCAATAGCTTAAGACAGAGGTGTCTTTGAGAGTGGTCTCAAGAAGTTTTATTTGTTCCCACCATTGTGAGATCAAGCCCAGGCCAGCCCATGGGAAGTGAGAAACCACAAGAAAAATGTTGTTGCCTCACCTCTTCCTAGCCCAGGCCTCCTTGACTGTTCCCTGTGCAAATGCCAGCTAATGACAGGTAAGTGAGGGAGCTCACTGAGGTCAGGAAAGCCTGACTCAAACACACACACACACACACACACACACACAAAAAAAAAATTAAAAAAGAGCCCTGGCTGGTGGCTCAGTGGATTGGCACCAGCCTGCAAACCCAAAGGTCACTGGCTTGATTCCCAGCCAGGGCACAGAACCAGGTTGCAAGCCAGGTCTCTAGCCAGCTCTGTAGCTGGAGGCAGGTGAAAGGCAACCATACATGGATATCTCTCTCCCTCTCTGCCTCTCTCCCTTCCCTTCTCTCTAAAAAGAATGAATAAAATCTTTTTTAAAAAATTAACAAGACAAAACAAAATCCCTACAACCACTAACGAGCAAACTCATGAATTAAATAAATATTGTTATACTACCCTGAGGTTTTCTAGTTATTTGCTGTGCCGCATATTACGGCAATAGTTAATGGCTATACCTCCCAACTAAAATTATTCACACAGGACAGATGTCAATATATGACAGAGGAGTTAATGAATGAATTGTTGTGGGAATGAACCAATAAAGGAAAATGATACCATAAACCGGGTGATACGATGTTGAAATGAATTCTGCTTCATTAAGCACAAAGGAATGGTGAATTGTCATCTCATATTTTCCTAGCTGGAAACTCTTCCCCCGCCCCACGTATCTTGGAATGCCCAGCACTGACATTCCGCCGACCCCACTGGACCACCGGGACGGATGCGTCCACTCCAGCCCCAAGCTGAGGTGGGGCAAGTTTTCTCTGCACCGCAAGACTGGAAGCTGTGTGTCCGTCACAGTGCCCGACGGGGCAAGGGGTCAGCGGTGCTGTTCACTGATAACTCTGCCAAGAGTGGAGGAGCGGGCCAGTAAACACGTGTGCTTTGAAATGAAAGAAAGAGGGAAGCTTCTCTTCCTTCTCCGAAGATGTGCATGCACAGAACACATCAAAGTACCCCCCGCCAAAAAAACATAAAAGAAATAAAACTCTGTGGTGGATAGATGCAACGGAATCTGTGGCGAAAGAGACCAGAATAGACTCAAGGAAAGTTCTAGTAAAGCTTAGGCAAGGTGGTGCCTCCCTACCGTTTCCTGCAGAGTTGAAGAGATACTGGTAAAGGGAGGGGAATCGGCTGTCCTACATGCGGGGAGGGTTGAGGCTTCATTCTAAGAGCAAAGCCCGTCAAAACTAGGAAGTATGCAGGCAGAAGTTACATCGGTCAAGCGGTACTGGGCTCAGGAATTACTCAATAAAGGTGGACTCATACAAATATTTTTCTCCTTGAGACCGTAGATTTATAGTGCATTTTCCTCTGTGTGTGTGTGTGTATTGTTTGTTGTTTGTTTGTTTTTTAAACTCTCCGGAGTTGTGAGACGTTCAAACCAATATTTACAAAGGGTCCCACTTCACACTAGAACTTCTCAGGCTAGCAGAGGTGGGGTTGTGGGAGAGACGTGTCCCTTTCTATCCCCTCCCCAACCATCCCTGGCGGAAGCAGGAGTCTGAGCCACCGCTGCGGTTGGGCTCACATTTCCTTCTGTGGCAGCCTGATTTTCCAGCTCTATTTCTTGCTCCTGCTTCCTTGCGTGAAATCATTTCCCGCAAGCTCGCGGCTGCAATGGGAAGTCCCAGGCTGGCCCACAAGAAAGCGCCCATGGGTGCTGCTCCATTCCTGGGGTGGGCTTCCTCTCGCCTCGCCTGTCTCCTCACAAGATAGGCAGGCATCATTTTAGGGACCAATCTCCCAGGAAAGGCAGAGCTGCTCAGAAGGTTGGCTTCAGGGTTTCTCCCTCTACAGCCTCCCAAAGGACTTCATCATCAGGTTTAAGGGACACTATGTCATTCACCCAGCCGAACGAAAGCAGAATACAGCTCACACGTAGCATTTTATACTTACTGACTCCAAGACCACATGTCCTAAACGACTCGCATGCAAAACTGAATTTGAAAAGCCATTTTTCTCCACTGCCACTAACACGCTCATCTCACTTTGCTCCGTCGCACAATTGAGCGTGACAGATAGAGCCAGTCTTGATGTGGTAAAATGTTTTCCTGACACCTGCTTTGAAGGCTAAAATAAAAATGTTGCCCCAGCTGGAAGCAAACTAAATTTTCAACGACCTGTAACAATCTGATTTTAAAAATTTGCCCTCCCTGTGGTTTTTGTCTTTTGTACAGGGAAGCCGACCTCCAGCTTAAGAGTGATTTCAGGGTTTGCAGCTAGAGAAGTGATGTTCAGATACCCAATCTGCCTTGTGAACAAAGAAGAGCAATTTGTCTGTTTTGGCCCCAGATGGAGACTGGGTATACATCTGACGCTGGGCAGGGCTAGGCCAGAGTTAAAACAAGCACAGGACACTTGTGTTCATATAAGATTAGGGTTTTGAACATGTTAATATTTTATCTATTTTTATTTAGTGCCAGGGACATTCTGCTATAATTCAGGAAGGAAGCCCATGTAATAACTTTGTTCTTCAGTATTTTTATCTGTAAGCCTCAAGCATTTCCATTCAGTCATTCAGCAGCTGCATTGACTGGAGAGAGAAGCTGGGCTTACAAACCAAAGTAATAGTTTTAGAAAAGGCTTATCCTAACTGCACTTATAAGCATTGTCTTCATTTAAGACTTGGGTTACTGGGTGGGGGTGGGGGGAGAAAGAGAGAGATAGAGAGAAAGAAAGGAAGGAGGGAAGGAAGGAAGGAAGGAAAGAAGGAAGGAAGGAAGGAGGGAAGGGGAAAGAAGAAGGAAGAAGAGGGGAAAACAAGACAAGAAAAGAAAAAGCAAATATCATCTTAAAAAAAAACAAAATTGGCATTTTAGAAGGCGGTGAAGCTGAGGGTAGAGAAGTGACTCCCAAGGCTATCTGCAGGGGTGGCAGGGATTTCCATGCAGTTGGGCCCTGAAACATGAAGCTAAGAGCTGGTATAAGAACAACGCAGTTGATACTGACTATCCCAGCCATGCATTCCTGCACATCTCATAAATTATTGCATTCCTTTCTTCATTTCACAAGCACTAACTAAGGAACTACCACATTTTAAGGCACCAGGCACAGGCTAAGCACTAAAGCTACTGGAATAAGTAAGATAGGATTTATATCTTAAAGGATTCAGTCAAGAGGAAGGGACATAGCCAAATGAACAATTACAGTAATATTCTAAGGGCTGACAAAAGTAAATTGTATTTGATTTCATCCTAGTTTTCTTTCATTTAGTCAACCGTTCCACATCTCTTGAGTCCTTTATTTCAGGCACTGTTCTTAACACAGGAACATGAAAATCAATAAAGCCCTTAACATCTCCCATAGGAAAGGTGCCACCTCATAAGCAATCACCATACAGGATGGTGTCTGCTATTCCCAGCACCACAGTCACGGAGTATGGGGCGAGTGACTGCCTGTGTGAGCAGAGAAACAAAGTCATGGTGACCCTTTCCTCTGATGGATAGAAAACCCTAACCTGAAAAGGAAGCCTGTTCTGCAGGTTAAGAAGTCAGAGACCTTTATGAATGTCATTTGTGAATGTACTCTCTTCCTACATTTGGTTTCTGATATATTTCAGGAACGAAGTGACGACCTGGCCACCCTATTCCTCATGTCAGCACTCCAGGCTGTCAGTGAGGGGCCAGTCGAGGATGGACTGTTCTTGGAGAATGATTAGCTGTCAGGAAGAATGGACCAGAAAAAAAGATGAACGAGGAAGGTTCTAATTTTAGAAATCGGATGGACAAGGAACCCATTAACCATGCCTAATTTTTACTTGTGAAGATATCAAATTACCTAAGAAATGCATTTTGTTTATCTATTTTTAATATTTTTGTAATGGGCAGTTTGTTGTGGAAAAACACCCTTTAAGGCCATTGGTCCCATTCTTCTTTATGGTAGAGGAAGTTGATTTGCTAAGAATATTTAGGAGTAAGATGGCCCATCCCCATGGCCAGCATCTACTCAATGGTAAAGAGTAGCTTGCCACAGTGTGGGAGGAAGGGGCAGTGGAGAGAAGGCAGTTAGTTCCCTTTCTGACATCACTTTTTGCTTCATGCAGAATTTAAAATTGCTTAATTTTCAACATTCCTATTATGAGATTGGTTTCTTGGTGCCTGTAACGAATTCTCTCCCCTAATCTTCCCAGAGAAGTATAAAACTTTTTTCTAATACAGTGGAACAGGATGTTAAATTGGACACTCCAGCTGAGTCACAGCAATACATTAAATATAAAATTCCAAAGAGAAGTGGTGAGCTGAAATTTAGATTTTAAAAGGAGGTATTAGAAAACCAGTCATGTAGGTACAAAACCATAGGAGGATATGAAAACGGTCAAGAGACTGGGAATGAAGATATAATTTGTGAAGATAGAATTTGCTACGCTGTTTCACCTTTGTCAAGGGGAAAGGATGGGACTATCCTTCGCAGAAAGGGCTTCACTGGGGCAACTTGGAGGGCCTGAGACATGTTTTCTGGAGTGTGAGAGATGATAGGCCTGAGATCTGACAGGTTTAATACAAGGCAGGAGGGGCAGGTGCTAAGTTTGGGCAGTGGAGTAATGTTATTACCAAAGCAGCCCAAAGAGGAAAATCAGCTCTGAATATTTGCCCACCTTACAATAGAATCAGGGTTGGTGTAAAATTATCTGCCCCCTTTTCCCTTCCTCCCATTGAGCTCAATTCCAAAAACCCATAGCATCAGTAATAACAGCTTGCAAATGGCAGATATGTAGGCATGAAGGATAGCAAAAATACCTGCCCTTCTTCCACCGAGAGCAGCTGGTCTGCCTCAGGTGGGGATGTAGCCTGAGTGTTAAACCAAATGCAGAGTTTTGGTCATAGTCTGGGGCTGGATAGTCTAATTTACATCGAAAATCTCCAACTCAAGGGCTCAAACTTGGTCTTTCTCTGTTGGCTTTTATTTCTGCTTTCAAATTTCCAGTTTCTCCTGAGTTCATCTCTTTTTAGTAAGACTGCTGAAATCACGTGATAATGCCTATCACTGTGACTTTTTCCAAACCCTTCCACAAAGCTACAGGCTGAGTAGAAGCATGGTCTTCCTTGCAAGTCTCCGCAGGACAGTTTTGCTAAATGTTTTGTACGATACGGCAGTAGATATTTATTTTTTAACCACACAAAATGTCTTATTCTTGATTGGCAGGTGGCTATGCTCCAAACACCAAGCAGTGATTTAGAGACCCAGTCTCTTTCTACTTTATGACTCCAACTATCATCCTGAGCCACCAGGCTCATTTCTGCATGAAGTCTGCTAGAAGGGAAAGAATATAATGCACCTTAAGTTGGGAATTTTTATGAGCCACGCCCCAAAATGTCATTGACCAGAACCTAGTCACATGGCCACATCTAGCTGCAAGAGAGGCTGGAAATGCAATCTGTTTTTTTGTGCAAAGGAAGAAAAAGTGTTGTTCACAGGCCCAGTGAACAATCAACCTATTTCTGCCACCAAAAACAGAGTTTTAGGTTTTTTTTAAATGTTCTTCCCAAAGAGTAAGGCAATTAGCTACAAGAACTTCTGGAAAATTTATCCAGAAGAAAGGGTGGCCTGCAATTCAGTGACTAGAACTGTAAAGCAGCACGGAAGACAAAAAAGTGGTGTTGTGTTCACATCCCTGATTTGACTTGTTGGAAGCATAATTTTCAGTGGTTACATGCACCACACCAGTTCCATTTTTTACTTTGGAGGTATACCTCTTGAAGGCCTCTGGGTTAACTTCTAATCTGTACCGATTGTTCTTAGATGTGTTACACAGCTCTCACATGGAACTTCCCATCACCATCCCCTAGACAGACCCTTCATCCACTCCTATTTTATAGCCCCTTTTACTCATCGGGCCCATGGCCTCCTTTCCTTTCTGTCTGGTCTCTCTTTTTGATGGAGCACCTTCTCAGTAGTGTCTTGAGACAAAGTTCACAGGTGATTCATTTCTTGAGATTCTGTATATCTGAAAATATTATTGTACATTCACAGTTGATGGATAGCTTGGCTGAGATAGGATTCTAAAATGCAATTCACTTCTCTTCAGTATTTTTGAAGGAACTACTTCATTGATTTTCATTTGTTGAATATGACCTGTTATTTCCATCTGGCCACTTTCAGGATCTTCTCATCTTTGGATCCTTTGGGTTTTAAAATGTCATGATGTTATGTGTTGTTGCTTTTTTTGTTATTTATTTCTGAGCACTGAGAAGAAGTACCCTTTCAGTTCAAAAACTCAAAGCTTTTAATACTTGGAAGTTTTTTCACATTATTTCTTTAAATCATTTTCCTTCCTTTTTTTTTTTTTCTTCTTTCTTAAAATCCTACTAGTTGAATGTTTTGCCCCCAATTGGTCCCCTAATTTTAAAAAATGTTTTTCTTTCCTATTTGTTTTCATTCTTTTTTGTTCCAAGTTTTTAGAAGAGTCTTCACTTTATCTTTGATACTTGTATTAAATGTTTACTTCAGTTTTTATTACTTCTTATAACTTTATTGTTCTATTACTTTTTAAATTTCTTGTTATTTCCCTAAGAATAAAATATATTCCGAGTGCCTATGAATATTAATGATTGTTCATCTTATCTTTTTTTCAGCTTCTACATTGCCTTTTTTCTTCTGAGTTTCTTTCATCTTGTTCTTACCTCTGACTCATATGAGATTTTTCCTTCATATATCTAGTGGTCCTTGGATATCTATTCATATTGATAACTTTGCTTGGGTGGAAGAACATTGTAATTTGCTGGCTTCATTGCAGGGTAGTCAGGACCAGAAATGTCAGAAAATGTAGATTTATATTTCTTGAGCCAATCAAGTATTCTAGAAAGATATATGTGATCTAAGGCATCACTACCTACATTCCACCAGTAGAAAAGGGGAGAAGGCTATGGGGTTTATCAATATATAGTATTTAGATGTTCACTTAAGTCCTCTTTCATCAGTATCATCTCATCTTTCTACTGTTTCTGATGCCCTCATATGCAAGCTTGCTTGGGTTTGATTTTTCTATGATGTTAACATCCTGTCCTCTACAGGGGTTGGGAGGAGTAGGATATGCTCTCCAGTTCTCAACTTCGACTTGACGGGGCCTAGAGAAGGCATTGTGGGAAATATTGTGAGAAGTAAAGCCTCTTAATTTCATTCCCACCCCTACTTTTTCCTTCGGAGGTACTTGGTGTTCTGTGGGGTGTTGTTGATTTCCTATCATCCCCCATCTGTAGGCAGTGACCTTTCAGCTTTTTCCATTCTGCTCTTCCATCTGCCAAAATTTTGGTGACTTTTTAAAATTGTTCTCCCCATGTTTTCTTTGTCCCTTGGATTACGCATTTTTTAATTCTTTTACTATCGATTTGGTAAGAATTTCGTAGAAAAGGAAGGTGAAGTGTATGTATTGAATTCACCTCATTTAAACACAAGTCAAATAACATTTTCAGATATCTTTTTTCTGTCCCAAGTATGTCACTGAATCCTGGCTTGTTTAAATTTCTAAGAGATGTGTGCACACATAGAATAAAGCAGAGTCATGTCAATATTTTATATCCTTTAAAAAGACTAGTCACATGATAAATATGTAGACCTAACTTTTGTCACTTCCATTTGAATGGCTTTCCTCTAATGAAAACACAGGTTGTACTACAAAACCAAATAGTATTAAAATTGTGGTAGGCAACAGCACCCCTTGCAAGCTAAGTAGAAATGGGCATTTCCCCTTTCTAGATGATTTTGGGGCTTATAAATACTATAAAGTAGTAATGATATATCTGCATGCCAGCCTCCATCTTTTTCTTTCATTGACTTTGTCAAATTCTGTTTTCAAAAAGCCCTGTTTTATCCTGAAAGGACATATTCGACTTATTAGGCAGCCAGTTTCAGGTAGTGCCTTTTCCAGTGGTCTAATTCTCTTGAGATATGAAACAGAGACATCTAAAGGAATTTTTAGGAACTGAAATATGAATATCTACCCTACTTTTTTATTAAGTCCCTTGAAAATGAAAGGTTTAGTTTATTATGAAGCTAGGACATATCACTTCATAAAATTAAATTCAAAGCCAAAATAAAAAGCTTTTTGGAGATGGTTAAAATCACCAATGGTTTTAAATAGTTAGTTACTGTACCAAAAATAGTAAAATTTGCTTATTTACCTTAAAATTATTAGAAGGAATTTGATTTACACTAAGCTATTTCCACTCATATTATATTTTGGTTTTTATTGTATTTGTCCTTTATGCTAAGTATAAGTACCTTAAAAACAACAAAGAAACTAAATTATTGAGTGATAAATGAATTGATTGACTAATATTCTAAATAAGTATAATTCAGGTATTCTTCTGATTGATTGTTTTTAAGTAGTAATTTCCAGTTCTCAGGCTTTGACTTGATGGGGCTCAGAGGAAGGATGACAGAATTGTTTGTGCAAATTTAAAACGTTAATAGACACAATAATGGCATTTCTCCCATGGGCTTTATTTTTTTCAAATGGGTAAGAGGTAATAATGAAATTAAAATCTTCTTTTCAAAGACATTTAGATAATGTCTTCTTGTTTGACAGGCTCTGAGTTGTTAAAAGCTTTTCTCTAAGCTATCTAATTGCCATAAAATATCTCTACTTGAATTACATTTCCTGGAAATCCAGGGCCTAGTTCCAAGGCCATGGGTAAGTCAGCTTCTTTAATGTACTGTTCACAAAATAAATATAAGAAACAATTGCAGAGCCCTGGCTGGTGGCACAGTGGATAGGCACTGGCCTGGGAACCCAAAGGTCGCTGATTCAATTCCCAGCCAGGGCACATAACCAGGTTGCAAGCCAGGTCTCCAGCCAGTTCCATAGCTGGAGGCAGGTGAAAGGCAACCATCAAGAAACCATTGATGTCATTCTCCCTCTCTGCCTCTCTTCCTTCCCATTTCTCTAAAAATAATAAGTAAAATCTTTGAAAAAAAAAAAAAGAACAATTGCAAACCACACAGATTTTTTTAAAAATAGATTCCTCTATTTTTTAATACATTTTTCCCTTATTCTCTTTTTAGTTATAAGTAGATTCTCTCTCATTTAAAAAAAGGTGGGGGGGAATAGGAAAACAACAAGAAATGAAAGAAGGAATGTTCAAGCTCTCTGTATTGTCCACCCTTCTGGGTGGTAAAATCTTAATTATTAGAACACAAGTGATTAAGGGAACATTTCAGGGGTCAGAGGTGTTTTAACACCAGCCAGCATTTTACTATTCTTTTAAATTAGACAACATTCAATTAATTCATGAAGTTATGATATAAATTCAATCACCACCTGACAAAAATGAGAAGAAAACCCCCAAAGGACTGTCAAAATCTTGTTCAGAGAAGCTTTGTCTGTACATTCTAATGCATCTAACTTTCCAGTTGATTTTAAGAATAGAAAAGCTATTTGTCATTATGTTTCTATGACCACTCCTGGATATTTATAATGTTTATAATGTTTTATAAAGCAATATAGTCAAATCTTTACTTTAAAAATATCAAATTATAAAAAGAGAATGAATCAGTTTAATTAAGTTATATGGCAATAACAAATGAGCGCATAGTTTTAGCAGCACATAAGTACCAAAGGTTATACCTTGATAGTTCATGATCCAATCTTTTTGTCCTGAGATAGGCTGATGGAGAAACCATTTTTTGAAATGGAGCAGTTATCATGGAAAGGGAGGATAGGGACTCACCTTGAATGAACGGCTTATCATTTCTCCTCGTATTTTCTTTTACAAAGCAAGTAAGGTGACCAAATCTGATATAATGAAGCAGAGAGGTATAACCCTGCCAAAGGGAAGCAATGAATATTGAGAACACTAATATAATCTATCACAGTTCTCCCTTTTGGTCCCAAAATGTGTATTTCCTTCTTCCTTACACAAAACACATTCATCCTTTCTCTCAAGAGAGACAAACCAACATGACATCAAGGTGAAAGTCTAGATTCTTGTGAATATGCCCACATGGATACAAATATGGCTCCTTTTTATCTGGAAAAGCTACATTATAATTGCCTGACCCACACATGGTCAATATACAATGAGTAAAATCTAGCCAGAATAATGGCTATTCATGTTTTCATTTGAAAAGGAGACTAATGGAAAGAAGGCAGAAGACTGGTCCATAGCAACTCTGACATACTTCTGGGCATATTCTACAGCTGGTGAATTTTTCTTGATTGGGTGCCAGGTTGTAAGTAGTCTATTGCTCATAAGTCCACTGTCCATTATTCCTCACAGCTCTTGGATGGCTCCACTCTGAGATGTCCTTACTTTTCCATTATCTTCCTTGATGGCATCTGAAGAGCTCATTGGGAAAATGACCTCCTTAGAGTATAAGCAGACCGTTCAGCAAGTCAGGGGCTCAGTGATCATCTCATATATTAACCAGTTAGGGTTTTTTTTCCAGGTAGGTATTACTTTGGAACTAAAATAGTTGACTTATCTATGTGTGCTCTTTGAGAATTCAGGCGGCAATGAGAAAATAATCCAACTTCCTGCTAATTCGCTTTCTAGTCTAACTCAAACATCCAAAGATAGATGTTCTTTGTGTAGCCCACACCCCCTCTCCTCATATCATACAGAAGGAAATGTTAACAGCTGCTAATCATTAATAATGTAATTAACCTTTATTTTCAATGCCATATATTTTTGAAATTTTCTATAATAAATAGGTATTACTATCATATTTTTAAATGCTATCCTATTAGGCAAAAATCAGTACTTTAAGTATTTATTTTATGTGAAGAACTAACTCACTCAAGATCAGTTTTCATTCAAGAAGAGCAAAGTTTTTAGATCTGAAAGGCAGTAGGTTATGACTCAGTATTATATTAACACATTCAAAACCAATTCACAGCCAATGCACTTTTCAGATTTCTTTTTCTCCCACTCAGGTAGTAATTCTAAGGAAAAGGGTGTCATTATATATAGTGTGGAAGATTCAAAAGATTACATATCGATGTAGGAAATCTGTGTACTATCAAAGCTCCACTTTATCACCTTTAGTGCAAACTCTGAGATACTACTTGCACTTGAAAACTAGAAGGGGTTGAAACTCTGATAAGTAAAATAATTGCCATCAGAGGCTTAAACTCTAAAGTTGGCTACATTGTTGGTGAGCCTCTTCTCCCCATGCAAAATGTTTTCTTCTTTCATGTGTCCTTATTTCTCTTCCCAAGGTGCTCTCCCTTCCTCTGTTCCACAGATAAGAAACAAAGCACCGAATAATTCACAAGAAACTTGTGTGAGCTGGGTGTTACCATCCTATAACTATTTCTATTGGTTTTGGAAAACAAGAAATTTACAAAAGTTGCTACTAGTTTTGGAATTCCAGGTAGCAACATCTTTGGGTAGGGAAGAAGATTTAGAAAGCAGCCCTCTCATCAGCCTTAAAATTAGACCCTAGAGGAGAGTGCCATATCTTCCTTTCTTTAAGAGAGACCACAAATACCTGATCTAACTTTCAGATTCAATGCCCTTCCTTGTCATAGGCCCCATAAAGCCATTTAACCACTACCTGGGAGCCAAGGGCTCAAGTTTACAAGTATCTTGCTTCTCTTACTATGGAAATAACTCCTTGAATTTCTCCTCCTCTGCCAGAATCACTGTCTAGATGGTTTAATAGACTATTAGAATGTGTCTCTCCTATTCCCATGAGTCTATGTTATTCTCTGCATCCCTAAATTATCTTACACTTTCATAATATAATTGCATATTTTAAAGGCATTCTTTAATTCAAGCCAAAACTAGTTTTAATGGATTCAACAATTGTAGTGTTTACCAAATTATGATTAAAATGATTATTTAGAAGCACAGAGCATGTGAAGAATAATATTAATTATAAAAATTGTTGTTAGTTAAAGCCTCTTCTGTATGATGTTAACCAAGAGCATCTAATTCTACAGAAAGAAACTTGCATTTCTTCTAAAATATTTTGTAACTCAGAATGTCTACTATTTTAATCTGACTCTTTTCCCATCATTTCTTTTAAATCAATGAGGTTTTGCAACATTTGTTCCATGCGTATTTTTCTACAATTGCCTATTTGCATTAGAAATACTTAGGAATGTCTTGAGATCTATTTAACTCACTCTTTATATTGACTAATCGAATTGTAGCTTAATATATATTATAGATGACAGTTAAAGTGACAAGAGAGAAAAGTGATGAAGTAAAAGTGCCAAAATACATAGGTCTGTCCTGAAAATATCAAGCCAATGCAATATAATTAAAACAGTTCATGCAGCCGATACTTTCAGGACAGACCTTGTATATAATCAAGCCCCAATCTCATTAATACTTATTTCCTTAATGTCTCCCATGACCATTCCATTTCATTCCCTCCTTCACAGCCCTGATGAAGGCTCCTATGAACACAACAAAACTCCATGTCAGATCCCCTCGCATAAACCCTCAGTCACCCTGCACACTCTTTCTAGGCCTAAATCATTGTTGCAAAATTGCCTTTCCCCATATTATTCCACTTTGTAGTAATCTTCAGTGGCTCCTCATGGCCTGCAGAATAAATTCAGGCTCTTGAGTCTGGCACCTGCTGTCCTCAATTGTCAATGGCCCAGTCTGCCTTCCTAACTATCCTCACACCCACAGCCAAGCCATCCCTAACGGCCTCCTTCCTGACTGGGCCTGCCTATTCCACTGTCCCCCAAACAAATCATAGGTGCGGCTCAGTTGCTTCCTGGGTTAAACACTTTGTGGATCAAATAGATCAAGAGCACTGGTCACAAAACAATGGCATGTCAGCCCTTCTTCCTACTCAAGTCTTTATGAATGTTCCTGATTTTTTTGGCTCCGGGTGGTGGGATAGGGGTGGGTAGAATTGCCTCACCTGTGATTTGTGCTGCTACCTGTATCCCTGGCACCCCTGTGCTTCTGTGTTGCATTACTATCTTTCTAGGTTGTACTCCACAGTCACCTCAGTCATGGTGAACCTTTCCAGCCCCCGCCCTCTCATCATGTTGCTGGTCAAACCCACAGCCCACTTCCTGTGCAGGCTCCCCACGCTCAGGATCAACCTTGGCCACCAACAGCACTGTGGCATCTCCTCTACAGCTCCCCTGTGACTCTGATTAGGAGGAAAGCTCCTACCTTCTATGGGATGCCCAGCAGAATTGTCTGGTTGGTGAATTTTGTCCAGTTTACAGGAGTATCCAGGGAACATAGGAACATCGGGGTGAGCAGCATGGCAGGATCAAGTCCGAAGTCCGGTTGTGTCCTGAATGACTTGTGAGGCTCCTTTCCTATGATGATTTTCTCTCATGGGCCATACAGTCTCTCTCCTTCTTGTCCAGCTGGCTTCTTCTTGGGCCCATCAGTCCATGCAACACTTCTGTCAATCAATGGTTAAATCCGACATTTCTAAGTTAAATGATATGACAACTCAATGTGCAAGATAATAGTGTAAAGGCATTCCTCAGTCCTATTCTATAATAAATTAGAAGCCCCAACACAATTCTGCAAAGGTTTTCTTCCTTTGCTTCCATGTATGGACTAGAGTTACAAAACACCAACTTGCTCAGGTGTCAGAAACCAGACCCCAGGAGAGGTGTGATTACGTGGCAGGATGGCTGGCCTTTCTGTACTCAAGGCGGCCCTGAGGGCTTTCGCAACAGCTACACATGAATCTGCATGAAAGCTCAAGTCATTAACATGCCTGGTTCTCTTGGTTCCTTCTCCTGTACCCTGTGACCCACTCACTGCTTCTAATCCGGTGGTTCTAACTCTACTAAGGTCCAGGCAAGTCCCCACCCAACACCACCTACTCCCCCAACAGGCGCGCGCACACACACACACTCCCCAGTCCATCATGGACCGATAATTTTATAAAACACAAAACCGCACACTGGGTGTCAAAGCTACGTTAAATGCGTTACAGCCTGGAAGCCCAGCTCCTCTCGCTCACCGCACAGCAGAAGCCACCACAAGACACCCCGCCGCCCACCCTCGCTTCCGGTGGCACTGCTCCCGCTTTCTCTTAGTGTCCGATCCCGCCTGTCGTTGGGGTCCAAGGACCCCGACGTGCTCGCCCACCCATTTTTCCAATCCAAGCTTTACCGTCTGACCCTTCCCCACCCTTCCAGCTCTGTCTGTGGCTATTGGAAGAAAAGAAACTGAAGTGCCTGGTGCCATCTTCCCTGCTGCGCCAATGACCTGGGTTCCCTCGCCGACCCTCACCCACAGCCTCTGAGTGGGTCGTTGCCGTCTATGGTATGACACACGGGGGAGGAAGGACCACCCCTTCCGAGACCCGGTCATGCCGTAGATACTCCGATTGGCTCCTCACTTTCAGGCTTCTTTTCAATTAGTTCCATTGCTTCTAAGAGGGTAACAGAGCAAGAGAAAATATCTGTGCTCCCAGACTGAGCCCAAGTTAGGTAATAATGAGGTTTTCTCTCATCATATGGAACCGACTGTTCGGTGCCACCCCCAGCCCCCCACCCCGGGTTGGCTGGAGACGCTAGGACGCCCCGTCAGGGGCCGTCAGAGCAGCACCTTGACCCGAGTTCAGGGGTGAGTCCCTGAGGACATAATGATTTTTTTCATCTACTTTCTCTGTGGCAGGTCATGGTTCCAGAGAGACTGATCAGTTTCTCTTAAGGGAGGAATAAGCAAAACCGGCCTCGCTCCTGGTCTCTTCTGTTCTGTACAGTTACCCGGAGGATGAGGAAAGGTAGCTAGAGGGCTCGGGGGAGGAAAAGAATAAAAAGCAGCAGGGCTGACTAAGGACAAAACACGGTTACCCAGAACTTCCTCCTCACCATAATCAGCTTTAGCTCCAGGGTATATACCCGGTGACACAATGCAAAGAACTTCAAGAAGATTCCAGTGATTCACACAAGTAAGTGGCTCATGGAAATCACTGTGAACCTCGGCATCACCCCGCCAGCCCCAACCCCAGACCAATTAAGTCAGAATTTCCGGGACTGTGTAGAGAGAAAATACATTCCAGATCCCCTGGGGGCAGTCCCATTTGACACATTGTTATGAAACAATTAGTGCCTGTTAATTATTTTTAGCTCCCCATTTGATGCTTTCGGCATCCTAGTTTGGATGGTAAAATATATCGTCATCCTGGGGTGAGCTATATTTTTTCTGGATACACTTGCTGGGGTATCTTCATGTGCACCCAGGGCTCAAGAGGGCGGATTTAGTCCAAATGTTTTATCTTATTAAAGAAAAAAAAAAAAAAAAAAAGCAAGATCCCCAGAATTTTTGAAATCAGGCAGTCATCAGGGAGTTAGCAGTTCACACTCTAATATCACACTTACCTGACAGGTTCTACCTTTCCACTGGCAATTTCCTTCGAAGCAAGGAAAAGAAAATCTCTACCTTTCTTCCTATCCTATCCTCTCTGCCTGGGTATAAAAATGGCTAGCTGGTTCCAGGGCAGTTGCTAATAAAGAGGTGAAAGGAAACTAGCATTTATTGACTGTCTATTGCCAGGCACTAGACACCTTAAACATACAGGGGTGGGACTAAGATCGGGGTACTTCCCTATCATCACACACTCACCTCAGTCCCCATTTTTCATTGATATACAGGCCAAGGAGACTCCAAGAAAAAGAATTAGTGAAGCATTCCAATGTCTTTGCTCAATGGAAACAGAAGAAAGACAGAGCAAGCCAGATGCAAGAGGAGGAGGGCTTGTAAAAGGGTTAATGTTTGGGGACAAAAGGAATCAGGTGAATTCGTGGGAGGTAAGGTTGGAAGGAAGGCGTTGAGTGAGATCCTGCATGGTGGGTGCTATTTCAGACCTGACCTCACCAGCCTGCAACCCAGGGTTCCTGACCCTGCATTTCTGCCCACTCCGTCAAGGGCTAGCACTGCTGGCCCCACTGTGTGCCCTGCCATAGGAGCACTCCTGTCAGAAGTGGCTTTACTCTCTCTGGAGCGGCATTCTCAAAGACCCAAATACCTTGGCCTCGTAAGATTACCCGCTTGGATGTTTGGCATCACCGTCATAACACCCCCTTTTCCAGGAAAGCTGGATGAGGGGGCCCTTCAGCCTGGGACACGTACAGGGTGACATTTCTGCAATTGGGCTTGGCCACTACTCAGTCTCCCTGGACCTCAGGACAGTTCCTTTCTGAGACCCCAGGAATCTTTCTTTGCAAAAATGTATCAGTCAGGACCATCTTAACCCTTTATTCAGGCTTTAATTACATGGATGTGTCCAAGACCAGGCACTGGAGGATCTTACGTCTTTCAGGAACCCCGTAGGCCAATGCAAGCACAACTGCTCAGTAACCTCCCACCTTCTCTGCATATGCAGGGGATCTCCAGAGGGGTGACCTTTGACAAGCCACAAAAAAATTCCTGTGAAAGTCTGCCCAGGTTGCTGAGGTCATACTCCTTCTTTTCTTCACATTTGACGACCTGAAGGTCGCTCACCAAACTCCATTGCGCAAAAGAACAGCATGAAGCAATGTTGATAGCAGAACTCTGGCAGTCCTCAGTGGTAGCTTCCCTGATAAAGTTCTCTCTAAGTAATTGTTTGCCAAATAAAATACAGGGGCCCAGTTAAACTTGACCTGCAGATGAATAACCAAAGTTTTTAGTGAAGGACTTGACATACGCTCATACTAAACGAAGTGCTTGTTGTTTATCTGAACTGCGGATGGAACTTGGTGTCCCATAATTTTATTTCCTATTGCTGGAAAACATTTACTGATGGCTCTATCATGATGTACACTTTCCAACCCTCCCAGTTCACACAGGTCCACATTGTATCGCAAAGGAGGAGTAGAACTGGAACCTAAACAAGTTCACATTCATAGCAGAAATGTTATACTCGGTCTCTGGATTGCTATAGGCTGGTTTTGTTATGAAAAAGGTGAATAGGATCATATGGTTAAAAAAAAAAAAAATGAGTATCACTTTGAGAGTTCTGCATGAAGAAGAGCATCCCCCAAATTCATGCTACTTCTGCCCTGACTTCTGCCTTCGGCTTTCCCCTACACAGCAAGGTCCCACTAAAATCTTCCCCTCATGGGATGCCCTCCATAGAAAAATTAGTTTACATATCAGTGTACTCCCAATCTAGTACCAACCTCTACCTAAGCAAGGTAAGCAAAAAATAGGCTAAATGAATCTAGTCTTGGAACATTAACCTCAATTAGAAATGTTTAAGAATACTATTTTAAAAGATGTGAAACCTCATGAAGAAACTGCTGAGATACAGCATTAACAGTTATTGTATTTGAACTTTTAACTTAAACAATACAACTTTATGCTATTCTCTGTTTCGTATGAAGGCATGGGTATGCACACCTGCACCGACACATCTTTGGTGTTTCTGACCTTTGTATCCCTGAAACCAGGTCTTCAGGCGTCACTTAAATGGGGACTCTCACCAGCCTTGCTCAATGAATATATTTGTAAAGAGGCAAAATCAGGATGCAGGTGAGCAGCAGATGCGTTGACAAGCCGCTGGTCTTCACTCAGTAATATCTTGGATCACGACCCAGATTCTGGCCTTTGTCCGCATGGATACTCTGCTTTTAACTGCACTGCATAATGTAACCTCCAGTCCATTTCCCTAACCTATCACATTCATGTGTTCTTAGGCACCGGTCACATGTTGGGTAATGTATCCTGATTTGTGTTTCCAGACCTTATGATAAACCAAATCCTTCTAATTAAAGACATAGAACTTGTTAACAATCACTGCTATATTAAATTTATCACTAGGAAAATGACAACGAATTATGTTATCATCTTTGTGGCTAAAAGCTCATACATTGAGCAGGAAATTGCTCACCTTTATGAGTTTTTATGTCATAAGAAGCCTTTAGGGGGAAAATATTTTTATGATTAAATAACATGTAAGTAGCACTTACCACCTGTGTTAAGCTTTTTGGTTCATTACAGAATATTCTGCTGAAAATCTGGGGAAATAGCGGTATGTAGACACTCCCAGGATTGGGACAGAGAACCAACAGCTGATGATCCATCCCTGAAGCTAACACAGTGGTGCCTGAGTCCTCAGTGGCTTCGCAGCTCATCGAACCTGGTGCTCCTTACATTTTGACAAGAAGAAATGATTCCGCACTTGGCACTTGCTTGCCACTCCTTGCACTGGCTGGAACTTGTATGAGCCACAAGGCCACCCCTACAAATGAAAAGGCTTCATCCAGCACTGCTTGCTTGCCACTCGTTTGAATGAATTAATGAGTACCGAGGTACCACTGTGTTTCACATCCCTAACTCAGACTTGCTGTGCAGCAGGGGTTTTCTTTCTTTCTTTCTTTCTTTCTTTCTTTCTTTCTTTCTTTCTTTCTTTCTCTTAATTGTTTATTGATTATTTTTAGAGAGAAGGGCAGGGAAGGAGGAAGAAAGGGAGAAAAACATCAACATATGTTTTCCAGCTAAGGACCTGGCTGGAGACCTGGCTTGAAACCCGGTTATGTGCCCTGGCTGGGAATTAAACCAGCAACCTTTGGGTTCGCAGGCCAGCACCTATCCACTGAGCCATCAGCCAGGGCTAAGTTGCCCCTTTCTATAACCTGACATCATCTCTTTGGAGCAGAAGGAGCTGGGCATGGAACCATCATCATGTGCATCAGCTAAGCACTGGCTGCCCGTCCCCAAATCATCCAATTTCCTGTTCCTGTTTGTGTTCCTTAACTGTAGCCCAAATGATAATTGTCCTTTCATCCTCTTTCAACAGGGTTCAAAGCACCTACTCAGTTTTTCATGAAATCATTTCCCAGGCAGCGAGCACTGGAGTTCACAGTGCATTGGATAAGGGTGAGATGTGTCCGTTTTGTTGTCATTCTTTCATTACCATCTAACTGGGATCATGGCACACATGTGTTCCTGGAACACTCAAGACAAGATATGTATATTTGGACCCTACACACATACACTCAAGTAAAACAGATTTCCTTATTAATTCTAATAGTTCTTAACTCTTACTATATACTCTTCAGATAATCTTCAGAAATTCAGAGGTCTATTTTGATCTTAGTAATTCTGCAGAATTCAGAGTAAAGGTGTTTTAAACCTGTCATTCTCTCCTTTACTTTCCATATTCTGTTGTTCATTAAACATTTATTGTTTGCTACGTGTAAGAAAAGCCATACTAGGTGCTGTAGGTGTCTAAAATTAGTGACTTTCCCAAACATGCCAGTTAAGGTGCTTTCTTTCCTTGGAGTAAACTCATCAAACTACCCCCAAGAAATCAGTCAATAATGTTTACACAATTTCAATCTTTCCAGCTGCTAACTGCAAAATATGCCTAAGCTATGCAATTATTTTTCTATAGAAAAAGTAATTTTCTCAATTATAAGAAATTTAAGAGATTTTACAAGGGAGGCTATAAAGATAAAGTTTATATCAAGGAAAGTTATATGTTTTCCATTTTGGTTGATGTTACATCTTCTGAGCACACTTCTGAACTAAATAACAGAAATACGGTAATAAATTTCTAGACATATTCCCCCAACAGTTTTACGTAGAGTTCATCTGATCCTAATTACAGTTCTATCAAGGAGGTGGGTGGCATTACTAGGTCACTGGGGTAGGAGAACCATAATGCAGACGTATATTAAATGATTTCCCCACCATTAACAAAGAAGTAACAACACAGCCTCTTCGGGAGGGAGCCCAGGAGAGTGAAATAAGAATGGGTTTGAGAGTCATAAAACCTTAGTGCTACACGATTTGGGAAAATTACTTCATCTCGCTCCACATCAGCTTTCTCACTCCATAAAAAGGAAAGATTAGGCTAAAACATTCGAAATTGCCAACGTGCAGTCATGTTTTCCATGACACAAAAATGGCGATTTCACCTGGGTCAAACTCCTAAAATACTAAATAAAACTTAGAAGAGTTGTTCTAGGTACCAAATCTATGCTCCACCTAATGTGCCTGCATGGAGCCTGGGATAGAGGAGAGCTGAGTGTTCGCTCTCTGCAACCTCAGGACCATCCTCTCACTCACACGCCAGCCACTCATTTGGCTCCTCCATTCCTCTTTTAGATCTTAGACAAACTAAAATACATTCCTTAAGTGCATTTTATAACACATAAGCTAAAATGTTGAAATACTTTGAAATTTCAGAAGGTAAGACAAAAAACAAACAGGAGTATAATTACTACTGACTTTCCATTTTCATTTAGCAGCACAATAATGTCAGCAATAACATTATGAACCAGGAGACCCTAGGTTTTCCTTTTTACAACTTAATATTACAACTTAATATTAGTCTAGACTTATAGCCAAACATTTATTTGAAACATTTCAAAAGAACTAGGCAATACTGATAAGGTCTCTGGGCATCCAGTAACCTGACAATTTTAGAAAGGCAGTGAAGAGGGGCAAATGAAACAATATAATAAACAAGCTATAAAATGAAGTTGATGCAGACTGGGTGAATCTAATACCCCAATTTTCTCAATTACTATGTTTCTGCCATCTCCATACTTATGTCCTTAGAGTCTTAAGAGACACTAACTGATATAGAGAGGCATCCTATCTGTCTGGTAAAGACACACTTTTCATCTGTGAACTTGGCTTCCAGAGGATATTTTGATCAATAGGGGAAAAAGAGGCTATCCAGGGAAATCAACCAAATCCGTCCTGATGACCAATAAATAGGGTGACAAATGTTCTGGCTATTCGTATCCATAAAAGTAATCAGGACCCTTGAGCATTTGAAAACATCACAGTATTTTTAGAGGGGTATGTACAAGAATATCCACAGTTATTCAACTAACGCACAGACCCCATTTTTTACTGGGGTTATTTTCATTCTTCTTTTAATTTTACCCCCTCTCTCAATGACTATTCATTCCTAACGACCTTCTCCAGTGTAATGGTCACAGAGCCATTCAGTCATTGAATAACTATCTATTCAGGGTCTAACAGTACTGGTACTAGATCAAGGCCAGATAAACATTAAAGAAAGCTTTTCTAATGCTTCCTGAAGGCCTTCTTCTTTCATTATTTAAAGAGGCATCTCAATGTTTTACAAACTTGCAATGTGCTTTAACAACTCTTGCCTAAGTATCTGTTGCCAAATCAAAGCTTAGTGAAAATACAGAAAGGTGCAAAATAGAATATGCCCAGGCTAGTTGGAGCAATAGGAAGGCTTAGACACCACTGTCCCCTTTCAAAAATGAAAAGGCCTGAAAACAAAAAGCTCGTCAATAAAGCAAAATACACTAGAGCAGGGGGAAAAATGGGGGGAAATGTAACATAGAATAGGAAAACAATGACAGCAAACACTACTCCAGAATGACACACACTCCAAGAAATTACAGAGTTTTAGTCTTTGCACTAGGACAGATAATAAAGAAAATTACCTATGAAATACGATATCAAAGAGGACATAAAATAAAAAATGTTAAAGGAAGAAGTAACAAAAAAGTTAAAGACAACGGATAACTAAAAATGAATAAGTAAATGATCCTACTAAAAATAAGTCAGACCTTGTTGCCTCTCTGTTCCAACCCATCTGGTACTTTTTACATTTCATTTGGATATAGACCAAATTCTTAAAATAACCTACAAGCTTAATGTGATCTTGACCTTGGTGTTCTGAACTCAGTTCTCTTCTCTTCACCTCACTTTCTGTGCTCCAGTTAAACAGGTCTCTTTGCCGTTCCTCAACTATGTCACACGTGTTCACCTCCAGGGCTCTGCATATGCTGTTTACCCTGTCTACCATGCTCTTGGCCCAAATATCTATAAGCCTCGTTCACCCATCTCCTTCAAATGTCACTTTCTCAGGGACTCTTTTCCCCATTGAAAGACAACCCTCTGGCACTGTCTTCCCACAAGAATTTAAGCTCCAGGAGAGTGAAAATATTTGCATATATGTGTTGTTAATTTCTCTCTTTTTTTTTTCCAACCACCCACCCCTCTCCCGCAGTCAACCCCCACATGTTGTCCATGTCCTTGGGTCATTTATACTAGTTCCTTGGCTAAATTCTTCCCCTTCTTTGTCCCTTTCTCCCCCTCCCACCTGCCCTGTGATCGCTGTCAGTCTGTTCCTTGTTTCCATGTCTCTGGTTCTATTTTGCTTGTTGTTTATTTCTATACTTAGTACCTGGCGTAGTGCCTGTCACAGGGTAGAAACGCAATCAATACAAGTGTTAAATGAGTGAGTGAGGGAGTGAAATATCATCTATTTCAAAACTCTATAGGAACATTCAATTCCAGAAGAAGGTAGATAAATAAGGAGAAACATGTGATCCAATAATTTGGCCTTAGCTCATTCATGTACCAGAGGAACAAAATGAGATTGTCAGATGTAAATAATCTCAGACAATATAGCACCCATCAGAAAGGGGAGGAGCTTAGACAAGAACCTAGTATAAAGGAACCATGGACATGGACAACAGGTGGGATTGACTTTGGGGGGAATGGGTGGGTGGGGAGGGGGACAGAGGGGAGCAAAAAGGGGAAGGATGTAATACAACAACAATAAAATTTATATATATATATATATATATATATATATATATATATATATATATATAGCACCCATGCCCATGTTTTGCAAACTTAATAACAAAATTTTGTCCAACTAAAAATAGTTCCAAAAATACATGATTAGGAATGGGGAAGCTACTTTATGAAAAAGACTAATGGAGTAAACATTAATTCCCTTTTAATTATGGTTAAGGTAAAAAAGAAGAATTAATGTTGCTTTGATTAAAGTTATTAAAAATTAAATGTTATAAATTTTAAGAAAAACCATACACTAAAACAGATAATAACCATAAAGGACTCAGTCAGTAGTCCTAGAACACAGCAGCAGAAATCAAGAGGAAGGAATAAGGGTCATAAAAGTAAAGTTGTGCTATGTTTCTCATTTTCACACTAGCAGACTGCATTTTGTTGCCCAAATCCTCTTATAAACCATTTGTGGGAAGGCAATTTGGCAATATCCATGAATACATGAAGACACTGACTGCAAAAGTCATTTAAATTTTTCCCAGCTTTGCTCATGCTCTCCCATATGCTCTGGACTTGGCCCAGTAGCTTGCTTTGGCCAATGGGATCATAGCAAACTTGACACAAAAGACTTGATGAAGTGCTTACATGTTTCCTTTTCCTTTCATTGACTCTGCCTTGCTGTGAGAACACAACCAGGAGAATATTTAGAAGAAATTCTGAGGCTATCTAGACAAACCAAGAAGTCCATTAACCCTCAGATATGTGGGAAACCCCACCAACAGAAGCACCCCACAGCTGACTACAGACATATAACCCAATCAGGCAAAGAAGGGCCACTAAGCCAATATGTCATCTTGTGAATAATAACAGGTGATAGTCTTAAACTGCTATACAAAAGTAACTAATAGATGGAATTACCCTTTGAAAGCAGTTCTTCCTTTAGAAATTTATCTTCAAGAAGAAATATAACATTTCTTATTGCAAACAATGCTGCAGGATACTTCTTGTAGCATTGCTACTCCTAAGAATATTTATCGTAGCATTGTTTGCAGTATGAAAGTATTTGGAAATTACGTAAATGATCATCAATAGGAGAAGGGTTAAAAATCACTTAGGCTGGAAAAAAAAGCATGTGGCCATTAAAGCATGGCTTAAAATGATATATTTCATAATAGCACATTATGCATCACTAAGTGACAAAAATGAGATACAAAATCACACGTACACCTTTATATAGATACTCACATTTACATAAACAGTAAAATGTTTGCCAGTATACACGAGTTGTTAACACAGCTTTTATACCAAAGAGTCAGCAACAGGGTGATAAGAGTGACTCTCGTATTTTAAATTTACAATTGTATGTACTGATTTCGTCCTTTAAAATATGATTTGTTTTAAGTGTCAGGAAGCAATGTTGAATGGAGCCATACCTTACTCAATACCCAGTTAATGCATGTGGGGCCCAGGGAACAAACAGATCCGCTGACCACATTGGTGCATTTGCACACAGCATCTATTCAGCGAGCATGTGGCCCAGCAAGAGCTCCGTGACAGAAGCCAGGCAATCAGCATCGCTGTCTCCGTAAAATTAGGTTTATTAAGTGTATCCATATTGTTGGTGAGTCACAGAAAGCACGTTCATCTTCCTGTCCTTGTTAAAACCTGCTTGGAGGACTGATGGAGCAGTCCTCAGGAAATGTTCTAGAAGTCAGATGAAGGCATGACGGGTTACCATACACTTACATGTCCTTAGAGGCTAAAAATCAGAAATTGATTAAATGCACTGCTTCTTCTTTGATCTGTCTGTATCAGCAGGGGAGCCCAAAGCTTCTGAGAGCTTGGGAGGGTTGTGAGAGGAGAGAAGAACTCCGCCTTCCCTCACAGATGCAAAGGTTGGGGGGGGACCAACTGTGCTAACAGAGGGACCAGGAAGATGGGGGAGGAAGGCACAGAGCTCAGAGCTTTAGGTTTCTTGCTGTGGGAAGGAGGGAAAGACCGCAGGCAGTGAAGGGGTCCTTGACCCCAGGGATGGCTGCTGGCCTCTCAGTGACCCCAGTGCTGCCCCAGGCTTCCTTTGCTCTTTGCCTTTTTATTTTTTTTTCATGAGACTCTCACTGACTACAGGGCATTCTCTTCGTTCAGTAAATACAAATTCTGGTCTGCATCAAGTGCATCATTTCAGAGCTCTGTGAGGCTAACCAGGCTCTGGCAGAGGAAACAGGACAGGGGAGGGAATGAGCCTGTGCAATGACCATCTACTCTGCAGCAGAAGGTGCTGCAAATTCCACCCATCTCTCAGTGGTACCCCAGCTCTTGGCTTGGCATCCAAAATGGATCCGAACTTTTAACTGATCTTCTCTCTCTTCTTGTTTCCAAATTTATAGTTTCAACTGCAAACTCATCAGGTGGAAAGTTGTCTCCCGCACAAGCAATGTGAGGGGTCATACATCTCTACACACAAACTGTCCCTGTTAGACCTTCCTTCCCCATCCTTCTGCAGGCTTCTCTCTAGCTTTCCAAGTCCTCCTGCTTTTATATCAATGGGAGAAAAATATTTGCCATGATAATCCTTCAGACACCCTTAACAGGCTGGATTGAAGGTACCAAGGCAAATTCTCCAAATAAGGATGGACCCTAATAAAGAAGGGAAAAAATTAACATAATAGATCAGGGTGAACAAAAGCAAAATATGCAGGCAAAAGGAGAAAAACACCTTTAGATAATGAACACAAAGAAAAGTAAAATTAGGCCTGGGTTAGGTACCACTTCATCTCATCATTTCCATAAAATAACCCAATTAGGCAAGAGCTCAAAATCTTCTCTATTTGAAGGTTTCTTCTGCTGGTTAGGATGCAAGATAATGTGAAAGACCTTCCATGCCATGGTTATTGTGTGTGTGTTTATGTGTGTGTGTGTGTGTATGTGTGTGTGGGTATATAATATATACATACACAGGTTGAGTCTTCTTAAATAATCATTTTAAGGGGAGATGGATCCTGGTTCAATAGACTAATGTCCTTATAAAAATGGGGAAATTGGACCCAGAGTTAGACATTTAAGAGGGAAAATAAAGCAATATGACATAGGAGAGGGTCACCTCCAAGTCAAGGAATATCTAATGCCACAAGGAGCCAGGAGCCAGGAGCCAGTTCCAGAAGAGATTCTCCTTTATAGCCCTCAGAAGGAACCAAACCCTGCTACCACTAGTTTAAGACTTCTAGTTGCTGTCCTGTGAGACCATGCATTTCTGTTGTTGAAGCTACCCAGTTGGTGACACTGTTGTGATAGCCCTAATGAACGAATGCAGGGACCAACAACAGCATTCTCTTCGTGGAATTGTTATGGGATCAAATGAGTTAATAAATGTAAAATACCTAGGATTCTGTCTAGCATATAAGTAGTCAACAACTGCTAGTATTCATTCTCCACTGAGTCCTAGTCACTGTAATGCATCCTCATGTATAATATAACGCCAAAGGCTGGGACCAGTGACTAATAAAATGGGCAGTTTGCTCAAACTGGGTTTCATTGCTTACCCTATAGTCATCTCTTGCACCTGGTTCTATAATTGAGAGTTTTTTCAATTGTTTTCTAAATCATATCTTACTCCCAAGACAGGAATATTGATAATATGCATTTTCCCACATAAAAGTATCTCCTCTGTGCTCCCATAGTTCCCTTCTCTCACTTATACCCAATTCAGGGATTCAAACACTCCAATCTCTCTCTGTTCCCAAATCAGAACTTTCTCTGAAAGACCTGAAACACTCTTGCCTGAGGTCATTTTTAATCACCAATAGTTTGAAGTGTTAACATCTTCAATCAATGTTAATATTTTCAACCAAAGTACAGTTTGAACAAGAACCAACAGGGTGGGGATTGACTGTGGGAGCAGGATGGGGGACAGGGGAGAGTGATGAGGGGGAAATTGGGACAACTGTAATTGAACAACAACAAAATAAAATAAATGAAAAAAAAAAAAGAATTAAAGTCTTAAACTCAAGAATAGGCTCTTCTATTGAAGAATTTTTAACCATAAACCAGTGGTTCATAGAAGCCTACAGCGCAAGGGTAGACATCAAAGTCTTCATGGTCTCCCCTTTATTTCACAGCTTGAAACCACTGTTTCCATTTTGTTGCTTTGTCAATCAAACTGGGTTCAGTCAAAACACAATGACTTGCCCTTTGCTGTAAAGTTCATAGTAAGCAAACACATCTGTCACCAAATAGAAATCCACTTGATAGAATTCAGAATCAAAGACTGGGATTGAGCTGATGATTTCAATGCCAACGTGAGCAAATTGAATGTCAACTTTCAGTGCCACCATGGTCTTGCCTCTGTCACCCGGTCCCTACTGCAATTCCCTCAGCTATCAATGGCCTAAACATGGCTAAGTTCTGCCAACAGTCAGGGCTTTGGGAACCTTAAATAACAATCAGCTTACAACCATCTCAAGGGACATTGCAAATTAAGTAAATGGAAAGTCATTCTATAGGTTATGTAGCCCTCATGGTCCCCACAGAAAACAGATGGCACGCTAAATTGGGCCATTTAAGGAAAGTTTAATTAAAGAACTGTTTGCAGCGATGTTGGCAGAGTATAGGGAAGCACAGGAATGATGAAGAGCCAGGGGTTGGTCACTGGGCAGCACCTCTACCTTACAGCTTGAGGAGCAAGGAGAGTGAGCCCTTGTGAGAACCCAGAGAGGGAGAATGGGGTTGAGTGGGTTCCCTAGTGTTCCAAGGATGCAGCCAGCCCACAGCAACCCAAGAGGGAAGGAAGCAGGAAGATAAATATCCTGCTCCTTCCTCTCTGATCTCTAGGCAGTATTCCCTAAAGCTAATCTCAATGAGAAGCCAAAACACTAGAAATCTTATTGATGTAACATCCCTAACAGTGGAGCAGAGTGGTGAAGGTGGAGAGTGAATCAAATAGGAGGAATCAAGGTTAACACATAAACCTGGATACATCCGGTCCGCTTCAAGACCACATTTTTCCATGTTTGGATCCCAGTAGCCAACCCAATGCCGACACAAAGTCAGTGAGTTCTCACTGAGCGAAATTAAGTCTATAAACGATTTATGTTAGATGAGTTTCATCACTCCTTTCAATGCTAACACTCTCCAATTACTAAATTGTTCATTGTCCTCAAATTGTATTCAATAATTGCAGCCTGACCATAAGGTGAGGTCACTGTTGCTAAAGATGAGTTTCATATCCCAATCTTTAACTCTATGTTCTGTTGTATCTCCTATGTAAAAGGACATAAATGAATTGCACAAGGGTTACTCAGTGAAATGTCTAAAGAAAAGAATGAGCAAAATATTCAGGTGGAGATATGAATGCATGATGGTAAAGGGAAAAAAATCATTTAATTGCAAAAGTAGGCACATTAAGGATACTTTAAGCTTATAAAAAAATAACTATGCTCTACCATAATAATGATAGGGGTCATGTTTCTGGACATATTCCTACAATTTTCAGTACTTTGTTTCAGTAAATATTTAGAGTTCTGGTATTGGTTTTAGTACCTAAATTAGTACTCAAGATGTTAGCAAAAGTTAAGCCAGGAAGAGCCCTGTATTTCCTTCCAAATATTTATTTCAAAACCATCTATTCTTGGTGCTCCTTAGTGGACAGCAAAAACATTTTTGAGTCATCCAACTCATTTTGCAATCAACTCTCTAACCCCAGGAATCTCAAGTGGAGACTTGCTATACTTGCTAATTTATCCCTAACAACTTACCTGTGTGTGTGTGAAGGGGCGTGTTCCCGAATTAACCCTCTGTGAACTCTTCCTCTTTTCCTCATGAGTCCCAGCCACCTGCTTTCATGAGTTGTTTCATACTCATTGAGCATTTGTATTTTGGAAAAAAAAAAAATCCTTCCTTAAAACTCCTTCAGTGACATCTCCAACTACTTTTCTGCTTTTGTGCTTCCCTTTCCTACTTCTCATTCCATTTTCTTCTTTATTCTTTGTATAAACTTTCCACAGCTTTTCAAGACAACACTTGAGAGAGTCAAAGGTCATGGTATTAACCAGTAGAACTGTCAGAATTTAACCAAGTTCCCCCTCAGAGTGTTCTTCCCTCCCTCACTATTTCAATGCTCTTTCCAGTGGGAAAATGATGTTCCCAAAACCTTGACTGACTTCACCTGGCTCCCCAGCGATTTTAGCTACACAGATAGAATGACATCCCTGGAGCTCTGGTTTGCACTTAAGTCATTTCATCTCAATATGATGCCTTGTAATAAACAGCACACAAGACCTGTCTTTCGCTTACATTTTATAATTTGGAAAGAATAACACCTAATATTCCTTCCATGAAACACTTGGTTTATAAAAGACATGGAGAAGACGTCCTAATCTGGGCAAATGTGTCCGCAGCTCAGAGATGAGAGCTGATAAATCGTCCCCTGAAATCATTAAAAATGCTGTTAAAAAATACGTTTGACATCTTAATAGGAAAATGACAAAATAGAATGTCAGTACTCCTGTTCCCCTATCGAAGGCTCTATTAGACACACGCTAAATGAGGGTGACTAGCACCTGCTGTCAGGCATTGCCTCGCAAGCTATAAAAGTAACGCCTTGAAATAATTTCAAGAAAGTCAGAAGTGTGCTTCAGCCATCTGTCTGCCTTAATTGGTTTTTCATCAGAATCCTACCATTTCTTGATATATATTCCAGTTCTGTCTCTCTGTTGCCTTAAAATGACCTTGGGCACATGAGGAGGACCAGCCACCTGAATGTGTATAGGTAGCATTCGCAGCAAGGCCACCCAGCTGTCCCAAGTTAAGGCCTTTCTTGTGTGTCCAGGTGAGGCCCCCGTGTGCAGCCTCCACACCTTGTGCTTTCCCAGAGTTCTGTGGGAGAATGGGAAGGGTCAAGTTCAAGTAGCACTTGTGAGCTCTGACCATGAGTCCAGCCCTCTGCTTGGCATTTCCGTAGCTGCCATCAGCCCCACCATGAATGGAAAGGAGTCGAAAGGCAGAGGTCTGAACCGGGGCAGCCAGGGAAGGGACAGCGGCTGCTCTTCCTGTGTGCAAATGCTAGGTCTACTTTCCATGTCCACTCCTGGTTTCCAAGCCTTGCCCACCCTTGGAGCGCAAAAGATCAAAAGATACTCCAGTTCCAAGGATACCGGGAAAGTGAAAAGAGATGCAAAAGAAAGGAGGAAATGAACGCAGAAACTGAAAACCATCCAGGTTCAGCGAAAGGTGCCTGAAGCAAAAGCACATCACACAGGACCAGAATAGTAGGAAATGCTGCAAGGATTCACACCGGCGAAAAGTAGGTCCTTAGCCATCTGGTCGAAGGAGGTGTTAGTGCCAATTTCTTAATGAGGAGGACTCAGGAGCTGACATCTCACTCAACCCATTGTGTTTCCTTTGTTGTTTGTCACATCAAAGTGCACAAAACTATTCATAGTTGTCTTGAAAGAGGACAATTCTAATGTTCTTGGTAATCTTTTGGCAGCCCTCATGAAACCCATTATGGAACATCCCTCTGGGGCTGTGGGGTACGGGCAGGTGGTATTGGTGAGTGTTCCCTCTGGGGCTGTGGGGTACGGGCAGGTGGTATTGGTGAGTGTTGCCTGAATGTCTTACCTGAGTGCGCGGCCGGAGTCCATGCAGGTCAGCAGCCTGTAAACGGTCTAGTCGTGCCGCACCTTATGCTGCCGTGGTCCGGGGAACCCAGGGGGCAGCCAGGCCACTCTGTCCCGACAGCCTCTTCTCTCTAGTTCTTAAGAGAGGACACGTTAGCACATCTGTAATTGCACAGCCACCTCACCATCCTGGGTCCCCATCCACCAGCCCCGGCTGAGACACAGGGGTGAGACGGGATGAGGAAGAAGGGAGAGAAAGGGGGAGGGAGACAGGAGGGAGCTCAAGGGGAGCAGTCTGCTCTGTGAGCACCAGTTGAAGATGGTAAGAGCGACCCATTAACACAAAAGGAGATGAGGGGCACCTGATGCTTTCAAGCGCTGGCATGTAAAGGAAAGGAGTTGAAGTGGAAACTTCGAGTATCTCCCAAACCTGAGTCTGGCTCTCTGGACGAGATTTCAGGCTGGCTAGAAAGACAGAATTCGCCCTTATAAAAGAACATACAGGGGCCGGCAAAAGTAGGTTTACAGTTGTGAGTATACGAAACACAAAGCTAAGAAAGCTATTATAGTAATTCTAACCTGCACATCTCTTCCCATATGAACAACTGTACACCTACTTTTGCCCACCCCTGCACATGACACTTCAAAGTATCTTATCAAAGCCGACAAGTTAATATATTACAAACTAAGTATGCAATTGGTGTGAACAGGAAACCGGCCAGGTGAAAGACAGATGGATGTTGATTTGAAGGTTAGTGACAGTGAGGAGCCACAGATCCCCGAGTTCAAATCTGGACTCCACCACTTTTCAGCGGTAAGACTTTGGACTAGTTACCCATCACTGGTAGGCAAGCATATCGACCTTCTGCAGAGGCTGACAGCAGGTAGCTAATATGTGTGATGGCCCAGAGCACCATGCCTGAACATAGTAGTTCAATACACATTTAAACTTTTCCTTTTAATCTTGGTAATTCTAAAAATAAAAATAAAAAATCATTGACCTAAGAATGGGCACTGGTTTATGAGTCTTAAACTTCAGTTACTTCATTACTTCCTGAGTTCAGGCTATGGGACTCTGGGGAGTAAAGAGAAGTCAGTCAGAATAACAGATGTGATCCTCTTCACGAGTATAGGTTACAAATAGAGTCAGCATGACCCTATATAATGACATTTGCAGAAAGCCAATAACTCCCTCTGGAGAATTCTCCCTAGCGCTATCCCAAATTATACAGAGATTGCAAAAGAGGTTGGTCCATTTTCCAAATGCCCAGCAGAGTGAGACACCAGGAGACCCAATCAGACCACTGGCCCTTCTTATCACTGGCCCTGCCAACCCAGAGGGTGAGTATCTAAGACTGTGATCATTCATCCCAGTGCTGCCATATCCTGCAGAGCCCATAAGGTTACCCCACACCCAGACCCTGGGTTACAGTTCCCTCTCACACGTGCACATGGGCCAATGTGTCCCAGAGCACAACACCCCTTCCTCAATCAGTGGGGCCCTGGGCTACTTCTCTCTTGAAAATCAAGGAGTAGAGCAACAATCCATGAACCACAGGGGCTACTGTTGCCTTCCATGTGATGCATGAGGTAAAAAGGATATTTACATTTCTAAATGATTAAACACATATATCAAAAGAAGACTATTTCATGACACAGGAAAATTAAACGAATTTCAGATTTCAGTGTCTGTAAATACAGTCTTCCTGGAGTACAACCATGCTTATTTTCTGAAGGATTGTTGACAGCTCCTTTGATGTTGTAACAGCAAAGTTGTTTCTTAAGTTATAGTGACAGAGACCATTGTAGTAGTAGTAGCAAAGGGAATGATACAAAACCATTGAATTGTGGACATATTTTAAAGATAGAGAACCAACAGAATTTGATAATGTAGCATGAGCGAGAGGGAGAAATCTAAGATGATGCTAAAATGCTTTGCCGGTGCAGCTGACACATGGGATACCTAGGTGATGAGATGAAAAGATTTCAGGACAAAGAGATTAGGAGGAAGATGAAGAGACTGATGCCAGACATATTGATCTTGAAGTGCCTGTTAGACACTGAAGAAGGAACGTCAGAGACACATCTGTATGTAGGGTTCAGGAAAGAGGCTGGCCCTGGGAATATAAATTTGGGAGTCATCCGCATGGAGATGACATGAAATTCGTGAAAATAATAGAGGTTCTCAAAGGACTGAGCACACATAGAAAAGAGAAGAGACCACATGTCCATAACCCTGGTTCTGTCGCAGAACATACTGCAACTTCAAGCTGCAGTTGGCACCTCACCTATAGAGCTACCCCATACTTACCCAGCAGCCTTTAGCATTTGGGGGACTCTTGAAACAAGGAAAGGATAAGAGCAACTGAAAGGTGTCTGGAAATGTAGTCACTGTAACTCACAGAAGAATCGCCCGTCCTGGGTAGTCACTCAGGACTTCCTTTTATTTCAAACCCAGTCATTCAGTGTAGTGATTTCACTGCCAGCAGGTGGTTGATTAAAAGTGATCAGGCCCTGCTGGTGGCTTAGTGTATAGGCACTGGCTTGCAAACCCAAAGTTCGCTGGTTCAATTCCTAGCCAGGGCACATAACCAGGTTGTAAACCAGGTCTCCAGCTGGAGGCAGGTGAAAGGCAACCATACATTGATGCTTCTCTCCCTTTCTTCCTCCCTCCCCACCTTTCTCTCTAAAAATAATGAATAAAATATATATTTAAAGTGATCAGGAGCCTAAGAGAGGCTCATACCATGACAATGGCTAGAAGTGACTGAGAAAAAACATGAATCAGATGTAGGTTGAATAGTGAGAAGCCTAACATCTGGGCTTCCTGATGCTTAGCTCATCCATCTTCCCAATAAATAACTCTCCCACCTTATCAATGAGGGACTAAGTATATGACATTTGTCCAGAAAGTATCAAGCACAAACTGTTTTAATTATACTTACATATTGGCTTTATACCTTCAGGACAGACCGACTATGTAGTCCCACCCGAGCTAGTCCGAGCCAGGAACCTATTAGTGCTTCTTCATACTACTGTTCTGTTCAATGTGCATTCAGAAGAAGGACCAAGAGCCAGGTGGGGAGAGGCGTTGGGGACAATGCTCCAGTACCCACACAGTCCTGCTCCGGCCCCGGGTGTGCACAGGCAGCTCCCCCAGGAGGTGGTTCCAGGACCACTGAACATCACCAGACCATGGTCCTTGGGTAGGATGGCCATGGTCCCAACTGGCCCACTTCTGAGAGCGCACTGGGGTGTCATTGCCTCGGGCACCAACCGAGACCAGCAGAGGAACGTGCATGGTCTCTCTATCCACACCCACACTCTTCCACTCCATTCCCATTCCAGGCAGCTGATGAAAGCATTTCTCCCAACCACAGAAAACACTCCCTGAGCTGGCTTCTTGTAACCACAATTCTCTCTGTCTCAGAGCATTTCCGGAAACATCTTAGCATTTCTTGTAGATTTGAGCTCCCATGAAACTGACCAGCTGAGCCATTCTTTCATCTCCGGCGACCATGCAGCGAGCATCGCTGTATCCTGGGAGCCAGGGACACTGATCTGTAGAAGGTACTCAGTATAGTCACATGCATGCTTCAACGTGCTAGCTCATTTGCTCCTCTCAAGACCAGCAAGGAGTGAGCCCCCCTCACCCGATGAACTTACTGATGCCCAGAGGCTGGGGAACTTGGGAGCTTAGCAGGCTGCCGCACCAGGATTTCATTGTATAACTAACTGCCTGGCCTCTAAGCCCAGCCCTTCAGCCCTGTGCTTATGAGAGAAAGATGATGACTCATAAAAGATGCAAAGGGAGTTCATGCCCCAGAAGATGACTGAGTCCCATATTCTTCCTCTGTCCTATTCCTTAAACTAATCATTTCAACATACAACCAGAGGAAGAAAACGTCAATGAAAATTCTGCCTGTGACCGCCACCCCCTCCCCCACCTCACTGAAAAGGCAGGAAACCCTCTCAAAGTCTCCTAAAATGATTTAAAATATCCATAGAGGAATCTCTTCGATGGCACCATAGGTTGCTCGCTCTGCAAAACAGCCCACAGTCGTTCATGACATTTTTTAACAACTCTCAGTTTGTTCCCTAATGGAGGACTTATCTCCCTTCAGCGCAGGTTTTATACATAGTCCAAGGTCTCATTACCAGCTGGCATTTGCCAGGACTACGCAAACCTGGCTGGGAGCCCTGGATAAAATATTGCCCAGGTTTCGCCCCAGAACAACTGGTTCCAGAGTCTGGGCCTGGGCCAGGAAATCAATATGTTCAGCCGCCTCCCAGGGCGATTCTGATACAGTCCGTTCCAACACTCAGCTTTGGAGAATCAATAAACACTGTGAGGAAGAGGGCTGGCATGGAGGAAAAAAATCACAAGTGAGTCTCTTGCCTTTCCTGCCAAGCTTCCGCTTTCTCCAAGTTTCTTCCTCTTGCCATTGAAGCAAGACAGCAACACCAACCCAGACTCTCCGCAGTGCTCCTGAAGCCCGTGCTGTTCAAATCTTTCTCCAGCCGGATGTATACCTGTCAGTCAGAGTAGGTCCCATTGTAAACCTAATGCAAACCTCATTCCACTACTGTTATAAAATCCCCAGGCAGTTTTCACCTTGAACAGCTCGGGTTCGAGACAGCCTTCTCCATCCTCAATGGCAAACACCGTTTACATTCTGGTCTATACATATATTTGAAAGAGTATCTTTTGCAGAGTGAGGTAAGAGGTGATTTCAATGTTCTTCAAGTTTAAATCTCGAATTTGTCTATCAGCACTGGAAGAAGGTCAAAGGTTATAAAGAAGCTGGGATTAGTACATGAACCATAAGTGTTTCCGGTCGAGGGAACCATTTCTTGGTTCTAATCAAAACACAACCTCGCTGTTGTCTCTCACTGTTTGTCTGCACATTGAAATCACGTGGGCCACACTCTCAACTATTCTAATTTATTTGGTCTGGGGCAGGCTTTCTGCAATGCAGCAGGAGAACTAGGTCTGAAGGAAGATTCGTGCAAGTCCCTGGTTCCCTGGCAGCTCTCAGCTGCGGGAGACTCTTACACAGTCTCAGCTCAGGAATTTGACTCTGTAGTCTCGTACAAGTAGCCAGCCTCTGAGTTTCTCTCTCTCACTGAGCATCGATCTTCTCCCTCACCCAGCTCCGTGACTGGGATAGTGGAGAGGTGGCAGTGGTCCGGTCCACCCGCTATCTGCCCTGCTGCTGACCCACCCCACACTTGATTCTGCTGTCGTGAAGGAGGGGGTGGGAGAAGAGGAGGTGTGGGGTGAGAAGGGGGGAGGAGCAAGCCCAGTTCTGAGGTGGCTGGGATGCTGCTTTGCACCTTGGGGCCTAGCAGATGGTTAAGGTGCAAGTCCTGCTGAGTAGCCCTTCTGGGGGCTCTCAGAGATCCCCATGTTGGGACACCCGGTTTCGAACCCCCGCCACTGTCACTTTGTAGCCTGCCTCACCATCTGGGAGGTCTGGGGATGAAATCTCTCCCCTCCAGCCCACAGCGGGGTGGAAAAAACACCCTGCAGTGAGGTGGGTAGAGGTGAGTCCTCAATTAGAGAACAAATGACTAACTGTTAAACAGACGCATCCATGGCTGGGGGCTATGTTTCTGCAGCACCTGTGGTGCGGTCTGATTCATGCCAACCGTTTAAGAAGCCAGAGGCCCCCTTTGGGAGGGCATTTTGACCGTACCTATAAAAATTTTAAATGCACATAAAATTTGACCCTGCTATTGTACATCCAGCATTCCTTTTAGAGAAACAGCTAAATCTGTGCAGTTACCTACACAAGGGTATTTGCTTGGCATGATTTGTAATCAAGAAAACCGAAAACAAGCTGAATGTCTCTCGTGAGTCTAATGGCTAATTAAGTCGTGGTCATTCATACCACAGGTTGTTATGATGGGTAAATATGCACAGTTAAGAACATGCTTTTATAGGAATATATATATATGCAAACCTATATATGCCCACAAAATCATCAAACGGTACCCTTTGAGGAAGGGAGCATGAGTGGAAGAAGATAAAAGGGGGATTCAAGGGTCGATTCTTTTGCACCAGCCATGCATTAGTGCACGTCCGAGGTGACTTTTTAAAGGGGAAAAAGGAAGGAATAGAATTGGCCTGAACATCTTGAGCGGCACTTCTCACTTATAACAAAAAACGACCTTATGTTCCCAGTCTGGTGGCTATTCCAGCCCCTCGGAATTCCTGCCTTCCCCTCCCATCACACACTAATTCATCTTAACCTCGTGGTTTCCCGGAGACTTGCGAGCCCTGGGCTTGGGTCGGTCTCTCGGGGGGAACCAGCACGCCCCCTGCAGGCCGGCGTCACGCTCCCGGTGTCTGCGGTGTCACCGACTCCCTGGTCGCCCTGCAGGCAGCGGGGACGACATGGGCTCCGCGAATTGCCGCAAACTGAACGCGGAACGCATTTCGCCAGGCGCGGCTGGGGTGCAGGTGGTCAGCACAGGAGTCATTGGGTCCCCAAGTGAAGGGCTGTCTCGGGCAATGGCTGCTCCCCCTAAATGGGTCAGATGGGCTTCTCCGGACGTGGTGCAAACCAACAGCGCCCTCTTCTGCCCAACGGCAGAGCTTCTTCACAAAGCCCGGTGGAGTACCTAGAACTTCCATTTGGTCAGAATGCGTCTTGCAAAATGGGCCAGAGAGACTGAAAAATAACAGTTATGAGCCAAGAGAGCCATAGGCAGGAAAGCTGTCACTCTGACCTGCCCTACATTCATGTCCCCATTTTATAAGTATCCCATTTTAACCACAGAAAGGATGATAAAAAGTTTTAAATAATAGGCTAAATCCCATCTATAAAACTGCCAAAAAAAAAAAGTTTAAGTGCTTCAATTTTATATTGCTACAATGAAAAGGAAACATTACCCAGAGCACGGCATGGACCATTAACTCAAGTTTTTCTGAGAAACAACCTCTCAATAAGTTAGATTTTTTTTTTTTTTTTTTAATGTCTTACTACAAATTCATCCAGTGATTACACATTTGGGAACTTTCTATTAAAAATAAAAATAAAGCCCTGGCTGGTAGCGCAGTGGATAAGGTGCCGGCCTGCGAACCCAAAGATCGCAGGTTCGATTCCCCAGCAGGGCACATAACAAGGTTGCAAACCAGGTCTCCAGTCAGGTCTGTGGCTGGAGGCAGGTGAAAAGCAACCATACATTGATGTCTCTCTCCCTCTCTGCCTCTCTCCCTTCTCCTTCTTAAAATAATGAAATAAAATCTTTAAAAATAAATAAATAAATAAAAATAATAAGTAAATAAATAAAATGAAGTAGCTTAGGTAAAGATGTTTAGAGCAGTATCACATTTCATTATTTTTACAGTATAAAATGGGAAATGCTCACATACGAATGGCAAGGAATGAAGAAATGTTTCTATGACGTATAGCGAGGCTTCGCAAAGCTTTGTCATACAGCCATTAAGACTTGTGATTTCAGGGACACCAATACACACACTGTGTGCTGGACACACTGGAAAACGCAGAATCCTAAATAACGTTCATCCTCTGACTCCAAAGCAAGTGCGTGCAATGGCAAAAGATTTTAGAGAAACAGTTTCATATGTTTACTCTTTCCTGTAGAAACAATTGAGTGTGAGGCGAGAAAGAAGGTAGTAGAGAGAAAGAAAGATAGAAAAAAGAACCTTTAGCTATTGTGTCATGCTTCAATCATCACAACCTCTTCTCAGAGCATCATTTTCTGTTTTGGAAGCCAAGGAGATCTATTTTATTACACTAATTGTTTGTTGAGAGACAGTGCTCACTTATTAATAAATCAGAAAGCAGAATAGCCTCCAAAAGCTAGGCTAGATGTCCTTTCTTGTCTCTGAAACACATCACTTCACACTTGGGGACTCCTAGAGGCACAAGCTTAAGAAAACGCTAGGTCCCTATGTTAGTTTTTGCAATCTCTAATCTAAGGCTAAAAACCAAGTTTACCCAGAAGGTTCTGTAATAGGAAACGCAATTAAAAAAATGACAGCGCGTTTCAGGAAGCCCCTGATAAGACTGGAATGTGATGGCTTGCTGGATGTGCCCCATATTGAGGAAGTGCAGGCAAGTACTGTGAGCTTTGACAATTCTCATTATTAGCCCACAATACATTCTCAATCCAGCCTGCAGGGACTTCAAGCCTGGGTCTGAAATGTCTAAGAAGACACAAACTTCTGCAAGGACTCAACTCTCTCTCTCTCTCTCTCTCTCTCTCTCTCTCTCTCTCTCTCTCTCTCTCTCTCTCCTGCAAGGACCAGACAGTTGTTCACAGTCCACCCAGCATGGGAATTGCATGAGGGGTTGATTGTTCATCTCGCTTTCTTGGCCAGACACAGAGGTCTGGGCAAGGCCAGGAAACCTTCGTTTTAACGTTGAAGCTGGCCCACACTGCACTTGGCTAAATGCCACTGTCGCAGACAGTCGGCTCTTAAATTAACCTCCGTGAAAACTTGTACATCTCCTTACAGCTGGGGTTCTAGGCACTAAGTTAGAGAACGCAGACTCCAACCAATTCTTACAATCCCCAATTACCAAAACTCTGTTCTCACCCTCAACTGTCCCTCACCTGGACAGCTGAACTGGCCTCCTGGCTGGGCTCCCTGCCCCTACACAGCTGTCCGAAGGGACCCTTTGAAGCCCAAGTCAGATCATGTTACCCCTCTGCTTAGCCTCCTCTAGGTTCCTGACCTTGACCTACAAGGCCCCATTAACTTTGCTTCTAGCTACCTTCCTAATTTCATTACCTTCTCCCTCTCCACTCAGCCACAGTGGCTCATAAAGGCCTGTGCACTTTTGGATCCCTTTGGCTGAAACACTCTTCCACCAGACACCCTTCTGCTTATATTTGCATTCTTCTATCACCTTAAGGCTCTCTTTGATTCCTAGACAATGTCAGGAACTCCTCTGGTTTCCCTTTTTGCACTCACTGTGTGACACCGCTACACTTGTGTCTTTGTGAGAGCAGCTGTGTCATCTGCTGCCCACGTTCTGCAATCTCAGTAGCTAGAGCACCGTGTAGCATATACAAGGTGCTCCACGAATACGCAGTAATGCATAAAGGTAGGAGTTTCGCACATGGGGTCCACAGGAAATAAGACCTACAGAGCATCCATCCACCGAAGTCTATTTGGAGAGTTCAAGATCATATAAGAAGGGAAAGGTCTACCCTGCCTGATCTGCAACATTCCTAGACGTCCAGTGGGAACTTCATTTTTGAGAAAAGGAGGCAAGTATTTACTCTTGGCTGCAGAAATCCACACTCCTAGGACCCTACCCCTGCTCCGGATCACCACATTGCACTGCAGACCCAGGTGGTAGACACTGAAAAGAAGGAAAATGGTCCCACCTCTTTAGTCTACACCCACCACTCTTCATGTTTAAAGCAGGTGAACACAGAAGAAATTCCAAATACAGTATTTTGAGCATTTAACCCATTCCCTGGTCCAGCTGGTGTCTTTTACGGTTTTCTTAGGGCCTGTTTAAACAGAGGTCCTGGGAAGCCGATGAGACTGAAACCCCAGAACTCCTCACTGCACAGGCCCCTGAGCAAGCTGGGACTCCTCAGAGCAGCACAAGTTCAAGCTCAGGTCGGGAGGGGAAGCCTGGTATAGCCAGGAAGCATTTCTATGGAAAGAATTCTGGTCAACTGCCTAGAAAGTTCTCAGAAGAAAGGCACCTACATCTCAAGATTCCAATAACATACCAGAATTTCCCCTTCTAAGGGTAAGTATTTATTTTTGTTTCTGATTATTTTATTCGTAGTTTTCTTTTTCTTTTTCCTATAAGGGCCTGGGTTGTTTACAGTCTTTGTGTATGTTGATCTTGGCTTCTCGCTGAAGCTGAAACTTCGCTGGAACTGGCATTGATTTTATACTGTATTTCCCATGCACTGAGCTCCAGAGACTTGGCTTGTGCTCTGTAAGGATCCAAGCTAGCCAGGCAAGTGGTCAAGATTTTAGGAAAACTACTTATCCCTTCATGGACCTTTGCTTGAGCAGCGAGGGTGCCACTCCCAACTTACTACTTTTAAACCTAAAGGAGTTTCTGTAACAGCCCACATTGACGTTACAATGTTTATTTTTAGCCCTGGCTGGTGGCACAATGGATAAGGCACCAGCCTGCAAACCTAGAGGTCACTGGTTCGATTCCCAGCCAGGGCACATCACCAGGTCTCCAGCCAAGTATCTAGCCAGGTCTCCAGCCAGGTCTCCAGCCAGGTCCGTAGCTAGAGGCAGGTGAAAGGCAACTATACATTGATGTTTCTCTCCTTCTCTGCCTCTCTCCCTTCCCCTCTCTCTAAAAATAATGAATAAGATCTTTTTTTAAATGTTTATTTTTAAAGATAATACATTTTTCTTTCAATCAAAATTGAGAAGTTATTGCTCTCTGATTCATACGCCTTTATTCTGAATAAATACTATCAACAAACTAATTATAGAAAAACATAGATGAAGATGATATTTTTGTGAAAAGTAAGAAAAAGTCAGAAATGTTCTATGAAGGGGCAATTCAAACTTATTTATAATGAAAACTTATTGACTTGTATCTTTTATTTCATATAATTTTACTTAGTATCAATGGAACTCAATGAAGCAAAGTTCTCCATGTGCATAGGAATTTTTGTTTGTTTAAGTTAAATTGCTTTACTCAGGCAAAGAAAAAGAGCAGCTCTCCAATTTTTATATCAGGCAGAAAGAAAAAATCACTACTTAAATGGAAAACTGGTCAGACTCAATATTGATGCGGAAATATAAGTTCTGGTGTTTCTTCCCACAAATATACTCTAGAAAAATAAAGAAGAATTAATATAAAACATCTCAAACTGAATTTTTCAAATTAGAACATTTGGAATAAAATTATTTATAGCTATTAAGGCAGAAAACTATAACTAAAATCAATAATAACACCAATGAGTCAATAATTTAGATTAGTATCTAATCATAATAGGCTAAATTCACCCTACCTTTTTTTTTTTTTTTTTTATTTTCAGGGAGAGGGGAAGGGAGAGAGGCAAAGAGGGAGAGAGACATCCTAATTTTTATAAGTGTTTCATAGAATATAACAGAGAAAACAATATGATGAATGAATTTCAAGCACTATAGAGATAAATGATAAAAAACAAAATACAAATACAGATACTAAAAAACATCATCCAAACTCTAGAATAGTCTACCTCCAATGCTTTTTCCTCAGACACTACACTGCAATGGAAAGACTAGTTGACTCTTAAGTTGTTCAGGGTTAAAGAAAAATTGTACCATGGTATCTACATAGAAGATAATTAAATACTTACATTTTAATTATTTATAGTGAGAAACATGCATCCAACTAATCCCAAAGCAAGTTACTTAGAATCAAATGTAGAAGAAAGAGTGCTACATTCATCTCTGGTCCTTTAGGAGAAGTCCAGGCTTGATCCTAAATAGCTAATGCTATTAAGATGAAGTTCTAGAGAAGCATTAGAAGTGTGGGTTTGATTAGAAGTTCATGGTAATAGACCATAACAGATAACAGACCATAATGTCTATTATCCATGAAGTCAAAGGCTCTGTAAATATCCATAAATGCTGCAATCTTATATCACTCCGATTAGCTTTCTCCATAGTCTTAAAATGGAGAGCAATGATCAATAGTGAAATAACTGTGACTAAAACTCTATACTCTTTGTCTATAAACTACCAGGCTAAAAAGCTATTTCTCAAGGAGGAAAACTGCCATAGGTTATAGGTTGGAAACACAGAAATTAATGAGTCAATAATCTGGGAAAGTGCCTTAAAACTTTGTGATAAATTGCACAGATTTTATCCAGGAACCATACATACCAAGGAGTTGGTGAGAGCAAACACACCTGTAAGGCTTAGAAAACACCCATCAGAGATACAGGGGCATAAATCTTCAGTAGTTGCATTAGTGAGTTTCAGCATTGTAATCAGCTGCTCCATAGAGAGCACATTACCAAGTGATAATTTGAGAAAGTCTGAATAAATTAAGTTTGGGGCAGTTGCTGTTGGCTTATTGCATTTTGAAATCAGGAGTTCTCTGGTAACTGTCAAAATCTGGGTTCAAGGGGACAGCAAGGGAGAAAAATGGGATGAATGTACTACAACAACAATAAAATAAAGTAAATTAAAATAAAATAATCTGGGTCCATGTCTTCATTAATATTATGTTCAAGTAATAGTGCCTTTGACCCAACTTTGCCCTTGTTACTGTCTCTATTACCAGAGCCTCCAAAATCATTTTATTTTATGGAACATTTGAAGAAGCAAGAACAAATTTACAATACCATTTGTATGTCCTAAGCTACCTGGTGCCATCTGGCATCCACCTCAGTAAACTGGCATTTTCACCTAGTTGTCTTTTCAAACAAAGAGTTATTAAAACAATGCCTACATTTGTTTAAAACACAGGCAAAAAGAAGGAGGAGGAGTTGGGAGGAAGAGAAGCAGGAGAGGAAGAAAAAGGAAGAGGAGGAGGAGAAGAAGAAGAGGAGGAAGAAATAGAAGAGGAAGAAGAAAGAGGAGAAGAAGGAGAAGCAGCTTCCATTTTTCAACAACCCACTGAGATTCTTCCAGGAACAGGAAAACTCTATAGGTTGACAAGTTTCTTCTAAATGTTTCCAATGAAATTCTGATACGCATGTTTTCCAACCACCTCTCCCCACACATGGGAAGTTTTTTTGAATCCAGGTTCTCAGGCTTCCACCCCAGACCCATTGAATCAAAATCTGCATTTAAACTAGATCTTCACATTAAAGGCTGGGAAGCATTTCTCTGTCATGACAGGAAAACAGTAAAACAGTACACTGAATAGTACAGATGTCATTCAACTTTCAATAGGAACATGTACAATAAAATAGTATGATCTTGGGAGTAAAGCAGAGCACTTTTTGTCCCTAACATTTCATAACTGAATCTTCAACAAATTATTTAACCCTCTGGAACCTGAATTAACTCAGGTGTTAAATGGAAATAATAATACCTGTCTTGCTAAGAGAATTCATATATAAGTCTTAGCACAGTACCATGCATAGAGTAGGTGTGGAATAAATGAATTTTAAAATTTAATTGTTAAAATTATTATTAATGTTATTATTATTGTCCTCATTTAATTTAACATAGCTTCATATGTTATTAAAAATTGTTCAGATCAAGTTACACAGATGGGCTCTCATGTTCCCAAAGCTCTCAACATAAAATGGACAATAACTATACAGGCAATTGCACCAAAAAAGCAATGTGCTGACAAGCTAACACATTCATTCAAATCTGTTTGTGCTGAAATTTTAGTGAGCATGAGGTAGGGTTTATTAGTCTGACCCACTGATGAAATAGTATTATCTGAGTCATAAACTACAAATCAAGGAACCCCTGGAACCCCTAAAACATGATGAAATTTAAACTTCACCAAATAGAAATGCATCAAAGATGAGTCAAAAATCTGGGGACACAGAGGCTTTATCTTGTTAGATAAACTTTTTATCGCAATGTCAACAATAACCTCTAATGGAATTTTTAATGATCTAATGTGACCTGAACTGATTAAAATAAATAGAAATTCCTTACAAGCTTAAGCCAAACGTTGGGTTAAATATACCACACATAAACGGCCTACTTTCTAATCCAGCATGTGAAGCAAAATGTCACAAAAGGCCTCTTACTCTTCATGAGTTGAAAGTGGACAGATCAAAAGTGGACAGAAAGCAGGAGAGCAGAACCACCTCTTTTTAACAATCCACCCACTGTGCAATTGGGTTACTTGTGCTGATTCTAGGTAGAAACCCTTGCCATGGCTTAGCCTGAAAATTAGGAGTAGAAATAAATAAAAGGATTATTTTAAGTTAGTTCAAAGCTCTTCTCTTTAGTACTTTATATTCAACTCCCAATCCCCAACATGCTTTGTGTTTAAAAATATAATTTTAATAAAAGATTGCTCTTAATTACTTTTATACAATAGGTGTCCTTTTGTAGCTGCTTTATCAGAAATTAAGAGATAACTATGATACTTTCCCAAAGACTACACTCTTCTTTTATGATTGCATTAGTTAAACTTTGATGCTTAAATAATCAAAACTTTCCCTAGCTGGTGGCTCAGTGGATTGGCACAGGCCTATGAACCCAAAGGTCCCTGGTTTGATTCTCAGTCAGGGCACATAACCAGGTTGCAAGCCAGGTCTCCAGCCAGGTCTCCAGCCAGGTCCGTAGCTGGAGGCAGGTGAAAGGCAACCACACATTGATGTTTCTCTCCCTCTCTGCCTCCCTCCCATCCCCTCTCTTTAAAATCATAAATTAAATCTTTAAAAAAAATAATAATAATAATAATAAAAACTTTCTTCCCATTAGTTCTACCAACTTCTCAGCTTTTCCAATAGTTACATGAAAATTATTAACATTATTTACCTCTTTATTAATGTTTCAATATTAGTCAATTTTATTCATTTGGCTAATCTAAATAGAATTCCAATTTCTAAAAATTTATTTGAAAGGTATATTAATAAAATAATTATGTGAGACTTAGAATAGATTTTGGTGGGCACTCACTTGGAAATTCCTTGTATATGTAATAAAAAAATAAACAGGTTAAGATCAGTACAGACATCTCTCTACCCATTATTCATTTAAGACAGGACCTCCAGGCCAGAAGTGCAATCTAGAAAATGTGAAAACCAAGGGCCAGGTGAAAACTCAGCCGTGAATACAGCTCCAAGAGTGAATTCATTTAGGGCATAGAAAATAATCAATTTTGACGTATCAAACAAACACCCTTGAGTTAGCTTCCTCTTTGCCTCTGCTTTTGCTTTGTTTTGGTTTGTTTTCAAGTCAACTTTTAGTCTAAAGATGGGGTATATGTTCTCAGACAGCTAAGTAGATTTCAAGGGACTAGAAGTAGAGCTGGCAACAGTAGAACTTTCCACTCATCCATCTATTCACTCATTTGTTCACTATAAATTTGGGGCAAAATGTCAGTGTTTTGCTGTTAAAATGGTGAAGTAAAATACAATTTCATTAACAAGGGGCAAAAGATAGTAATCAATGATTATTAAAAACCATGGTTTCTGGGATTTTATTAACAACCGTGTTTAGAAGCTACGAGGCACCAGTCATGGATCTGAAGGTCCAGTGAAGTGGAAAAAGAAGTAAATTGGAGGTTAGAATTTGGCACTCAAAATACAGAGTTCTAGGTGGAGATAAGGGAGGGGGTCCAATCCAGAAGGGAGAGGTCAGAAAGTCCTTCCAGGGGTATTTACTTCAATATCAAAGTCAGAAATGTTGCCGTCCTAGCCCCTTACATAAGGTATCAACTGGCCTGTTTTTCTATAAAGTACCTTTAATTCATAGTCTCAGCTTCTCTGGATTCTTCTACAAAATATGAAAATCTAAGTTTATACTTATCATGCATAAGGGCAAGAAAGGATGAGTTAACAGGCTTTTCTTCATCTGAGAAAACCTATGGATTTTGGAAGTATTAAAAATGCTAAGATGATGAAGCAGAATTCATTGTTAAAGACCATTCATGAAACAAACTGTTTAGAAAAGTTCATATGGCAACATTTGTATGCAGTAAGTTTAAGAGAGGGAGAAGTTCTTTTTTTCTTTTTCCTTCAACCTCTTTTCTGACAAGTGCTTTCTCTATTGCATAACATGGCAAAGTTCACAAAGACCCAGATGCCAGCATTGAACCTTACATCTTACTGTTATTTTGAAGATGTTGTCTATTCTCAAGTTTTGATGGCTTCACACCAAGGTAACCAAGGTAAATAATGCGAAAAGATCCTAATTCCCAAGTTCAACAGCTGTAGCGCCTTTGATGATCATTTTTAAACCCATTAAAGTAAAGCAAAAAACAACAAACCAAAATAAAACAAAACCCTAATCTGTAAAATCAGCACTGTTTGAATTGACAAGAAACTATGATTTTATGAAACCATAGATGCATAACATAACCTCATGTCAAAAAAAGTTCATAAGTTTTACATCTATTTCAATGTTCATCCTCCCCTGCCACTCAATCTGACTAAACAACATTTTTTTCATGCCTTCAAAATCTGAGGAAACGTTACATCTTAAAGTTACATGCATTTCAGAGTTACTGCTTGATCAATGAACAATTAAATCTGTTGAACATGTTGCAATGCTCCTCACATTAATTTGCCTGGAGTAAAAACAAAGCTCCACACAAGATTGATCAAACGACTTTTAAGTCCCGCATGCTAAATTGCCGCAGAATACAAATGCAAGTGCGTTACAGCCCCATAAGCACCCAATGAATTCCAAATGAGCAGGTGCTGTTGTGATAACTGCAATATATGTCACCCCTCAGATTAAGGAGGCGCCCAGCACTCTGCCTTTGAGATCTAGCAGGGCAACTATCCTGTGCTGGGTTAATTGCAGCCCCATTTGGACCACCAATGAATTGAACTCTGGATCAGTGTATTTTAGAAATGAATTCTTTGGGGCAGAATTCTCAAATGTCCCTGATTTTCCATCAGAAAGTATTCTTCCTTCGGCTGAGGAACACCAGACTAAAATTTCCAAAGGCCTCATAAGAATTTGGGCTAAATGGACCACGGAGTCCCCTCCTTTTCCATGAAGTATCCTGAATTCCTCTTTCCAGAGGGCACTTGAGTACAAGATTATAATGGCATAAAATAAGCACCAAGAGAAGGAGAATTTTAAGTCTCCACATCGAAATAAGTACTTCCATCACTTATTCAAAAACAAGGATTTCTAAAGAAGAGAGAATGTCACTGTTAGTTAAGTATACTATTTCCAACTGACTTTTTCGGAGGTACCATTCCAAAAATTGAACTTGTTTAGTTCTGCTGTCAGGTTGGCATCCCATTCACTATTTCTATAGTGTACGGTGTTCACCCATAAAATCAAACGAATGGGAAAATTTCCTCCAAATGTTTCCAAAAATTCTGCTGTTGAAGCCAGCACAAATGGGTTAGGGAGCATTATATCCAGATGCCACGCCTAGTGAGTTTTATTTGAGAAAATTCAAGTGAGAAGGCTGAAGTCCCCCAACCTTCACGCGCTTTAGAAAAATAGACAGCTGGTTATCAAAGGTCAGGGAATGATACGGACAGGAGGACAATGAGAGGGACTTACAGTTAGCCTCATGTAAATACAAAAATGTTATCCATGTATGTCAGTCAGGATTGGCTGTTTAATGTCGTGGGAACATCAAACACCAAAATATCCAAAGGTTGACACAAGCGGGTACCTCGCACTCAGCCAGAACGGAGTGTCCTAGAGGCGTGACCTGGGCTTGAAGGTCCCACTCCATCTCCTGGATTTCTGATCACTTACCTGGTTGGAGGAAATTCTCGCTAGGAACCATCGCCCTTTGATCTGGGGAGCTGGGCCCAGGCTCCTAACCCCTCCTCTGTCCTTGGAAGGCACTCGCCGCCCATGGTTCCCAGGGTGGGAGCTGTTTTCTGGAACGCAGCCAGGCGACCCCGGGATGGTACCCGTGACTGAACGTCACAGAAGACCTGTAGGCACTGTGGAGGTTCCGGCCCAGGTGAGGAGATGTGCTCATCTTGCAACTGCGCAGGACAGTCCTTGTAGGAGAGTTGCCTTGCTTACTGGACCCAGCCAACTGGCGGCTCCTGCCTCTTTCTCCTGTACCTGGAAAGACCAAAACCAGAAACACAGGTGAATCACCCAAGTGTGTTCCTCACCCAGGAAAATGACACTGAATTTCCCTTCTGGATGTCAAGCCAGGCGTTCCCCAACCTGTTTCCTCTGTCCCAGTCTGTTCTTCACCAACACATTGATGTGGAATTGGAGAATATTAATCGCCAGGATATGTGAATGGAGCAGACAAGTCAATTAATAATGGTGAGATGAATATTTGCATAAAAGGCATGATTAGTTTGTACTTCATGTCAAGGCAGATAAAAAAATTAAGATGTTTATTTTGAATGCATCTTGATAGGTAAAATTATCGTCACTTGTAAAAGTGAACTAAGAAATGATTGAGTTGAAAGGGTGTAAGAAAATAAAAATGTAAAACAATGGTATTCTTCTATTTCCAAATTCAAAATCATGATTTCGATATAATATTTATCTCAATTTTAGATTTATTAAGACAAATAAATGCCTTAGCAACAATAAGATCACTTGTTAGAAAAATCTAGAATGTATAATTTTACAACTAGCTGGATGCACAAAAAAATTTTGGAGCATAATTAACAATAAAGGTCAAAATCTTTACATGGTCCTATACCCTACTACTGATTGCTTTTATTAGTCAGTGATTAGTCTTAGGAAATTTACAATTTGCATTATATCATCAGTAAATTTAACAGAAGAACTTACATTTTAAAAAGCAAGGACATCTTTTCATATAGTATGATATATAAAACTTGGTAGGAATTTCGAGGACTTGGGTTTTGATATTTTCAACCTTCTGTCTCTACATATTTATACTAATGTTTATAGCACATAATGACAAGAGACAAAATATCTCACGTAAGACATTGAACCCCACACAAGTATAAAGAGTGTTGCTGTGGGTGGCAGGCCATTCTCACTGTCTGCCACAGTCCTGTTTATTTTTCTTATTTTCCCATACCTGTTAAAAACAATACTCGTTTTAGTTTGCCTTAGAAACAGGGCTTCTATAATACAATTTGCTAATATAGCATTAAGCTCAATGGGTGATAGCATGTCTATTTCTAGACTTGGCTCGTGGCTGAAATATAATTGAAAGCCATGGTGGTCTTGCACTCTATCTAGTATTAGAAGACATCAACGTGCCGAGCAGTCAGGGATTCTCTGACAGCCAGCCCCAAAAATGCCCTTCTAAAATGAGAAGTGAGGAAATGACAAGTGTCAGGGGATAATAGATCTGATTTTATCACAAGACCCTTATTATTTGAGATGTAGTCTTATGCAAATACAGTTATTTTAACTATACGTGACTATATTCTTGCTTATTAGTAGCTATCTTCACAGCCGAAGCATCCTTCCTAATGGTGAGTTTTCCATTGGAAATAGGCTTTCTGCCAGAGCACAAGCTGATAGGCTAAGTTGTCTGATCTAAAATTAGAACATCCTTCTCTACTATTTCAACAAAAAAATTAAGGTGACATCAGATGCCTCCTTCTGAAAGCTCCCTTGAGTCAAAGGAGGTCATTTAGAACAAGAATTGGGCTATCCTTGCTCTCCTGCATAAATTCATGGGATACCTATCCTTGTTCTCCTGTGTAAATTCATGGGATACATTTTAATAACATTTATTTTCCCCTGTATTGTTCTTTGCTGTGATTCCCCGGTCTCTGTTTTGGCCCCTCTTCAGCCACCATCACACTGCACCTTCATGAAAGAGAAACATGAACTGGCTATTTCAGTCAGGTTGTACACAGAAAAAGTGTTTTTCATGGGGTTTAGCCTAAGTCATTAGGATTCTGAATTGAATTAAAGCCAAGTCCCTAAGTGATAATAAAGTAAAACTGCCCTTTTCTCTGTATATTTATTTCATTCAATAAGGAGTAGCTATGAGAGGACTGGAATCTGGTCTTCTTTTCTCATTTAACCAAGTAACATCATTTGGCAACAAATGATGTTTTCTTGTCCCAATAAGAGCATAAGCATTTGAACCCATGGACCCCCTATTAAGTTGCTTATGTATCAACCCCCAGAATTTGATCAGAGTGGCTATGCCAGCTAATCTTTCAATGAATATTAAACATTGCCATGCAAGAGCCTCAAGAAATACGTGTTCAATGGGATGAAATGTTCCCTTCGAGAGTTTATCTTTTTTAAGGCTCTAAGTGAAGAAGCTAAATCCAACAATCCTACTATCACTTCCAAACCACTTTAGGAAGATCCAGATTTTAATGAGCAGTATTTTTGGAATGCCAGCTTGGTAGAGTAGATACAGGGGATGTTCAAAGATTAAACAAAAGAGGCTTCTATCTTACCTCCAAGAGCTTTACATTTGTAACCAATATCAATATGCATATGTAAAAAAAAAAAAAAAAAAAAAGTGGATTTCAAAGAAGGAAGACATTTTATCAAGTTGAAAGATAAAGAAGATCAAGCATTTTCTTTAGACTCAAGTTTAAGGCTGGGTTGGGAGGCCTGGATGGCATTCTAGACTGAAATTCTGAGACAAAAGTATCTTCTTTAAACTGTTACCCAACAAACCCTGGCTGGTGGCTCAGTGGAAAGGTGCTGGCCTGTGAACCCAAAAGTCACTGGTTCGATTCCCAACCAGAGCACATAACCAGGTTGCAAGCCAGGTCTCCAGCCAGGTCCATAGCTGGAGGCAGGTGAAAGGCAACCATACATTGATGTTTCTCTCCTTCTTGGTCTCCCTCCCATTCCCCTCTCTCTAAAATAATAAATAAAATTTTTAATACAAAAATAAAATAAAATAATAAACTATTACCCAACAAAAATAAGGTTTCAATAGCACTACTTTTTTTTTTTTTTTTTAAAGATTTTATTTCATTATTTCTAGAAAGAGGGGAAGGGAGAGAGACATCAATGTATGGTTGCCTTTCATCTGCCTCCAGCTAAGGACCTGGCTGGAGACCTGGTTTGCAACCTGGTTATGTGCCCTGGCTGGGGAATCGAACCTGCGACCTTTGGGTTCTCAGGCCGGCGCCTTACCCACTGTGCTACCAGCAAGGGCTCTTTTTTTTATAATTAGCAATATTAAGGGCAATGTTTCCTTTTTAAAAAATAGAGATCCCATCAACAAAGTAAGATAATTTGATGAACATATCAGGTATATTACATACTCATTGGCTTAGACATGAGGTACTTAAAGGTCCAACCTACACAGACTATGTGAACCCTGCTTGCACTGTGTTTTTTAAAAGCTTTTCTTCTTGGAAGCTAGGGAAAAACTTGATATCTAAGATTAGAATCAAGTAAATAAAGGACTTTTAAACTTAATTTGTAAAAGAAGGAACATATAAATTCATAAAGCTATTGCACAGGTAATATGTAAATCTCAAACTTTAAAATATCAATGTGTGTGTGTGTGTGTGTGTGTGTGTACCCTACATATTTACAATTGGGATTACACTAGACGGTAGTCACTTCCTAGCATTAACTACATAAAAATTAGCTTTTGCTTTACAATGACACCAGCTATTTGGAGAGCCTATTGTTATTTTTACCCTACCTATTTTAAACAGTGCTTAGTTCATAGGTTTTTGCACAGAAAAGCTCTTAATAGGTACAATCCACAGGCTTGCGGGAGCCAGTGATTTCATTCTCAGGACTGTGCCAGTTCCCAGAGATGAAAAACAGCCACAGAGAATTTCTTCTCAGTCTATTCCCTTAATCATTCAAGGTTGGAATTCTCAACATACATTAACCCAGAGAAGTTGTACAGTAATGAAATCTCCAGTGTTTAGAAAGGGTTTGTTTCAAGGTTTCATTAAATGGCTTAGTCCTCATAGGTGGTATCGAATAAAGAACTACAGAGGCCAAATATACTAGTCATGATGACAGCCAGTATCAACAGCTTAGCAACTTTTGTTTTCATTGCAGGCTGGTTGGTGACAGTATCCCAAAGACTATAGACTTTCATGAGTCAGTTTTAAATCACTTCATTAATGCAAACATTGTCCCACCATTTTTGAGAAATTCTATTGCTATAAATTTCTGCACCTAACTTAGGGGTTAGCTAGTAATGCCTTCACCATTAATTCTGGGTGCATTTAAATTTTGTTTGGAAATAGTAATTATGCTATGTGAAAACATTTGATCCTACAGACACAGGCCAAAGTGTTCATCTCCTCATTCAAGGTTTAGGAGAACGAGAAGCCTGCTAGCTTCCTGCTGCTGCTGTAACAAGTTACCACAACTTTCGTGACTTAGATCAATGCACATGTAGGTGAGAAATCTGACATCTCACGGCTGTATGATTGAGATGTTGGTGGTGCTGTGTCCCTTTCTGAGGGCTCCGGGGGAGAATTATTTCCTTCTCTTTTTCTTCTAGAAGCTGCCTATAGTTCTTGGCTCACAGGCCCTTCCTGTGTAGTCAAAGCCAGCTGGGAGAGTTGAGCCCTTTGCACATCTTATCACTGTGACTTTTTCTTCTCCCTTCCTCTTCCCCATTGTGATGGCATTAGGCCCATCTAGATAAGCCAAAATAATCTCCTTATTTTAAAATCAGCAAACTTAATTCCATCTGCTACTTTAAGTGCTCTATGCAATGCAACATAACCTCCAGTTTCCTGAGGTTAAGATGTGCCCATCTTTGGAAAGCTGGCATTCTGCCTACTGTTCATTCTAACACTCAAATTTGTAATGTTGAGAGAACTCTAAAAATCAATCCATGAGTCAGGGTCTCATGATTCTGTCTATTTAAGTCTCAGGTACCTATGGTTCACTTTATTCTGTACAATAACATTCATTTCCTGTTAAGCAATAGACACAGCTCTATGTAGTTCTAAAACAAGAAAGAGCACACAGTATTGAAATGGCTTGGATAAACTTACTTGGTGATCAACAGAAGACTTCTGAGTAGGGTGGGCAACCAAACTAGATGATATGGGGCTGCTTCTCATTTTGTAAGTCCGCGGAGGACTGGCAGAATTCTGCTCTTCCATGTGTGCCTTCCTCTCGGTTACCATGGAGCCATAGATGCCTAACTTTTTTTAGGATATAGTAATTAACAAAAATCCTCCCCAAGAGATCCATCAGGGCTTCAGGTTGTCACCAAGTCAGCCCTTAAGACTTTTATTCTCTGAATATGAAAATGTAACTTGAAAAAATTTTTTAAATCAAGGACTCCTTGCTACTGTTTCTCCTGACAAGTAAAATCACGTACTTACATTAAATCTGCATTAAATATAATTTTTAGAAATTATATCACCTGAAGGTAAAGTTGATAGTAAGAATTATTCTTGCACTGATGGAAAACCACTGACAAGTTTTTCAGGCAAGATATAGAACAAAGTTAACATTTAGAGATACACACGGTACTGCAAATAGATTTTTGTCACCTGTATTAACAGAATCCTTATAAATGTGGATAGAAAATGGTGCGTCAAAGAAAAGTGGAGAGGGTAAAAGGGGGGAAAGAAGGAGAAGGGTTTAGTCAAGGAACCAGTATAAATGACCCATGGATGTGGACAACAGGGTGGGATTGACTATGGCAGAGAAGTGGGGGTGGGCAGGGCAGAGGACAGCAATGGGGATAAAAGTGAGACAACTGTAATAGAACAATAGACTTTATTTTTTAAAGAAAAAAGAGCAGCCAGAATGAGGTGGCAGGGACCAACTCTACTCTCTCACCAGAAAAAGAAAAAAGATGGGGGACAAAAGACACATGAAATTAGTTTTCGCGACACAGAACATCAGTGAGGGAGTTTTATCCCCAGGAGTTAAGAAACACAAAATGAGCCTTACAGTGGCCTCAACATACTATCTTAAGAGACTATAAAAGTCACAGCTGCTAACAGAGGCCCAGATGCAGCTCAGAACATTTGAGCGGAGGGCAAACAGCCAAGAGCCTGGGTGGACTTGCAGCCAGCCTTCTCCATGTCGTGCAGGAAAAGGGGTGAACCACCACCAGCATGGTCTGCTATGGGGCACCACGAGAACAGATGCCTACCCGCTTTGAGGACACAGATCTCCTATCCTGGAGAGCCCAGTGTTGCGGATGGGAGGAAAACTGTCCCCTGGTTAACTTACATTGCCCGCTGCAGTGTCCGTTAGGCTTCTTCATAACTCTGCAGGTCAGGTCTCCTTGGCTGGTAACCCAGTTTAAGTCATTATGATACTTGTGACCTCCCCTCCCCTGCCCCCACCCTGAACTTTTGGCAATTAGGCATTGCCACTGGGCTGCTGTATTTTCAGGGTCTTATCACACCCATCGCCATTGGCAAACTAAACTTTGCCTTAGTTTGTCTCTATTGTGAGCCACAGCCTGGAGTCACCATTAAAGGTTTTTGTGACCCTTGTCCCCAGCCCCTACCCGGCAGTTCTTATCTTTATGGCCTTGTTGAATGGTTTGTCCCTGGGTCTTCCAGTGGAACATAATCACCTGACGGATCTTCCAGCCAAAAATAATCTATCCATTCGGACATATCCCTTGTCCTGCCCTGTTAATCCTTTCCTCTACCATCTGCCACAAACTGGCATTTCAACTTTGCTCTACACTGTCATCCAACTTGGGAGCGGGGTCGGGGTGCTCGTCCTGAAGAGAGAGGGGTGAGCTAGGCTTGCAGGCGCAGAAAGTGCAGGAGCCTGGGGAGTGAAAATCTGCAGTTGCATCCATGCAGGTGTCCCCATCTCACTGGTCAGGGTCCTGCGCATCCCCACAGTGCCTTGACCTTTGCCGAATAGACCTGCCTCTGCATCCATTCAGACTATTCAGGCCTGCTGCTGTAAGAGATGAAAGCTTTCCTGCATGCACCCAGAGGCCCACGACTGTCGCACCTGCTTTCCCATGGCCTGTTATTGCCCTCAGCTGTTCGTTATGTTTCTATAGAATAAGAACGGGCAGCAGTAACCATCCAACCCTGCTGTCATCAGAGCTACAATTTTCTCCATACTTCTCAAATGCCAGCCAGTCTGATGGTGCACTTCTTTCTACCGCTCCGTCCCAACTCGTTGCCAGGGCGAGTGGTACCAACTGGATCTTGTGCCAGCAACTGTCTGTTCTCCACTTCCACCATGAATAATGGGGTCTGGCTGCATGACTGTGTGCCCACCACAATACTAATCTCTGCTGTCATTTCACATATTAGACACAAAATGAAGCTAAAATATTAGAATGCTTTCCAATGTTAAAAAACATTGAGAACAAGAAATTAAATATCAGAAGTATGTACTGTAGTACTAGATTTATTCAAAAAAAAAAAAAAAAATCAAAGTTCCTGGGTAAAGCATCGATGTAACACTTTCCCTGATTACGCACCTGAAAGGTGACTATGTAGTCACCCTTGTCTATACATTTAGGCATTAATAGGTACTGTTCAAAAAATACATTGTGAAGAAATAAGTGAATCAATTGCTAAACCATACATATCATGATTAGGCAAGACACCATTAAGATTTCATGAAAATTTAGCATAGAACATCTGATCTGTATCTTGTGGGCATACAAAGAAAAATACAGTAATTCATTGTACCCATTACATATTAAAAAATCAAGCAATGAATTCATAAGCAGTGTTTTTCATAAAAACAGCAATTTAATTTCAAATATATTACCCTTCTATTCCTTTACCCTATGTATGTACCTAATTGGTAAAATCTACCAGATTACTGAAATCAGTAAAAATCCAATCTACGATGCTTATTTGTATTAATAAATACCTTACATTTGGAATTCGTTTTTCTTACGCTGTGAGCCTGATTATCGGTTCTTATAAAAATGCTATGCCCTGCTTCCTGCCTCAGTAAATGCGACTTTTGTACTTCTGGACATCCACGCACAATTCATCAAGCACACACTTCCTTGTTCCTCTCGGACAAGGCCACCGATGAGCTAGCAGCTCCCCTAGCTCTCCTGTTCCTCATAGTGAGCGTAGCCACTGGCATAGGTCCTTCCTAAATTCAAATTGGTAAACAAATCGGATGACTCGGCATCTGAATCCTTTCCACCTTCCTCTTCTTCCTCTTCATCATCCTCTGCGTCATACTCATCCTCCTCATCGTGGTAGCTGGTGTCACCGTACTTATCAGATGAGAGGTTCTTCCAATAGGCATCATTCCCAGAAGCCCCATCTCCCTCTTCACCTCCAGTTTGCCTGCCAAATTTCAGGGAGCGTGCTACAAAACACAAACAAGAACAGGTACCTTATTTGTTCCCATTCTCTCCATCCTCATTTTCCTCCAAAATAGAGAAAGTTATATGAACTTGACTGGCTGCTTCTTATTCTCAAATGAAAAAATAAGCCACATTTTTCCTAATTTCCTAACCTAAAACTTAATTGGAAAGAAGATCTTAAAAAACAACCATTGGTTCTATCTTGCTTAGAGTCTACATACACCACATGTAACAAATAGAGCAGATGACAGTGTCATTTCATTAAATCTAGAAAAAAGATGACTCTCCAAATGTAAGTTAAATAAGGCATGTCAAAAGTTAAAATAAAATGCCCTTTGATCAATTAAAAGTTCACTTTCCAATCATAGAAGAGTTGATTTCATGTCATTGCATTTTTCTTGAGAGCGATTTTATAATCAAGATGTCCTAGAAGACAAAGCTTTCCTTTCTTCTCATTAGCAACACAATGTTTAATTCAAACTGTCAGCAAAATCTTCAGTGTCACCGCATTGTAGCACTCTGTCTTTGTTTAAACAAGTCATTTAAAGTTATGGTTCCATTCTGACAAGTTTGGTAGAGTCAAATTCTCTTTAACAAATTGTTAGCTACATTGCTATAAATGTTTATGATGGTCTTATTCCTACATAGAAAAGCTATATAAAAACCAAAAAGCAGCCCTGGCTGGTAGCACAGTGGATAAGGTGCCAGCCTGCGAACCCAAAGGTCAAAGGTTCGATTCCCCAGCCAGGGCACATAACCAGGTTGCAAACCAGGTCTCCAGTCAGGTCTGTGGCTGGAGGCAGGTGAAACGCAACCATACATGGATGTCTCTCTCCCTCTCTGCCTCTCTCCCTTCCCCTCTTTCTAAAAATAATGAAATAAAATCTTAAAAAAAAAAAAAAAAAAAAAAAAAAAAAAAAAAAAAAAAAAAAAAAAAAGCAATTACCTACAGTAGTGACAGCATAGTACATAATAAACACAGCTGCTCAAATACTACACACCTAAGAAGAGCTTCAGAATGTAGTGCAACTTCCAGGTACTAAAGATTACCAGCACTTGAATATTAAGGATTTATGGCTACTCGATTATTTAACAAGGAAGCCTCAGCAAAAACAGAAAAAGCACTCTTCTTGGTCTTAAATTTCAGTATTCACCATGTCATTAACTGAGGCAAATGCCAAATATATCAAAGTGAATAAGGATGTATATTTTCAGTTAAATTAAGAAATTTTACCCATATATTTTCCAAGGCTATAAAATTCCACTTCCTTAAGAGAACATATTCATCTTATCGAATAGGAAGAGGCAACACAAAAATAGAAATAAAGGAGGTGAATCTTTTCTAAGCATGAAAGCAACACCACCCCCCTGGTATTTAAGGGCCTTACTGGACATGCTAAGATCCTTTGTTTCCTGGGTCTCATGTCCACATTTGGGGCAGGGGGGCTGTTTTCCTTTTTCTTGTTTAAACACCTTGCTCCTCGTATGCTCATCACAGAAACAAGCCTGTGTAGGAGAAGTACAAATACACAATAAAGAAGTAAGTCTGAAAACACACAAAGGCATCATTCAATACTTCAAGGGAATATGAGTCATTAGGGCAGACATTAAAAGTGTTTTGTTGGGACTGGTCACACTCCTGATTTTCCTTTAAGGCAAGTGGTCTTTGCCAGGACTCTTCAGAGCTATGACCTGACCCAAGGCAGCACCTGTACACAGGGTCTGATATGTACACACAAGTGTTTATTCGTACGTACATTAGTGTTCACAACGCCCTGGTGACAGAATGATGAGGAGCCTCTCTCCCTCCCATGGTGTGCAACCTACCTCGGGGCTCGGCTAAGTCAAGAGACTGCCCTAGAGCCCTGCGCATCAAAAAGAAGTGCAGCCCTGGCAGGTGTGGCTCAGTGGATTGAGCGCCGACCTGCAAACCACAGTATAACAGTTTCGATTCCCAGTCAGGGCGCATGCCTGGGTAGCAAGCCAGGTCCCCAGTTGGGGACATGCAAGAGGCAGCCACATGTTGTTTCTCTCCCCCTCTTTCTCTCTCCCCCGCTCTCTAGAAATAAATAAATAAAATCCTTTAAACAAAAGAAAAAGAAGTGCAGAGGAGGGACACTAAACCTGACACGGGATTCATGAAAGGAAACATGAAATCTCAGCTGAGATCTGAAGGAGAATGGGGGTGCAGTAGAGATGGAAGAGGAATCAAAGCACAGGAAAGAGCCCATACAGAACTGCAGAAGAGTGGGGAGAGAAATAAGACAGGGCTAGGAGTATCAGTGAGTACCAGAGAACGTTTCTGAGAGGAAGTGACTCTGCTACATCTGTTCACTGACCTTTGACAAATGACACACTGGAGACAAGTTCCAAGGGGAGGGAACATGATGGAAATCTTCACTCCCCTAAGCAACTGCATTACTTTGACATTAATTAAAATACACTCCCACTATTTTGGTCAGAATGTTCCCTGTAACCCTAAGGAGTAAAAACACTGAGCTAAGATCAAGGAGATGAGCTCCAGTGACAACTCACGGAGACCAGCCACCTAGATGGCCTGTGGAAAGTCACCGAGCTTTCTCAATTCCACCATCTCTACAATAGAAGAACTACACTAAATATTTAAGGACCCTTGTAGACTTACGATAGCTCTAAGTAATCCAATGAATGGTTGTGAAAAAATGGGCATGAAAATCAAAACCTACAAGTGAAAAAATACACAAACATACCTTACAACGAAGACAAGAATGTTGGCCGAGCCGGTTGCACGACACACCTGTGGGAGAAATTACATAACGTCCAGGCGCAGACTTGGAATAAAAACACTATTTCCCGCCAATTTGTACATGAAGTATTACCTTAGATCAATTACTAACAGGCTTTCTCTGTCTTATACTATAACCTAGAGGGTATGTAAAAATGAGATTGAATTCCCAGGTGAAGGAAGGAACCCAACAACAGCTATACTTGTATACTTTGAGATGGTATGTTCCTTTGGTCTTTCAGAATTTCTATACAAATATTATATATAAAGTCGATACAGATATACCTCTTAGATATAGGTACTCGTATTATCTAATGATACACACACACACACGTATGAACAGCATAAACTTATAGTGAATATAAAGATTAACACAATACCAGAACAAGAGCGAAATTCAAGGAGCTGAGTATCTGGGGAATTTCAGCCCTTCCCATCATGGCATCTACTGTTTAATAAGGGCTTTCTAAGTGCCAGGTACCATCTTAATACTTCTCTTTTTATGGATTCTCATTTCAATGAACTCTTTGAAAAGAAATTAAGATCTTCCTTTTAAGGAAACTCAGGTTTGGAAAGATTTAGTGACTTGCCCAAAATCATATAGCCAAAAAGTAGCAAGCAAGCCATGTTTAAGTCCAAAACAGGAGCTTTTGAGAATCAAGAAAGCGGAAATAAAACGCAATCTATCTGTGCAGGTGACACTACCCACCTAGTCAGTAAGGCTGACCTCACACTGGGAAATACCCAAGAATTATGTATACAGGTTACATACATATGCCTGCCCCCCGCTGTAGACTTCAGCATAGAATCTCTAGGGATGAGGTCTGAGCACCTGTATAAAAAGAAAAACCCTCCACGGGTATTTTTGGTGCATACTCTTGTCGAACAATCGCTGGAAACAAAACTGGGGGTGGTATGGCTCATTCAGGGGCATTTGGAAGTGTGGGGCCTGAGGGGACTATTAGGATAACTTGCAAGTGAAAACGACATTTTATACTCAGGACCAGTGAATCCTGATCAATCCCACAAAATGAGGAACTGGCTCAACAAAAATACCACTGGCAACCCTGTTGCAAAAAGAAAACGGATGTGTCACGAATTTTCTCTACAAACAGAAAATAGATATTGAGCTAAGATACAATCCATAAGAGGCTGTCTGAAAAACTAGATTCCTTTTCCACTGTTTAACACGTAGACCATTAAGAAGCTTGCGTATAAAGAATATTTAACATATAAAAACTTACATTTAAATGTTTCCGCCTCCAAAACCTGGCAGCTGGCTTGATGTTCAAACTGATCATCTTCACAGAGGAAATTCTGGCAAAAAGAACAACTGAATATTCTGCCTCCTGTTAGATGAAAAAACAAAAACCCCCAAAAATGTAAACATGATAAAATTTCAATTTTTATAGATAAAATTTCTATAGATAGGAGTTTTCTCAGAAAGGGTGGCAACTTACTTCAGACTCACACCAGAATGACCCAGGAGGATTTTTTGTCCTGGTAAAGGGTTACCATGGAAAATGCTGAAATGAACCATAAAACAGGGGATTCCGACTATGCTCTGGCTGCAGATATTCTCAGGGACACCAGATCTCCTGTAACTCCCCTGTCCCTGTTTTGGGAAATAATCCTACTAGCATTGACTGTCACTGCCAGTGTAAATCCTCTGTCCGACTAACTGATAAGCCAAACAGTGCAGGATTTCGGATGGAAAGTGTCCTGAAACAAATCTTCAGGAGTACCAACTGTTTTGGAGCCAGCCTCCCCTTAGCACGACATCCATGACACTCGCTGCCTGTGTGTGCTCACTCACCGTGGTCCCAGACACCACGCTCGCATTCCACACACTCCGCGTCAGCAAGAGGGCAGGCGCAGGCATGAGTACTGAGGCATTTCCGGCCGTGACAGACCCAAGCCTCGCAGAAGTCACATATGGCACCCTGCAGCCAAAGAGCACAGAAAAGTCATCTGTCACTTGAATGACTGCAATCATTATCTAACCCAACGATTTGCAAATAGTGTGCTGCAGGATTTTTAAAACATACAATATTTCACTATTCAGTCAGAGGCACTGACCTCTTTTCTCTTAGGGTGTCAAATGAAACAAATGACAACCTCCAACACAACAAAAGCCATCTGTGTGAATGCCCTGTCTTGGACCATAAATATAGAGGTCATGTAATAGAGTTGCATCTTACCTGCCATGTTATATAATTAGACTGCATCTGATTGGTTAATTCTTGGTACCAGAAGTACGAATACACAATTATAGGCACCTGATTTTTTTTGGTCATGTTAGAGCAAAAAGGGTAATTGCTATTATTATAATTTTTGTAATTCAATCAAAATTATAGGTATTTTTTGTGAGATCAGCAACAAATATATTTTCTGATGTACTGCAGAATTTTAGTAATTAGTTTATATGTGCCATGAGATGAAAAAGGTTGAAAACCACTCATCTAACCAATAGCAATTATCAAAGTTGTACACAGTTAGCAATTTATCAACCCTCAGTGATAGCGGATAGCTTCACTGAAGAAAAAATGTTGCTCTTTAAGCCAAAATTAAAGATAGTTCCCTGAAAACTACTATACCAACAGCTATTTATAATATTAAAATCTTAGCTATAAATGAAAAGAAAAAGAAGCAAGGGGGAAACTATATAGTTACCCTAATATCAATCACTCAAGTAAGTAAGGAGACCAAAGTGAGACCTTCAAACTGAATTCTAATTCAAATGAAGTCTGGAGTCCACAGTTTAAGCATTTTTTGCCTATAGCAATCCAGTAATTAAATTGAATGTTTTCAAATACTAATATTACTGACTTAAGAAAATTTCTAGAATAACTTAAGAGAAAATATTAAACTTCAGTCATCACCTTATTTTTCCTTTAAGGCAACTTATACTTTAAATCAATTATCATGTTTCTTTGTGAAAGAAATTAAAATAAAGTATAAAGAACTAAATGGTAGGGTAAAGCTCTCCAATTCTTTATGAAATAAGATGGTAAGACTGTATCTTTCAATAACATAAGATTAATGGATGATTAAAAGCTTGAACAAATCTCAATGGACTAAATAGTCTCTCCTTTACAGGTGAGGATCAGGGCATAGACTGAGTCCAAATCTTAGAGCCACAGAGCTACATCATAGAGGAGCTGAGATTTAAACCCAGCTCAGTATTATACCATTCAAGGCTCTGTAACAAAAATTAGTATAGAACAAATAGGAAAAAGGTTTTATGACTTGTGAAAATGGATTATCAGTAAAGCGACCAAATCCTCAACTGCCTCTTGGATTACTTACTCGGGATCCTAACAACAAAGAAATGGCACCTACACAGGACAATCCAGGCGAGTTAAACATGGATAATTTTCCAAGAACAGGGAAAGGCTTAGAAAAAACATCAAGGGATGATGTAATTACCACCCCTGGGTCTGAAGAGACACAGGGAAGGGAGGGAGTTACCAAACCCTAAGACAGCCATATGGAGAGGATTACCAAACCCAATCCACATCCAAACCAGGTCAAGCTGATAGAGAATCCGCAGGGAAAAACAAGACCCAGATGGTGTTGTCCTTCTGTCGTAAGGTAGCCTGCCAGGGTCTCTCTTTGGCTGACCAAAGGGAAGTAGGAAGGTAAGCCAGCCATGATCCAGTCAGGCTCCCAGGGCAAATCAGGATGGAGAAGAGAGAAAACAGAAGGAATCTCAATGGACAAATAAATCTCTTCTAGAATTGATAACTACTGATTCATGATTTTACTTACCTGTTTCCTTTATGTAAGAAAAGATCATAAAGATGCATACGACTCAGTGAATTAAGAGGTGTTTGATAAATTTAGGCATTAGCAAGGTACCAAAGAAGGTTACAATGGGTTTTGAACCTTTGATTAGTTTTTTGAAAGATAACATTGACAAGCCTTTATTTAAAATGAAAAGAAATTCACAAGATGATTAAAATTCTAGCTCCTTGTATCTATAAGATATGCACACATATATCAAATAAAGATCTGCCTCTTAATGAAAAATTATGTGTTCTTGGACAGTTACAACAAATAAAATATTCTGCTTGAATAAAACAATGTATTTTCATTATGGCCAAAAGTTTGGATCAGAGCATAAAATCATACAATGGAATATAGTGAAACTAGTTGAAAGGGTAACTTTTTAATAAAAAAAGCAAAATACGTCACAAAATATGCTTTTATTATTTAAGACAATAAATGTCCTTAGAAAATTCTACATGTTACGAAGAAATTATGTATAGCTCCATATTAAGTATGTACTTTTTTGAAGACAAAAAGCTTTTAAAAAAACTGATTAATCCTCAGTTCTTTTGGAACTAGGTTGCTTATTTTAACCAAAAACTTAAAACTTGGTTAAACAGGGGTTTCAATATGACATTCTATGAAGTCTAATTAAGACACGTTAGAAAGGCACCACTGACAAATGAATTTCTGTTTAAGTCAACATTAAGTTTTCATTCTAAATAAAAAAAATAGGAAGCAGACAGAGGGGAGCAAAAAGGGGATGGATGTAATACAGCAATAAAATTTTAAAAAAATAGGAAGCAATCAAAAACAAATAGGTAATAAAGGAAGACATACAAAAACTATGCCACAGATAATCCAGATAACTATAGATTGAGCGAACCAAGGGACAAAACAGGTGATCATATGGTTATAAAATACAGTGGTTATAAAAAGCCACCATTGGTCAGAATGATGTTGTCTTACCCTCAGACACCTACTAACCTAAGACAGTGATTTACAACCTTTTCATCTAGTGGCACATATCAACTAATTACTAAAATTGCGAGGCACACCAAAAAACACAGTTTTAGCCAATTTGACAAAAAAATAAGATTAATTTTGATTCATTCACACCAGGTGGCTACTGTTGTGTTGTCTGTTGTCACCTTTTATTTGACAATCTAAAGGAAAAGAGGTCAGTGCCCCTAACTAAACAGTCAGGTATCTCATGCTTTGAAAATCCTCGCAGTGCACCAGTTAGAAACGTCTGGCCTAGGAGAGGATGGCAAGAAGCTTACCACCATGGCAAGGCCAGTACTGTACACACCAGCATGCTTTATGACACAGTCTGAAGATTTCATCATGCACTTTGTTTTCCCTAGAAAAGATACAAATTTGCACTATTAGCCTGGCAAAGTAGTACCTGCGAGTATTCATTAGTGCTTCTCTTTATCTAGTCTAAGTTCCTGCAGCAATTTATTTAAAATGGATAGAAACTGGCAGTTTACTGCTTATATAACCAAAATAATAATAATAATAATAATAAATAGAAAAATGATACAAATGAGATCTCATTATCTGAGTCAAATCTCTTGAGATTAGAAATTTATTAAAAATCTATTTCCCCATAAAGTTATACATGTATGTTAATTCCTATCTGTAATAAAATCAGAAATTACAAGTTATGCTTTGTAACCTAACCATCGTTATAGCAGTTTAAAATCTTGTGCATTTTCAGATAAAAAATTAAAACATATTTTAAAAAGCTGTGCTTCAAAATGAATTTAACATTTCATAATTCACAATAAAAACAGTCTGCTTTAAAGATTTTGCTTATTTCTTCCCACAAAACACCTCAAACCAAACCAAACAGTGATTATGCATCTTATCTGGTTCACTTTTTAAGTTTATTCATATGTTAAAATTTACAAACATAGCCTCCAAGTAAACATTTTTCCAACAGACATTTTCAATAGTCCCCCAGTGAGCACAAAACCCAGCAATATAATGATAGAGCTAAAAATCACAAAATAGCCACAAAAGCACGGATGAAACAGCAAGTTACCAACCCAAAAGAATCAGGAAATTCACTTATCATGTACTATGGGAAGATTGATGATGACATATTAATCACCCATCTCAGACTCCACAAAGTGGAACATGAAAGAAACAGAGGATACTCAATTTTCCATTATCCTGACTGCCTAAGGAGCGAGCTAGACAACAGGAAATGAGAAGAAAGAAAAATTGGAAATGAGAGGCAGTAGCTCCCCAGCTGTTTCATATCTAACACTAAGTAAAAGAATCACTCAGTGGGAAATACCCCCATGTACAGCCCTACAAAATTAAAGCTCAATGACACTAAAATTAGGGGTAGGTCCTAGCAAGAACCTAAATCACTCCCATAAACTATTTTACCACTCTATATTAATTTCTTTTGTAAAATAAGGATATAAAAACTGGTCTGTCTAGGCCAGTATTCTCTTTTTCATTAATTATGTCATTAACGATGGCTTCTTTGGAAGTCAGAACTACTCTAGACATAGTTAGGGATATAGCTCTCAACTTTCTGCAGTTATCATACGTAAACACATCCAAATGAGCGTATCTCAAAATGTGTTCCATCTGAAACCATTACCTCAAAATCAAAAGGGATACTTGTTCAAATAAAAACTGGGGGAGTACCTGTGTATTTCTTTACTGGAGGTCTTCAGAAACTATGTAATAGAATTCTCCCAGATGGGAAGGAATTCTCAAATGTATACATTGCACTAAAGATTTATTAATATCTCACGTATTTTGAGGAAGACTTTCTGACAAACACCTCACGTGTTCTGTGAACTACCATTTCATTTTACTCTGAGTGACCATTTTACTCTTGATAAAAGTTCCCACTTATACTTGGGAACTAAGTAAGTGGCTTAGGAATCAATCCCAATCCCTGAGGAGTCCATGGAAGGAAACTCAAGAACCATTGTGCCAAACAGAAAAATAACTGGTCACAAAAACTGGCATTAGGTAAGTGTGGAATAAAATTATTCCCAGTGGTCTAATGTACCACAGGCAATATCAGCAGGAATCAAAATTTAGAAAAATAAACAAATGGTTATCAACAAGACTAAGGGTAGTATCATTAAAAATTCAGGCTCACCAAGTATTATGGGTCTGAAACCTGACCTTTTAATGTTTGAAACAACATGTTGGTAACCCATATCTAACCTGTACCTGAATCATCTTTCAACATGGTATCAAAGCAACAAAAATCAAGAGTTAGAGTGTTTTGGTCGGCCAGATAACATTTTACATTATTTTATTAATGGTAAGGCATAACATTATTGTAAACAGTGGCAAACCCACAGCTTCAAATTGATTAACCGCCACACAAATGTTTGATATAAGAAAAGGCAGGAGCCTTAGTTATCATATACTTACCACACTGGGCACACATTGGTAACTTCTGTACAGAATTACAAAAATAGCAAAACGCTCTATTCTTCTGCCGCCTTGTCATGTAAAATAAAATTTTAAAATATGGTAAATACGAGCTGAAAGATCAGAGGATCTATAGTAATAGATATACAGAAATAAAAATTTACCTCTGACACTTGTCACATTCCTGTAAAATATAAACGGGACATTAATTTTCTACTGGCTGAAAATTGCGGATTTACTTGCATCACAAATAATATCCTGTTCTGTAAGTGATGCTTCCCCAAACCCTCCGACCACCCCCCTCCACCCTCTGACACACGAGCATCTACACAAAACAAAGTCCTACTGTACTGGAGAAAGAAGTGGTATAGTCACAAGAGAGTGAATTCAGAGGTAGGGTTTTTATTTTAATGAATCACCCAAATAATAAAGAACGGACACAAGAAACAGCAGTGAACACCATATAATGCTTACAGAAAATCCAGGATATTAAACATTATTTAAAATTCTGAACAATCCCGTCCCTCACCACTTTTCAAACCTTGCTGCATGTCCTCTAGATTTAAGTCACTTTTTGTCAGAGCCATTCTCAAAATCTGACTTGCACTCTCTTTTTTGTGCCCTACTTATTCTAATCCCTTGCCCTGAAAAGTCCCTCCCTAGTCTGCCTGTTGGAAGTCTTGGTGATGATCCCCTCCTCTCCTGTGGATCGTACCCCATCCACATTCAACTTTATCCTCTCTTCGTATCCCTAGTGCAACACATGCCAAAGTTTGGTGGCCATTGTATGTACTCATGGGAGTCCTTTCTTGTTTTGTCTGCCCCATACCCCTTGTCTCTAGAAATGACCCTGCCACATGGAAGGGAGTCCCTACTGTCCTGTGCTGTGTAATCCTGCTCCCTGCCCCCACCCCAGCCATAAACATGAGTCCTGGAAATGGCACCTGCCTGCAGGCAACCATGTGATGTGAGACACACAAACTATCAGGGCTGAAGAACCCAGGCAAATGGAATAAGGCGACCTGAGAAAATGGAACTAATAAGCAAAAGACAGAACTACCAGGTTGTTCCAGGCTCCAGTTGCCTCTATGTTCCACCTCCATCCCTGGCCTGCCCAGCCACACAAGCGAGCCCACTCTTCATGCAGTAAACTACTTCTCCCTGCTTACTAAAGTTGGCTTGTCACTTATAAACAGACAGTTCTTAAGTAATGCACAAAACAACTGATCCAGAAGTTTGTGGAAGCAGAACTAAGTCATTCAACCCCTGGCCTCCCCCTAGTACCTAAAACAGTACCTGGCATAGGAGATGCACAGTAGTGGTGCAACTGAGAGCATTTCCTATGAGTTTGATGACAAAGAAGAAGAAGAAAAGACAGGTATTGGGTGGAGAAAAGGTAGAGAGAAGCACAAATAGGGAAATGTAGAACAACTCAGAGGAATACAGTCTGAGAAAGAAAGGGAGGAATGCTAGCATAAATAGTAATAAATAATCCCTTGCTTTTCACAACTGTGAGCAAAGAAGCCCAGAACCGACCAGGACTGATCCACCTGGTGCAAGGAAAGAATGCAGCAGAACAGGAAACCAAGAGGTTTCAAGAACAGTGGCAAGGTGAGAAATGAGTTTAAAAGAATCGCTGAGAGAAATGATGACAAGGCCCCAACTGATGGGACAAATTGAATCGAGATGAAAAAAGCTGGAAAATTCTTCACAGAGATCCTCGTACGTATTCTGAGTCAAGATCTATTGATCTCCAACAGTAGCCAAAGTAATAGGTAATATGCTAGGTTTTATAAACAACATGAAATCAAACCAAATTCATTGCTGCTCAGGGTTCACGAAAAGGACAGACATGCCTCTAACCCAGATTTCAAAGTCAGTGAACTATAACCAGCAACATCGTATTCACTACAGTTTCATTCAGGCGTTTTCGGATCATTGGTATACTTGATAGTTTCTCAACTGAGACCATACAAAGCTGTTACCATTGAAGCGTTGCATGGGTGCTTAGCTAAATCGATGGTGCTCCTCAAGGCTCGGAGCTGTTTCTCCCGTTCCCGCCGGTTCTCCGCCTTCTTCCTCGCGCCGGTCTTTTTCTTGGGCATCCTTGTCCTCTTTCAATGCAAGGGAACAGAGAAGGTACCGTTGCCAGGTTGCATTCACTATTTGAAATAAACTAAGGCATTGATTCTCCTTAAGTTTTAAAAGTTGCTTTCCTCACTTGAAAGAACTACCCCATTTAGTAGAAGAAGATGTTTACTAAATAACACCCTCTTATTTGGCTTTTCATCAATCTGAAAACTACCAGTTCCCAGAGGGGTCTAGCTCTGTCTTCCCTGACAATGTTTGCCTCCCAGCCCGGCCTGGCAGGTCTGTCCTGCAAGTAATCGAGCCAATGTCCGCATAATTAAAAGGCCTCACGTGGCCGATACTTTCAGGGCAGAGCTGGCATAGTTAGCTCGCGGGGAAGAGGGAACACTAATGAATGAATGGCTAGCCAAGTGCTGGCCTCTAAATCTGAATCTCAGGTTTCTGCACATTCTTCAAAATACTTTACTTTTTGAAGCCTTTTCTAAGAGTGATTCTCAAAAATCAACTGTGGAAATTCCTAAAATTAGACTTGAACTTCTAGGCCCTACTCCTGATTTACGAATTCTAAATTTCCAAGGAGAGGTTCCATTTCACTGGTGACTGGGACAAACAACCTTCCTGAACACATAAACACTCTGATTCCCCAAAAAGCGAAGTGTGCCCATGATACCTGGGCAGTTCCAACAAAGCACAGCTTGAAGAGACTGATCTGTCTTATTCAAAAGGGCCTATTACGATACAGCAAAGGCATGCACCAGCTTGCCCTGGACACAATACTCATTCTCTAAGTTTGCCTGCTTTGGGTTTCAACTTCTATGTTAGAATATCCGATCAAAAACCAAGTGATGGGTAGTTGCGACTTAAAAACATAGGCCAATCAAGTCAGGAAGTTTAATAGGTGGTCCTTAAGTAAAGCCCAAGTCCGCTGGTCACCCTTCCAGTATTTAAAACTGAGAAAATTATAAGGTGAAGGGGGGGGGGCGGGGGGAGTGCACTGCTATGGCCAACGGAGCTCGAAAAATGATCACGAGGTGATCATTCGGGCAGATTAATTTTCTACTACATCCCCAGGGTTGGATCTGCTGCGAAAATCGAGCCACAATCTTTTTTTTCTCCCGTTTGGTTTGGAAATCGAGCCCATTCTTTTTCTCAGCCTTGTGGGGGTTTCAGCCTGTCTCCAGCAACGCTCCCAATTCTTCAGAATGTGGCCTGTGTCACCAAACGAGGCGACAGGTAGGGGGTCACCGCGGCTTCGGAGGGAAAGCCTGCAGCTGGAACACGCAGCGGGGTGAGGGGGCGGCCGAGACCCGGTGCAGTGCCACGCGGTGCCACGCGGCTCGGGGATCTGATGACTGTCACCCGCCCTCGGAACTCCCTCCCCCCGCCCTGCGGCCGACCTCGCTCACCCAGGCGGGGGACCAGGCTCACTCCCGGGGCGCAGGGACAGGGACTAGCGTGGTGCGCTGGCCGCGGCAACAAGGAATCCGACTCCTGGACCACGATTCTGGGTTAAAGCTAGAGACCCATGGAAGGAGGGCAGAGTCCCTTTCTGACACCAGGTGCTGGACCGGACGTCCTCTGACGCCAGCAGCCAGCAGCGTCCTACGACAGCTCGTAGGCAGGGAAGGGACCGCCCGCTCCTGCGGGGCGGGGGCGGGTCTCCATCCTGGTGGGGCACCTGACAGGCGGGGGGCGGGGCCCGAGAGAAGAGGAAGGCGGGGAGCGCAGGACCAGATCCTACTTGTTCAGAGGAGACAGGGAAAGGAAGAGGAAAATCGAGAAGAAACAGGCGAATGAACTCAGGAATTTGACGCAGACACAAAAGTCTGGCCTGAAACGTGCCCGGCCCCCAGGCCTCACCGCCCCCCTTTTCTCCCGCGGGCTGCGCAAGCTCCGCCTTCAGTTGCCCGGGGAAACCCTGGGGGTTCTCAGGTCCCCGCCTCCCGAATTCCATCCTTTTGTGAACGCCTTCCCCTGATGGGGGGCACTGTGCCCGCGGCGTGGCGCGGTGGCTGCGTGTGCCCCGAAAGCCCAGGGCTCCCTACTTGATTCCACGTCGGGGCACAGACCTGGGTCATGGTCGCGTGGGAGAGGCCACCAATCAATGTTTCTCCCCCTCTTTTCTCCCTCCCTTCCCCAATCTCCAAAAACAAATAAATGAAATAACTGTGCCAGGTTACATTCAGTGAGGTATTGTCTTTGAGCACGTGGGACGAGGTGTTAGAGGTTATCCTGTGAAGGCTCCACTCCCCATGGTCAAAGCTTCCACCCTTTTCACATTTCCTCCCCCCGTTAATGTCTTCCCTTCTCTTTAGGAATGATCATTGTTACTAGCCTGAGCTTGGAGCTTTGGGCGAAATGAGTTTTTAAACATTGATTCAAATACTGACAACAAAGGTTATACCACAAAGTCAAAGAGCCCTGTACCTTCTAAGCCTGAAATGTCATGTACAGTTCTCTTTGAAAACAGAATGTGATTTTTATCTAATGCAACTGGCTGAATGACCATAGTTATCCAACATTCAAAAATGTATAAAGTTAAGGGAAGAGTTAAAGGAGTAATCAATTCTATTACTTTCTTACTCGGGAACTAGCAGAAGAATAATGTGTAGATAACCTTCAATACCTTTAAAACAGAATCAAAATAATAAAAGTTGAAATACCTTCATGGTTGTACTTGGAGGAGTATAAAATATGTTCATTATGATAAATATTTGATAACAGACAAACAAGCACTGAATTATAGTTTACTTTCTTAAAAGATTCCCATCAAATTGTAACTTCTACGAGGCTTTCTTGAAATAACAAGCATAGATACAGCTAGTCTCCAACTGCTTTCATAATTAACCATGATAAAGCAAAAACACTTTCAATTACAAACATGTAAAATAATGCAATTGTTCCTCTGATTTTTCCCCCTAAGGTCTACTACTTAAAGATGTTAAGATGATGATTTAAAATTACATCAAAATCAGACCCAGAACACATTAATTGTGACCCACATTCAGCTACATGTAATTGAAAACCCAAATAGTGGTGGATAGCTTACTTTTCTCTTGTGCCCCAAGAAGTCCAGGACAGATAAGGAGGGTTCTCAAGATCCCTCTTTACTGGCAAAGATGTGGGGATTCTTTGGGCAAGGTTCTCAAGGGTAATCAACATCAAACAACCTTTTAGGCAGGAAAATTGAGGAAGGAAGAGAAGGCCAAAGGACCCATTACAGCTGAGTCAGTCTCTGTCAGCAGGCTTTTTTGAAAGCCCAAAGGACTGGATTCCGCTAATTGGCCAGAATTAAGTCGCTTGAGCATGGCCAGCTGCCAAAAAGGTGGGCACATGTCATTTTTCAGCTGGACACATTGAAACCCTGATTAAAATTGAGGCTCTGTTAGGAAGGGAGAAATGGATATTGCATGTTTACGTAGAAAACTAGCAGTTTCATCCACATTTTGATTTTTGATACTTCACAAGACAAGAAGTCTGAGAGGTCAAAGTAAAAAACAATATTTAAAAAACAAAATTCCTTTCGGTACCAAACAACAAGATCTTGCAGACAACCTAATTTTCAATGCATTGCTGAGCTCACAGGCAGTAAGGAAAATCTCTGCCACCTCCCTTTCCCTGGGGAAAAAAATAAAATTAAATTAAAAAAGCTGGAACTACACCCAGGGTGTTAAACAGTAAGCTAACACCGGAGTGGTCTCTGTCTGAGGGCCCAAACCAGCATCGGTGCTGCCTGGGAGACTGTCTCTCACCAGCAACCAGTTCAGGGAGCTCAAGAAGAGGCTCAGGCTCTAACTTGAATCCTGAAAGGCAGCTGGAGTGGTTCTGGACCAGTAGGCTCCCCAGACCATTGGTGTCCCCAACTTCAACAAGAAGCAAATGTAATGTAAATACCAATGGAGGAAAGAATCGCCAATGTAGGCCTTCAGGTTATCCGCACAATAAAATCAATCAAGCATTAGGTCACAATAGAGGGTGAACAAATAGACACAGAAGTGGCCTACCACACACACACACACACACACACACACACAAATGCTACAATTGAGCATGTTAACAGCTTAAAGAGCATATTCTTGCAGAAAAACATTTCACTCATCACTAATGATTCTCAACATAACCATACGACTTATACATTCTTTTACCATTTCTAGTATTTTCTGTGAATAATTTTTGCTTTCCTAAGTAAATAATCATATCACCTATAATCAGTTACCTTTCTCTTTTTACCTTGCCAGTTCCTTATACCTTTTCTTGCTTTTCTTGCTTCATGATCTGGGTCAGCTACCCATTATAATGTTGAATAGAAGGCATGAGAACTTTGGCTTCTGATGTTAAAGAAAATGCTTCTATTGTATTGCCACTAAATGATGTTTGAAATAATAGGTTTTAATAGATAAAACCAATTTTTTTTTTTTTTTTTTGAGGCAGGGGCTGAATTAAGAATGCTCCTTTCCATTGCTGAGAGATTCCATATTAACCATGAATCACAGATAAAGTCATAAACACTTAAAAATAAGTTTTAAAAGACAAGGAACCCAATAGCAACGTGGGCAAAAGACATGAACAGGCAATTCACAGATAAGAAAACATAAATTGTGAATACATATATGCGGTTATTTTTAGCCTCATTAATAATCTGGTAATTTCACACCTAGTCAAATACCGTGAAGAAAACTTCTGCACTTTCTGATCAGGAACTGTGTGCAAGAAGTGTGCTTAATAGAAAAGTGCTACAAACCAGCTAAAATGCTCATCAACAGAATGGATTAATGAATTGTTACATAGTCACCCAAAGCAATGTTGCATGTTAGCAAAAATGAATAAATTATAGCAATATGCAGAATTGTGGATACACTTCAGCAATAGAATGTTTACATATATAATATATACTATGTTGCGTGGAATACACATGAACTATTTTAAATTGTAAGTGTGCCTAGTTGCCTGTGTGCCATCTCAGGACGGTGCTGGGAGAGACCATTTGCACGGACCCTCAGCAGCACATTCTTGTGAGTGGGCCAAGAAGAATGCAAGACCTTTCAGGGCCCGTTCCTCCCTGTTATATCGCAGTGCGCAGCCTTGAGGATGGAGGTAACATGCGTCATTGGACAAAGATCAGGCTTGCTTCCACTTGCAGGGGGAAAAGAAAGGCAGTAAATTCCTCCAGCTCAGTGTTCTTTGGCTATGATGCAAGTTCCCTGTGGGTATGGCGTATGCCTGGTGCCTCTGTATTACTTCTATGAGATTTGAGAATCAAGGGAAATCTGTGTAATCCTGACACTCCTGTGCCAGGAATACTCAAGTCCTTTGTCCCTGATCCAAGAGTCTCATGCCTTCGGCCAGCATTCATAAACACTAGCAGGCTAACTTAGCCTGCAAGTCAAAGTAAGATCCCAGACACTACATGGACCTTGACAGTGAGTTGGAACTAAAAAGTTTTCTACAGACAGTGACCCTGTTTAGTCCTTAACTAGTTCATTTGACTTGGACTATTCCCTCTACATATATTTTGTTCCCTGTATGTAGAAGGAGGTGATTGAAGCAAGGAGCCTCTAATGCTTCATACTTCTATATTATGTGAGTATGGAAATATATCCTGAGATCAAGGCAGAAGGCACTCATCCAGATAAAATAAAATTCATGAATGAATTAAGCTCTTGTATAATGTTATGTTGTAAGCACCTGCATCTTGTGTCATTAAATGCTTTGGTGGGAAGAGGTCCTTTCTTCCTGCCTTCTGTTTTCTTTATTTTTTTATAGAAGTGGGCATTGATGCAATGAAACAGTGAAATAGAGAAACATGTCAGTCACTCGGGGCCATTTTCTTCCTGGGCTTCTCTCTGTGTTGCAGGGGCTGGTGCCTGCAATATGTGAGCTTGGGAGACGTGAGACTTGGAAATTGGAAGAGAGGCAGAAGCCATTCTTCCTCCTGCAGAGCAAGGTAGGCATATTTGCTCTTGCTGACAGTAGAAATGGGCTTTTGCCAACCACTTCCAGGCATTTTCTGAGAATAACTCATTTTGGCTGGGCAGAGCACGAAGACCATTGGCGTTTCCTGTGGTTTCTTCAGCTTCCACATTTCATGAGAGGCGATTTTCCTCGCTGTTGGCTTCCTCAACTCTGGCTTGGTTTTCTTTCTGTTTGTTTTTAAAGTCCTTAAAATCGGATGTGAAACCCTTCCTGCTTGCAACGCCTGCAACGGTTCCTCTTGTCCTAACTGAACCCTGCTTGATGAAGGAAGATGAAGGTTAAGTAAAAGCTACTCTAAGTAGGTTTGTCTTCAAACTCGTCCAATTTTGAACAGTGACAACAGAACAAAAGCTTCTGTTAGATTCTATGCCCACGCGGGTTAGTTTTGTATTGCCACGGGAACAAATGAGCACAAACTTAGTGACTTAAAACAGCACAGGTTTTTTTGTTTTGGTTTTCATTAGTTAACCTCACAGTTTCTGTAGGTCAGAAGCCTGGGTGTCTTAGATGGTGGGTACTCTGCTCAGGATTTCACAAGACCAAAAGTGGGGTGTCCATGGGGCTGCGAGGAAGAATCCTTTTCTAGTTTTACTCAGCGTGTGTTGGTTCACTTCCATGTCTTAACGTTGTGGGACTGCGGTTTTCATGTTTATGTTAGTCATCATCCCAGGGCTGGCATGTGTGGCATGTGCTGTTACAGGCCACCCATGTTCGTTCTCCTGCTTCTCTGTGGCCCTCCCACCGATCAGCTCATGGGGTGAGCCTCCCGTCCCTCATCTGTCTGACTTCTCCTGTCACATCTCTGTGACTCCAGCCAGGTAACCCAGGATTAAACTCCTTAGCTCAATTTATCTTTAATGATAACAACAAAGTCCCTGCTGTAAGGCCCATAACATATCACAGGTTTCCCAGATTGGGGTATGGTCAGCTCTGGGTGGGCCATTCTGCCTATCATTCCATTATAAATTAGAGTATTTGTTATCTCTTCTTTCCGTGACATCATCAGTTGAAACCTTATGGCCTGCCTTGACTATGGCAATCTTCTTCAACGTGATATTTGGGCTTTTAGACCCTCCTGTACATATGAAAAAAAAAGGGGGGGGTGGGGGGAGGTGGAAAGGAACAGCCAAAGCAAGGAGAGCCACCTAGGAAGGTAGATCCCTTCATCTCGTAAAGAGATCACCCCCAATGATTTCATTTTTAAAAGTTAAAATGCAAGGCCCACTTCTTCTTTTGTCTAGCAATTATGCATATTAATTCTTTTTAATTGAGCATCCTCTCTTCTAGTACGTTTTCTCCAAAGGTCTGCTCTCACTTGAATGGGACATTTGGGATTGCTCCTTAGGACCTAAAAATTAGGAGGTTTCTCTACAGGATATGATAACATCAACAATTCTCTGGTCAAATTTGCTAGATATAGGTCTAGCTTTATAGTGGGATGAGATATTTTCCTTGCTACTTGGCTCCCAAGAAGAAATGTCTCCTCCTAATGTATACCCCCTCGAATACACACCATATTTGTGCTTTGATGTGGAACAAAAATATTCATTAGAAAAATGACTGAAACTTTTGTTCTGCCTCTCTAAATCCATCATCTACCTCAATAATAGAAGCTATTCTTTCTCTCTAATTTTGTCCTCCTAAACACAATTCCCATCCTTATTGTTTCCTTTATTACCTGTGAGGCCTACTCTAGAAATGAAAAAATGAAATATGCAGAGATAAATAATACCTTGAAGAAATTTTGTTTTATCATCTCAGGTCCTTTGGTTTATGAGCATTAGAGAGAGAAAAAAAAAAAGAATGTGAAAAACATTATACAAGCATGGTATGTGAATAGCCTGTATAACTGTATTAGCTACTTAGATATGACAGGGGTGACAGAAACCCAGAATCATTTGCTAATACTTGAGATTTATATTATAGAATAAATGTAGTGAATTTTATTTCCATTGTTGATAGAAAAAAGTAAATCAACTCTCTAGTCTCCTGTTAATATTCTAGTCTGGTGTCAAATGACCTTAAAAAGCATGTCAATATTTATTTGATGTAAGATCATTTTATTTTAAGAATGTTTATTCCCAAATAGGTAAGCTATGTTCAGAAACAGACCTCGAGGCATGCATTTATAGAAATATATCAGGTGGCCTTGCCCAAAATTTACACTTTAAAATACTCCTGGGTTTTGTTTATATGAGAATAGTTTCTTAAAAGAATAAGTAGTCTTCGCTTGCTGTCATGCTGAAGTTAGAACATTAATATCTCTAACCCTGAAAACATTTATTTATATTCTACCAAAGACTGAGGACCAACTCATCAAGTGTAAAAGGTGCAAAGAAGCATAATCATAATCTTTATATTTGTATTTCAATATATGTTTATTGAGAGTTTTACTCCACCTTTTTTGGACAAGGTGTTTGTCAAGGTTGTCACTGGAAACCTGAAAGCAATTTCCAACTCCACCACTGACAGTAACCTCAGTTTATCTCTTTTAAAATCTCTCTCCACCCATTGGGGGAAAAATAGACACATGGCACAGATTCATAGAAGACGGAGGAGATGGGATGGGGAATATTTGTACTTATTAAATGTCTACTATATAGTAAGTACTAGAGATGCAAAAGTGAATAGATAAATTTTGCCTTTTTGTCTGAAAACAACAGGAAGCCAGATTCGGTCTCCTGCTTCTCCCCTTTGCCCAGGAAGGCTTGATGAACAGCTCCATTAAATGGAGAAACCATAAATTCTGGGAGGGTCAGGTTTTTGTCAGCAGCAAAAAGAGTAAGGCCTGCTGGGAGGTCAAAACACCTGTCAGAACTATTATACCTCTTTCTTTTGTTTACAACAAATTAATTTCTATTTTGAACACCGTTCCACTTGACAGGTAGAAAATGCACCTGTCATTTCTTAGGGTTTCTCTACACACAGGCACTTTACGACAGCGTTGCCCAGGCGTGGGGTAGGGGCATTCTGGATTTTGGTCTACTGTCCACATAGATTAGTGGAAGAATCCAATAATCTGCATCCTCATGTCTGCCTATTGCTGGCTTTTTATCGTGTTCAACCTAAGCTTTGCATGTAGAACTCGTTAACGAGGTGCCTATGGATCCCTGCTTCCCAACATGCTGTGCGGCCGGTCCTCCGTGGAGCCACATCACATGCATGGGATCGTCAGGGAACAGTGTTCGGGTCTCCTTTACAGATAAAACCTTCAGATTGCAAATCCAGTCCCAATCCAATACAGCCTTCACAAACATACAGGGAGTATTTCTCCCTGTGTTTCTTCTAAATCATTCCACCCTCACAAATTCCCTGACCCTCCCTACCGGCATTCCAAACCTTCTAATCATCCCCTCAACTTAGAACATGAGCAAAGAACATCGGAACTCTCTGCGAGATTCTAGTACTTTCCATCCTGACCACATCCTCCAAACCAGAGCTCACACACAGGCCGGGTCAGCAGGAATGGGGGCAGGGGAGGGAGAAATAGAGAGAGGTTGTCAGGATGCTGGAAAAGATGCAGGGCGAAAGCCACATCAATTAATATCTGAAAACATTATCTGGTCACACCAAGGTCAAGGGTTAGCACCACCAGCAGATGGAAGATGACCTGAAATTACTCCAGGGTCAGAGGTTGCAGGCCCTGCAGGGGGCTTTTTACATAATCCCAGCTCAGATTTACAAGGGCCTGCTGGATCATTTAAAGGGTCAGGATCCCTGAGGGAAAATTAAATATTTTTCCTGGTAGCCTATGAAGCAACCTCTTCTCTTTTCATTTTGACGAGGGCTTCATGCTGTGTGCCAATGCGTGTGTGTGCACACGTGCGTGTGCACGTGTCTGGAAAGGGAATGTGAAAGAGGAAAGGAGTAGAAAACTGGGTAGTAGTCCTGTATTTTATATTTTCTATTTGAGTATGTACGCTAATCTCATGGGGTAATAGCTAATACTACTGTGTCCCTCCTGTGGGCCAGATACTTCCAAATACTTTAGGTGTTTTAATTGACTCATGTAGTCCACACTGCCACCCTGTGAGGTACGTATTGCTGGTCACCTCATCTTATACAGCAGGGAAAGAAGGCGGAGGGTCAAGGGGCCAAGTGGAGACTTGAACCCAGGCGGTCCAGCTCCAGAGGCCATGCTTACCACTGCCCTTCATGTGAGTTGTGTTGCTTACCACTGCCCTTCATGTGAATTGTGTTTCTGTGAGCCAGCCAGGCAGCCAGGGCATGGGGCGGCCCTTGGGTGAATTCTGCTCACACTGAGAATCCTGTGTGCGTGTGAGGGTCTGTCTGCTGCTCTGGCACGTGTGAGTATGAGGAAGCACAGGAAGGCTGGGTCCCTACCCTGAAGGAGCTCACCATTGCACTGCAAGCAATGGCGGAGTACGGGTCATGTTTGTCAAATGTGTATAAGAAAGATTTGTGATTACCCCTTCATAATTATACTAAAAATTGACATTCCCATGGAAAACACCTCACTTTCATGAGATAAGGACTCTGTGTGGCCCCACCTAAAATATGAAAATGATATTAGCTATTAAGACTTGGTTATGTGTAAAAACACTGTATGTCCATTAAAATGTAATGTCTAAATAACAAAATACCATATTATCAACCTATCAAATTTTCAATGTGTTTTCACCAGCTATAATATGCTATTCAAATTAATTCTCCCCAGAAAACCATCAGCTACCTTTCAACAGTTTGACTCTTTATAATACAGTGTCTCCAATGTTATTCATAATCATTGTTGCACTATGTCAGAACCCGCTATAGAAAGGTGTTGATGCCCATCAGGACCTCCAGTTAACACTCTGTGGGCCCATGCCACCTAGGGAGGTGTAGTTAAGAGTGTACAATATGTGTGTTTATGGTGGCATGTCCGGAGGTGATAGATCAAGTCCTATAAAACCACATGCTTACACAGCACTCAGAATGACAACACTTCATTACTTTTCAAGGCCTATGCAGATGCAGCCCTTCTTCCTCGGTGGCCATTCTAATTTGTCTGAGAACAAATTTAGAATGAAATGGGCCTCCTTTTCATGTAACAAGAAAGCGAAACAGTAGTGGGAAGTTGCAGGGCCAGCTTACACTGGCCCACAACCAGGGCACTGACCTCAGCACCCCCTCCATGACTCATTCCTTCCTCAGGGACTGCCGGGTGTCCCCACATGCCGCTTGCTGGAAGGTCTGTGGCAGAAGGGTCCATCTCTCCTTTCTTCCTCTGTCCTACTCCCAGGTGCCACATTTGGTGACTTCCCTAGTGGGATGCCTGCCAGGCTGGCTGTTGCTGTCACAGCTGTCCTGTGGCAGGTCAGGGCAGAAGAGAGTCAGAGGTGACCTATTTGTCACAAGACAGGCTCTCTGGAGAAAAAGAAAAGACTGGCTTCAAATTGAGCTCCCTGAGGCAGAGGTATTGTCTTCCTTGTGACTGTCACACCAGGGCCCAGGGCAGGAGCTAGGTAGTAGGAGCCTCACAAATTAACCTTCAAGGCTTGAAGGAAGGAATAAAAGTTGAATCACCAACTAAAATCCCAGGAGATGTGTCAGATGGTCAGGGAATATGAAGCAGAGTCTGAAATGAGGCAGAGTGGGTTAAGCCCATAAGCAGATGCAGGGGGAGGGAGAGAGGGAGACAGAAAAACAAACCAAATTCCCCCAAACCTAACAGATGTGTCAACCACTCATTAATTCATTTCACTTATTAATTCATTTATTGACTATCTAGCATGGGCCAGGCACTATTCCCATTGCTAAAATATAGTAGCAAAGAAAACTGACCAAATTCCCTGTCCACTGCTGATAAATGCTAAAGAAAACTAAAATCAGGGAAGGGAGACATAAAATGCCAGCATAGGAGGGATTGAAATTTTAGATAAGGCAACAGGGCTGGTTAAGGGGGGAGGTAGTATTCTGAATAGAAGCTGTAAGAAGTGAGAAGTGATACCTGCCACTGCCTGGCAGGGGAACCTTTGGCCAGAGAACACAGCAAGTGCAAATGTCCTGGGGTAGACTGAAACATGCCTAGCTCGAGGACATGCAAGGGGACAGTGTGCCTATTCCAGAGGAAATGAAAAGGGAAGAAGCGGGGCATTAGGTCGGAGCAATAGCAGTAGGTGGAACAGGAATGGAGAATTATCCCTGGCAAAGTGTTGTGAGTTTGCAAGTGACTTGTTGTGAGTGACAGGACTTGGCTTGTGTCCTGAAGGAAATGGGAAGGAAGCACTGTCAGCCTTTTGCCACCCCTCTCACCTAGAGCCACCCCCACATGGTTCCCACATCCTCTGTGCTTTATCTGTTAGCCAACATCTATGCATCCTCAGGTCTCTGCTGCTTTCTCACAGGGGCCTTCCCAGTGCCCCATCTAGTCTATGCTTCCCACTTCGCTTCCTCTGCAAAATTGCTGCACTTGCCTTATCACGTAACCTCATGCACAGGTTTTGTCCTCGCGAATGGGGAGATGACACAAGGCATGTACACCAGGGGGCAGACATTGGGGGCACACCCTTAGAATTCTGCCTGTCGTAGCTACTACAGGAATAGTTAACACGGACACCTACAGGGTCATATGGAGCCTTTCCAAGGTCAGGACACAAACTCTTGGTCTTATATGCATACATACGACCATGAGGGTCACAGCTTCTTTAAGTCTTAGGCTAAGATAATTACATGTGGAAAATACTTTCTTTCCTACTTGTTCTATTGAGAATTGTTGGACATTTTAGTTGTTCAATCAGTTTCTTTTCTTCCTAAAATAATCAACACAAGGGACCTATTTAAGTCTCTCATGAGAAGCCCCAGCACCGGCTGACATGCCAGCCTGGGTACCTCGTGAGGAAATCAATCTAGAAAATGCACTGAGACGTGAGCTGCCTATCCTTGAGGTCAGATCTGATAGAACTAGGGGAAAGCAGTCCGTCTGCGCATGATAGGGGAGACAGAGGCTTTCCACAAACTATGCCTCCATTTTCACTCCCCCCACCGTTGACTTCCTCCCACTACTCATCATAAAAATGCTGGGTCTGTCTGCAGAGATCTGTTCTCCACCTCTGAGACGTGAGTGGCTTACGTTTATGCCCTTTTACTACACAGCATAGTAACAATTACATGCATCGCTGTACGCATCAGGCTAGCTTCACTATGGATTTTATTTAAATACTGAACTCATTTGGATGAGCCTCGTCTTCATATTTGTAGATTATGTCACATGAACATTTGATGGCAGCAACAAAGGGGAACAAAAGAACATTGGTATGCCAAAGAGAAAGTGCCATTGGGTGACAAGTGAATTGGTAAGAATGTCCATGTGTTAGTGGTTATCAGACCTAATCAAAGGCAAACAAAAAGTGGGTCTTCGGGGGATTTTCAAAGAAGCTAAATCAAGACTCAAATAAATGAACTTCAGAACAGCATTCAGCTTGCCAAGTTCATGTATTATTAATTATACACAGATGGAAAAGCCTTTAAATAGTTCAGGTCAATCAACCAATTTCTACACCTAATCACAAGTACAAGCAGATTATACAGATTATATTTTCTTTCTTTCATGTGAAAGGTTAGCACGTTGGGTTACTCTTTAGCATCACGCCCTGAATTACCAAGGACCAAGAACATTTTTTTGCGTGTTTTCTTTTCATTCTGAGCTATGAATCCATTTGCCCTTCAGGGGCACCCAGTGACTGAAGATACCACAGGCAGGAAGGAATTCAGGGGCAGATTATGTGATAAGAGTTGGAGATTAAACCCAAGACACCGTGGTTGGGTGGAGAGTCGTTATTAGTACCCGATCACATCTCTAGCGTGGACAGACTTTGATTAGACTGTGTACTTTAGAAAGGCTGGGGGGTGAAAGGGGCTGCTAGCTCATATTACCTTTTTAAAAAAATAACAACTCACCCTAATTCACCCTAATGCTTCTCTTGACTATCCCAAATCATGAAATTCCAGATTTTACTTCATTTATATAAATAACAAATTTGCTCCAGCCTGGTATAAACTCCTACACTTATCACTCCGGGAGCCGCAGTACTTGAGAAAAGTGCATACAGAAAGGAAAAGAACATCCTGGTTGGTGAACGGGGGCACTTTTGAACAGAAAAAGGAAACTGTAATATTTTTTTTAATAATACATGTTCTGCTGATATGGTTACGAGACCGCATGAATGTGTGATTTGCCGGTCCTGTGCCAAATATTTTTTACAAGAAAACTTCAGATGGAGGTATGCCGCACAGCAGAAAAGGAGATGATCGTCACCAAGAATGCAGGTCGGGGCCTGTAGAAAGCATCTTGCAAAGGGTCCAGCCGAGTCCCCAGTTAGGATCTAGTCCTGCCTCTTATGTGGTGACTGTCAAACCCTTTCCAATACCCTTCTCCATGTTCCAGATTGGACAAGACCCTTGCACATTTTCCCCGCAGCTGGAGCACTTGTGACCCAGTTCCGGCCAGTGAACTGTAAGGAGAAGGAAAGGAAGCTGGGAAGCAGATGAGGAAGGAGTAAGGTTTTGCCGCCCGCAGCCCCTGCCGCCTGTAGGTGAACCTGAATGTGGGAGCAGAGACAGCGAGCCAAGGTCCTGACTGTGTGAGTCACTGAATGACCCTCACACCCACCAACACGCAGGTCTCTTATGTGAGAAAAATCATCTTCTGTGGATGCAAGCATCCGTCAGACAGCCTGTTCTTCAGAGCACAGGGCCTTCTAAATGGATGCTTACCAGATACTTACGAACAAGAGGGAAAAAACAAACGGGATGGTCACCGGAGGTGACAGCAGAGTCAAGGGTTCTGCTTTGTTGGCTCAGCTGGGTTTTGTGTCCCAGCAGAAAGTGTCAGTGGTGACATCTGGGCTGTGAAGCCCCACGTTTCTGACCAGTAAAGCAAACTGTGAGGTGGATTCTATTATACTTTGTCCTACTAGGAGGAGACCTTCTGGCCGAAGAGCAATTAGTATGAATCAATCTGCTTCATCTTTCCCCTGGGCGTCACATGGCGTAGGGACTGAGCAGAAACTAGGACTCTGTCCTGACAGGTATTGCACATCTAGAAGTTTTGAGAGCAGTTATTGCCTGTGGCCATCCACAAGCAAAATGGAAACCAATCGCCCCAAGCCCCATTAAGCTGTGCTAGGGGTCCGGCTGGAGGTGGAAGGGGTGTCCAAGGGTGAAGTTGTCATTTACTGAAATTTGCGTGGGTGTAAGCAGCTGTGAAAGACACAGCCCTGGCCTTGAAAACCCTACAAGCAAGAGAATAGTCGTAAGAAAACAAAGTCAACCTTTAAAAGGCTATGGAATATTTATACAATCAAATGACTTTTCTTTACAAAACAAGTTGTTATTGAATGCCTTTAAATATTAAATCCCCTTAATGACAAAGAAAGAGCTAAGCCATTCTTAACCTAACCTTGGTAAGGGATAATGCCAATCAAAGGTTAATTGGAAATAAAGACAAAGAAGTTCATAAGCTCCAATATGAAAAAGGAGGCATTATTGATGGACTTATTCACTCAGGGACTATTGTCTTCCCCCTGGTGCTAAACTGCCCAGATATGGTGCCTGCCATTCAAGAACAGAAACTTTTAACAAATGGGAGATCATATATACATATTATATATATATACGCACACATATAATATATATAATATTTATATGGTCTGTCCTGAAAGTATTGGCCTCACAAACTGTTTTAATTATATTGACATTGGTTTGATACTTTCAGGACAGAATATATACACACACACTATATATGTGTGTATACACACACACACACACACACACACACACACATATCTTTATATATTCCCCTGAAGGTAAAGGGAGAAAAACTGAAGAGGACCCTAATTTAAAGGAGAAAGTGGCAAACCTGAAAACCTGAAAAATGACTACCTGTTAGTCCAAGGAGGAGCAGGACCAGCATTCCAGGAGGGAATGCGCAACTTTACAGGAACACTTTGACTACAAAATATAGTCGAACCCTGAAATATATTAATTAAACTTGACATTGAGAAGCAGTTGGAGACCCTGAGCTAGCACCCACATTGAACTTGATACACCCTGGTCCTTATCGGTACAAGTTCAAAGCTTCGGCTGTACCACCCATCTCTTGCCATTAGCCCCTTCCCCCTCCCTCATCAACCCTAGGGAGCTCCTGTCCTATTAGCTGAAGACAGTAAATGAAGGACAAGTGGTCCTCTCCGCTGATATTGTGGGCAATTGAAAAGTGACCCTGCTACTCACCTTAAAATTTCTGCACAAGTTGCCCTTTCTGACATATCATTCACATGGACAAAAAGTCAAATGGAGAATGTAAGAGAAATGAACTTCTTTGAACCTGAAACACAAAGATTACTCTTTTAGAAAATTGCCATTTTTAATCTTGATATAACTTTGGACCTCAGAGTAGATAGAAAGCCTGCAACATACTGGCATTAGGAATTCATCTATAAAGAAAATAGCATGTGCGCAGACTCTCACACACACACATTCACACACAGAGGTTGCAATATACCTACATGGAGAAAACATTCTGTCTAAAGCTCAGCTTAATCCTCCCCCCAGGAAATCCTATTTTAGACACCTCCATAAAGAGAATGTCTACAACCTTCCTAAGTATTTTTTTTTCAAGATTATAAATATCCCAGAATTTTTAATGAGACCTAGAGATTTTTAGTTTACTGCCTTTTAATCAAATGGTCAGATTTGCCATTTCTCTCTACACGTGTAGGGACAAAATATTGCCATTTGGCTTGGAAAGTGTCCAGTTGTCATTTCCCATTTCCTTCAAACATTTAATTATCACATTTGCTGTTGTATTTGTTATTTACATTGCACCATGACAGTGTATGGTTTTTTATGGTCAATAGAACAGGGGAGGAAAAAAGCAAACACAACAAACAATAAACCCTTTGCTTTAAAGGAGTTATCAACCTGCACCTCCAACCTCCCTGAGGTATCAATTAGATTTGCTGAACTGTTCAATGATAAAGTACCAGGGCCCTTTATTTTGTTCGGTTCATTTTCTTCTCTATTGTCAGAAAACAGAACAAGAACTGAGTGTGAGAAACAACCTACCAGGGAAAAGGAATGTTGGTGCACGCATCTTGATTGCAGGAATGCTCTGAAAGAAAAATTGGCTTCCTAGCAAAGTTTGACATTCCGGGACAATGAAACACCCTGTGCCACAGTTTCTGTCCTGATATGAATGAGAGAGGATCACGAGAGAGGAAAGGAGTTGGGTGGAGATCAAGGTTACTGCTCATACCAGGGTCCCTGACCTGTAATTTGAACATGCTGCCCGTCCCTGCCAGCCTCAGTAGAACATACACTTAGGTGTGGGCTGCATCAGAATGGAGCTGGATTTTTCCACCTCCACCATGGGCTCCTTGGAGGGAATTAGAAACACATTTTAAACTGAACTTTGGAATCTTCCTTTTCATGGGATTGTGTACAATGTCAAGTCCTGGATATTATTATGCCTTTGTGGTATTTCTGGTTCCAAATGTAACCAGAAACCAGACCACTGCTGATGGAATTATAAAATTCAAGTTTTTATTGCTTGATTTTTTCCCCCTAATCCTGGACTTAAAATTAAACCAGCAGACATGAGCATGGTTAGTAGAGAACACGTAAAAGATTGAAAAGCTTTGAGGTAGCATCATACAATGTTGAGAATGAGCCATTTTGCGTATGACCAAGAATGAAAGATGAGGAAATATGTATAAATGAGATGCCTAGGTGGTACGAAAAATATAATTCACATCTTGTGTGGTGAAAGTTCTTTTTTTTTTTGTCAGACTATTTTACTGCTTCATGCTTTGTTGTTGAGTGTTTAAATTATAGTTTGTTTCTAAGTAAACAAAGCAGTACTGCCAGTGACCAGATGGGGAAATTAGGCTCATCCTGAGATCCAGTATTACAAAGCCCGCGTTTGCAATGGACGGAACCAGCCACTCCGATTGACGCTTCCTGAGCAAAAATGGCTTGTTGAATGGGATCAGCCTTGACTCCTTTGCTTCCTCTCTCAGCTGGTTCTGAGTTCCAGTGGAAAACACAGTTGCATTCTAATAGGATCCCTGGAACCTCAGCATTATATGTGGTACAAACATTTATAATAATGGAATACATTGTGTCACAAGATGAAGCCTGAAAATCCTCATTAACTCTGAAGTTGATTCAGTATCTCCATTTCTTTGCATTTGCAGAATCATGATTCTGTAGGTCTGTAATGTTAGCTTAATTATGTGAGCAGTGAACCATCCCTAAACCTAGATTCATAGTTAAGTTAGTGCAAAATAAATATTAATGTTGGGATTCTCATTTCTGAAATGCTCCTCTGAACAAATTCATCTCTCTCCTTTTGTTTTCTTATTGGGATTTCTAGACTACAGCACAAACTAGAAATTTGAATTAGAACCATGGAATTTTAAGAGGTGAAAACGTTTGAGGTCATAGAGATTAGAAGGTTGTATTGAATGACTCATGACTATGGCAAGTTAAGGACTTCTTTTAATGGTAGCAGAATTATAGTTAAACGTTCAACAAAGAAATAAATGGCAAAGGTGAAGAAGACTCTCGAGCCTGGACTGAAAAGTGACATGATTTCGTGAGGCCTCCCTCCATGCCACTGCACCGGGACAGGCACAGAGGGAAACGGTGGCATGGACAGAGGAAACAGGACTGCAGCTTGTCCTCTCTTCAGATCCACACCCCCTCCCCCAGAAAAGACCTTGACCTCTCATGTTTCCTTTTCCCCCTCTATTGACACCTAAAATCAGCAAGCAGGCTGTTAGGTAAACAACCAACTCACAAAAGTTAGATACCCCCCTTTACCAAACGGTCATCTTATAATCTACTCCTTCTTAATAGATGTCATCTAAAAACATAAGAACGAGAAAGGGCTTGTGGGTCCGATGCAGAGGTTGGCAAACTGCGGCCCCTCAGTCAGATTTGTTCCACTGCCTACCTTGGTGTGCACATGATTAAGCTCCGCACAAAACTCATGCAGATAAGAGGTTTTCGATCTTTTAAGGTTGGGAAAATATGTCCGGAACATTTTATGGCATGTGAAAAGTATGTGAAATTCCCTTTTCAGGGTCTATAAACAACCTTTCGTGGAAGCACAGAGGCGCTCATCCATCTCCTATCGTCCGTAACCTCCCTGGTGTCACAGAAGCAGATGTGAGAAGTTCCCTCGGAGACCCCGGATGACCCCCAAAGCCTAAAGTATTTCCTAGCAGGGCCTTTGCAGAAGTTTGCTGACCTCTGGCTGAAAGACTTGGAAGCAGCCTGTAAACAAAGTAATACCAACTGGTTCTCTGCTCTTGAACTGCACCCCTATCAAGAGCTGACGTAGTTTTGCAGCTTCCAACGGAAGCTCTGGTTTGCAGCATTTCCTGGACCAAGTAGACTGAGAAACCCTCGCTTTGTGGCATGTTTTATGCCATTGGTATCCTGAGGGACACCAGTTTGGGGACAGAAAGGAATGAAAAGCTAATGATGAAACACCTGTGAATGAATGTGCAAGGGAGGCCCAGGTAAAAAAAGGGTTTGCGTGCTAAATGTCTCTCCAATTTCACCCACAGGAAGTCACAGATGGCTTATCACCATGGGAGTGAGGAGGACAACTTTGAGGAAAGATCCTTTTCTATGAGCAAAATAATCCCACCACCTTTATGTTGGAAAGAAAGAAGGAAGGAAGGAAGGAAGGAAGGAAGGAAGGAAGGAAGGAAGGAAGGAAGGAAGGAAGGAAGGAAGGAAGGAAAAAATGGCAATTCTAAGTAAGGGGAAATATCGCAGGAAAAAGGCTGTCAGTTCAGCAGAATGTTAATGCAAATAGGCAAAGCCTGAGCTTTCTTTTTTTTTAAGATTTTATTTAATCATTTCCAGAAAGAGGGGAAGGGAGAGAGGCAAAGAGGGAGAGAGACATCAACATATGGTTGCTTTTCACCTGCCTCCAGCCACAGATGTGACTGGAGACCTCGTTTGCAACCCTGTTATGTGCCCTGGCTGGAGAATTGAACCTGCGACCTTTGGGTTCACAGGCCGGCGCCTTATCCACTGCGCTACCAGCTGGGGCCCTGAGCTTTCTTATAGTTGTAACCCCTAAAGCCGTGGGAAGTCAGTAAATGTTCTGCAACGAGGCCTATCATCATGTCACTGGGATCTCAGGACAGACTCCGGCTGTTCTTTCCGCTGGCGGCGGGGTGGGACTGGGAGTGGGGACTGACCCAGGGCGAACAAAACAAACAAAAACCACTATCTTCTCCTTTTGTGGAAGCATACCGCCCTCCAGTGGCTGTTCAGTTTTAGATCGTGCTTCATATTTCCGGAAACACGCGTTAAAAAAATTATAAAAATACAATGTGCATGTCCAGATTTTAAATGCGCGTGCATTTACTCAGCAAACATGTGCTGAGAGATGTTGTTGGTTCCGTTCTGAGGATGGGGGCAGGGGGGTGTCCTGAAAGAGCCCCAGGCAGTTGCTGACCTGAGCAGCAAGACAAATGCTATAACCAATTCCTTTTTTTTTTTTTTTTTTAAGATTTTATTTATCACTTTCAGAGAGAGGGGAAGGGATAGAGGCAGACAGGGACAGAGACTTCAGTGTACCATTGCCTTTCACCTGCCTCCACCCATGGACCTGGCTGGAGACCTGGCTTGCAGCCTGGCTTTGTGCCCTGACTGGGAATTGAACCCGTGACCTTTGGGTTTGTAGGCCGGCGCCTTATCCACTGAGCCACCAGCCAGGGCCTGCTACAACTGATTTGACTGGGACATGACACCTTTGACTTTCCTAAGTCTTGGTCTCCTCATAGCACTTTTTTGAGTAACAGTGAAACTGGATGTAGAAACACCCGTTGTATTATAATGCATATTGCAAATAAGAGGTGGTAATATGTTACCATCTACAGTTTGTTAGAGTTTTAAAAACATGCCAATACATTTGAGATATAGGGGATCAGTACAGGAATGGGCAAGAAAGCAGTTCAGGCCCAAGAAGAGATCACCTTATGAAAGCTAAAATATGATGTCAACTCCAAATGGACTGGAAACAGGGAACTGGGAGCCTCCCACCCCCCAGATTATCATGAGTTCACTGAGACGGGCGTCAGTGGCTGCCATTTCCTTACGAGTCTCCCTCACTGGCAACCCCCTCATGTTGTTTTGGGGTTCACCCCTGTGTGCACTATGAGTCACTTCTCAGTGGATGGATTTGACCTGGCTATGTGACCCCACCCAGGTCAATGAGAGCTGAATTCTTCCTGGGGCAGCAGCATGATCATGATAGGGAAACTTTTTCTTTTTTCCCTTCTTGCTATTTAAAAAGGGTTTATGTAAAGTAACCCCCGCCCTGCTTTGGATGAGCTGTTGTCCTGTTTGCCTGTGTTACCTAGAATTTCTGCAACTACCTCTGACTGTGAGAGAAGCATACACTGCTGACAACTGAAGGTGACAGAGCAGAGGGGTTGATGGCAGTTTTGCATTGTGGACCTAGCCAACCTTAGAACTGTCTGCCTCTGTCTGTGAGATGCTGAGCCCATTGTTTTATGTCTGCCTGTCTGTATGTATGTACTGAGAGGGAGAGAAGGGGAAATGGAAGAAGAAAGAAAGAAAAAAAAAAGAGGGAGAGAAACACCAACGTGTGAGAGATACATTGCTCATCACTCAGTTAGTTGCCTCTCACACCCCCAGCTGGGGACCTGGCCCACCACCCAGGCATGTGCCCCGACTGATCCTCAGTGCACTGAGCCACACCAGCCAGGGCAAGCCTGTGGTTTTTCATGAGTCACTGGAAATTCCTTTCCCTGCAGCTGAAGGCATTCTTACACGTTGCACAAGGTCGTGCTGCTCTCTGAGGCCTCTAGGTTTGGAAACGCCTGGACTTTTCTTTTAATCATTGACTACATATACCTATAGTTAAAATTCAGTATAGCGTGTCCCATAATTTTTATATTAGTGAAACAACAGGAGACCAGACCAAAGAAGAACCTTTAAGAAGGAGAACATATTGGTAAAACATCTGATGAAAACCAGTATCACCCAGCCTTTATTTTTATCGGTGGATGGGCGCACAGTTCTTATCTCCTATTCACTACGTGCCAGGCGTAGAGGTTGGTACCTCTACCCACCTTTAGGCGTACAGAAAGGATTAAGTAAGATTCTCGATTTGAAACACAGGTTCTCACCGAGTAATGGTTTCCCTCTTTTCTTGCTCCATCAATTTATACCCTTTCACCTTTCATCAAATCGTCATATAATCTTTCCCCAAACTAAATTCACCTGTTAATTTATGTCCCCTCTGCACTCAGGATGATGGTCTGCGTTTTGCGGCAAGTGCTGAAATTCCCTGCTGCCTGCAGGCATGTTCTAGCTTCTCAATAAAGGCCAGGATTGCAGAGAGGTCAAGCAAAGAGAGATGTTAGCCTCTACTTACCTGTGAGTCTGGGAGTCCTCGGACTCTTCTCAGTTCTTCCCTAATCCCCCTATATTTAGCCATTGGATCTAAGCTTAGCTATTACCCATAAGGGGTGGGAGCTGCCTGTGTTAGCAACCCCTGCTGGTGTAATGGTGTTGAACTGCACAGATGGACTAATGAAGGTCAGAATGACCTTGCTCTTTATTATACAGCCTGCGAAGTTCCTTTCTAACTTTCTAAAAGTTAGTTCCTTTCCCTGAGTGAGAAGGCATCAGTTACTTATGTGGGAAGGGAATAAGTTGAAATTTGGCCAGAGAACGGATAGCCCTATCACCCGGACCCAGCGTCCTGCTTTCTGTCAGCTATTTAGGCAGAGCTTCCTTTTAACTCCCTGGGCATTCTTGAAATAACAAATGGCTCAGACATGAGTGCTTTTATGTGCCTAGGATCACTCCAAGCGTTCTTACATGTGTGCACTTCTTTACTGCCCTCAGCAAACTGATGGGGTATGCACAATGATGATCCCCATTTTACTCACATGGAAACAGGCATAGACAAGTAAAGAAATCTGCCCAAGAGCAAATAATCGGTAAGTGACAGACCTGAAATTCAGCCTTGGCTGAATTCAGCCTCTCTCCATAGCCTGCTCTCTTAAGTGTACATTACATCATAGTGTGTGCTCATAACTGCCCCACCTCCCCAATTTGCTATTAATCTATCCCTGAGACACACCCAAGCAGGGAGTTCAAAGACAAATTAGGCATCACCTCTGCACTGAGCAACAACCCAGTTGGGAAACAAATAGAAAAACAAAACATGTACCAGAGATCTAACATCCCTCTGGACTTACCCTACTACGTCACCCACCCACGCCTTCTTTCTATTTGAATAGGTTAATGCTCAACTAAAGTCTTTTATTTGTTTATTTTTAATCATGATTGCTTTGCTGAGTGTACTGACTGACTAAGGCTTCCAAAGATAGTGGCTTTAAGCAATCAAAGTTTCTTTTCTCATAGTTCTGGGGGCTGGAAGTCCAAGGTCAAGGTGTCAGCAGGGTATGTTTCACTTGAAGCCTCTGTCCTTGGCTAGTAGGTATCATCGTCTCCCTGTGTTTTTGCAAGGCGTTCTCTCTATATATACCTGTCTGTATCCAGGTTTCCTCTCCTTATAAGGACACAAGTCAGGTTGGACTAGGGTCATCCTAATGACCTCTTCAAAGGCTCTTTCTCCAAATACAGTCACATTCTTAGTTGCTGGGGATTAGGGCTCTCATATAGGAAGCAGGTAGGGGACACAAGTCAGCCCATTACACTGAATTAACTCCCCTTTCTTACCAACTCTTCCAACAAGTGCTCTGACATCTGTATTTACTGTAAACCCTCAGCATTTGGGAGAATTAAAAACCTTCCTCAGCTCAAGGCAGGGAGAGAAGAACATAATTATGGATATTGCAAAGTGTATAATTAAGATGTCATGAATGATTCCTGGGGACATGATTTTGGTTATTCAAAAGCACTGCCTAGAATTGTTTCCATAGGCCAATTTAATATTCTTCCCATTGCAAGATATGACATATGTGCGTAGCAGGAAGTGAAGTTTATCCTGATGATAAAAAGTAGGTTGAACTCCCCTTTTTTATCTACTGAAGTGATTAAATATCTCAAACATCTTCTGGGGAAAGATAAAATGAAGAGTTGGTCCCAGGAAGGAGGATAAAGTAAATAGAAGGGTTGGGAAGGCCTTGTTACATAATTTATAGTGAGGCCCATTTTTCACCTCAGTGAAATTGAAGGCAGTGCTTCCTGTGAATAAATTTCACCTTTTTAATAATCATAGGGATAGAAAGTGTAGCATAGAAAATATGGTCAACAATATTGTGATAACTATGCCTGGTGCCAGGTGGGTACCTTCTATACCAATAAATAATACAAAATCTAACAATGGATGGCACTTTGTGATTTGCAGTGGGTTATATTTAAGTAACAAAGTCATGTCACAGGCTGAAACAGTATTCAGATATCCCATGTTCATTTTTTCCAATGAGTAGACTATTTTTTCCCAGCACTAATTATTTTGAAAAGGAATACATTCTCCCATTTTTATGGGACTGGACAAAATTTCATAGTGCGGGTATTTAATCCACCCTCCAGGGACATAGGCAGTATGACTGAATTCCTACCTGAATATCATTGTCTTACCCAATGAAGAATCCCTCTGGTATAATACAATTCGCTAATAAAATCTCACAGCTCAAACCTTCATTCATTTCTAAAGATTCATAGCAACATTCCCCAGATTGCTGGAGAGGGGTAAATAGATTGTGTAAAAACCACTGTTAAAGTTGAGCCAATGACAATTTTATCACTGCCACTAAACTATGTATTTTCCTTGGACGTAAATGAAAGGTTTGTAAAAGATCAAAAGGCAGGCTTGCACATGAATTTTTCCAAGAATTAAATATTTCCCAACCATATCTATCTGTTAAACCCATTAGAACAGCTTTTCATTTCTGAATGAAATTTGAAGTTGTTTTATTCAAGACATTTTTGTGAAGAAGTTTATTTTATCATGGCAGCACATTGCTTGCCTTGGGGAATTCCAAATTATTTGTAAACTCAAATGTTATAAAGATTAGGAACATCAATTTGTTATTCATAGAGTGCAGAAAATTTGCAAACAGAAGAATTTAGAAAAAAAACAGAAAAGAAAAGACACCTCCCTTAATCCTAAAATTGTTCTATTTCAAGGTAAAATGTTAGATTAGGTAAGATTTAAGTTTTCTCCTATTTCTAATCTTCTTGCAATTTTCTGATTCCTTCAGATAACTGTCAACCTAACTAGAATAGCGTATTTATTTTCTAAGAGTAAAGTGTAAAAAGAAACTATGTAAACCTATTTTTTTTTAATATTTTATTATTTTTAGAGAGAGGGGAAGGGAGAGAGGCAGAGAGGGAGAAAGACATCAATGTATGGTTGCCTTTCACCTGCCTCCAGTTACGGACCTGGCTGGAGACCTGGATTGCAACCTGGTTATGTTGCCCTGGCTGGGAATCGAACCAGCGACCTTTGGGTTCGCAAGCCGGCACCTTATCCACTGTGCCACCAGCCAGGGCTTAAACCTCTTTTAAAGAAAAAATCTTTAGCTCTCAATGTTAAATTACTTTTATAATAATATTACCTAAGTAGGTTCCAACATAAAACTAACTTTATTCTTATAATGCTTATGCAATGAAAAACAAGGAAACACTTATAAATTGAACAATGAAAAATTAATTGAATACGCCTGACCCCGCCATCCATTCCAGAATTGCTCATTGAGTGTGTGCGACGTTCCAGGAAGAGCCCAGCTGTTGGAGTCATGCACTGAAGACTGAGGGTGAAAATTCCTTCCCTTTTGGAATGTATATTCTAGTAGGGGAGGGAAAAGGCTGCTTTTGAAAATATCAGCTATCTACCATATTAAATGGTTACGACGTGGGAAAGGAAGGGGTACTCAAAGAGAAGGGGTGCTCCTTTTTAAGAGAGGCTTTTACGTGCCAGCACTGGACTCACACCCCGTCTCCTGGAACTCGGCCACGTGGCTCTCCGCTGACTGGAAGGCAGATGGACCAGGAGAGCTGGGAAATCTGGTCTAGCTCTATGACCACAAAGCAGAATAAAGGGATTTTAGTGAAAACGTAGCTGCCTTGGCATGTTACCATTTCCTCCCTGGATTAAGCAGACTTATTTCTGAAAAACAACAGAACATTTCTCGCCGGTCAGAACCCAGCTTGCTGAGCTTGCAGTGAGGCGGAGAGAAAGGCTCTGAGGTGCCCTCTCTGTGGGCAAGGAGGTTGGGAAGAAGGGGAGGGGAGTCTGGGCGGATGGAGCACTACTTATTCATTCAATCTCACCCATTGGAGAAGCGGGGAAGAGAGACCCCCAGGCCTGCTAAGGTAGGAAAACCATCCCATTGGAAATAAGATCCTTTTTCCTATCCTTGCCCAGGGACACAGCTGCCTGAGTAACCCTGGTAAATACAAGTCAGAGGCCTTTGCTCAAATTCCCCAGTGGCATTTCACCTCACCCAGGGTAACAGGCAAAGGTTTTCAGAATGGCCCCTAAGACTCTCCTTTTTAAAGTTGTCCTAATAGCTTTATATTTCTTTAGGGTCTGCCTCATATTAAGCCAGGGCTCATAACATTCTTCATTTGGCTTCTTTTGAAACTTATTTTCTAAGTTTCATCTTATCCACATTACATGAAAATAGAAATAAATTTGTGTTTATTTCTTCAGAGGGCAGTGTTTATTTTCTTTCTGTCACCTTGATAATATTTAACCCATGATTTAAATTCTATACAGTAAGAAACTAAAGAACGTACAGAAGGCATGACGAGAGGAAAGATATGAAATATTTAAAGGAGAGTGGGAATGTGAACCCGCTAGAGAAGCTGCAGCATTGCCAGGAGGTACCAACATGATGTTTACGCCGTAAATTTCAAGTAAAGTTGATCAGCTCAGTAGTGCAATCTTTACTAGTAATAGTAATAGTCATACCAACAACAACAACAACAATAATAATAATAATAATAATAATAGATGTGAGTGGGAATCTCCTTGACTGGTCACCCAGTGCTCTCCATGGTGGAACTTAAATAGCTAGTAGGCCTGCTCTTCCGTCAAGAGAACTACGTAATACAACATACAGGTGATATATTGTACAATTGTACATGTGAAACCTACATAAGTTTATTCATCAATGTCGCCCAATACATTCAATAAAAATTTTTGAAAAGAAAGAGGGAGACAATTGAGTGGCAAGTTCCCCCAACAAGAAATTCCAAGTTAGTTCTGCAGATCCATCTGGAGACCGTACCAAAGTCCAACCTAATAGCAGCAAGGTGGAAAAGGAACCATCGTGCAATTGTACAGGATCTGGTGAAGAGAACCCTTGGGTCTGCAGCACGTTAGAGCTGGAGAGACCCATAGAAACCATCTGCTCTGACACACTACCTTTACAGAAGAGAAAACAGGCTCAGGGCGCCTGGTCTGAGCTGAACAAGAATTCAGACAACGTATGTAAGAATGACACAGGCCTAGCTTATGAGAAAAAAATGAATGGTATTTTCTCTCCCTTGTCCCTTCTCAGTGGCCACCTCACCATGTGGCAAGAGAATCAGTCCATGGAAATCCAGGAATGCTGTCACCTTGTCATGGGTCTGGGGGTTGGCAGCCCAGTGGATGGCTGGGGAGCAGTAGCCAAAGTAAAGGACAGCAAAATGACAGCTTACTCACCCTGCATACGTTCTTGACCTGAATAGTAAATTAGGCACAAAGCTGGGATTAAAATCATGACACCAGTGCCCTTCGATCCTAAAACCATGGGTCTGTAGGTCTCCTTTGATTGATCTGACGGCTGTTTACTTGGTCAAAGTGCACTTAATCAAAGAAGAAATGTTTATGAAAACATCCTTCCCAACAGCCAGCTATCAGAGGGAGGAAGTCAGCCTGGATTCCTTCCCCTCCGGTAACTCTGATAAAGCGTAGGTCAGCGCCGCTGTGTCTAACCACTGTCACGGTCAGTTGGCATGCAATTTTCAGAACATGTTGGCTCAAAGATGCATCCTCCCCAGGCCCAGCTTCCTGGTGAAAGAGGGTGAGATGATCTTTAAAAGGACAGAAAAGGAAAGGAAACCAATTTTTAAAACTATGCCCAATTAAAGTAATCATTCAGAACCGAAGTTGAGAAACCGTGTGAAAGAATAAGAAGCCGTTGTATTGTGGTGAAAAGGTTTTCTGTGGGGCTTGGCTCACATCCCAAGTGAGCTTTCATATGCTGACTTTCCATGTCTCATCTCTCAAGGAATGTTCTGATAAACTTGTTGATGAGAAGGGCAACGAAGCCCACATTAACTGTCAAAATTGTATCGAAGGCTGAAATAAGTAAGAACCCATTTGATCGTTTGAAGAAGTGAAAAAGAAGAAAAGTTATTTTTAGCAATGTATGGTCCTGAAACCTGAGAACTTAATAAGGAAACAAAGAAATGGATATTATTAGTTTCATGCACATTCTCCAAAACAAAAACAAACAAACAAACAAAAAAACACCTTTGACATGACCTTTCATTTCCACCTACAATATTTGTGTCAGGAGCTACAGGGATGGTTGGACCCTGCAAGGTCATGGTCCCAGAGAAGCCACCCTGGCAAGAATGAGGTTAGAGGGACAGCATCTGAGCGGAATTGAACGTAGGAGTTAGCCAAAGGCAGAAGAAGTGAAGTTGTGAATCAGGGTCAAGTTACTGGACAAGATGATGAATAACCAAGATGGAAAGCCACCAACTGACTAATACAACTGACTCCAGCCCTTAAGACCATGGGCTGGAGTCAGGCCGCCAATCAAAAACAGTCCTGTTCTGGCACTTGCTACTTGCATGACTTCAGGTGCCTCTTTAAGTTTCTATTTCCTCATCTGTGTAATGGGACCAATGATACCTACTTCATAAAGTCATCCTGAGAATTAAGTAAGACAGTCTGTGTAAAGTGCTTAGAACCTTGCCTACATATATGTTAAGGACTCAAAAATTGCAGCTCTTCATTACTGTTTATTATTCAACACATTTGCTGACGCGCACCAGGGACCAGGCATGCGGCAGATGCTGGGAAGGTGTCAGGGGCAGGTTGTCTTGGTGGAGGCGCTATGCCGGCCTGGCCCTCCCACAGTGACCCGTGCTAAATGTGACACAGAATAACCTGGTTCCGTGCCCCGGATTGTGTCATCTCTATGTAGTATTCCCTCCCCCTGGATTCTTCGTATATGCGTGTTTAAAATGACCCTGCTCAACCTTCACAATCCCTTTGGATGGTTGTCTGTCTCTGAAACCAGATTCTGAACTTGAGTGGAGGACCCGTCTATTCCTCAGCCTCCAGCGCAAGGCCTCATGCAAATTGGACAACCATGCACACATAGATGGTAAAACCGACTTTCCTTACATTTGGGGGGACGTTAAGGTCTCTAGGCTCTGTTCCCTTCTATCCCCTTGTCCTGACCTATCTTGGAATCTCCGTCACTCTTCTAAGTGCCCAGCATACGTTGCCCTGTAGACTCTTCCACTGTTCCTGGGCGGGGGTGAAATCACTCCAGATTTCAAGGCAAGATGGTGGCTCAACCCTCTTCAAGCTGGCCACGAGGAGTGCTGAAATTCCAATCCTGGCCCGCCAGCTGCCACTGTTCCCTCTCCTCCTGCCCAGCACATCTCACTGTCCCTCCAAGCAGACTCAGAAGGTGGGGAGGAGGAAAGGGCTGCAGGCCAGGCCAGAAGAAATGGAATACCATGGGCTGGTGCTCCACAGGAAATGGGTTTGAACATAATAATGCCAGCCCTTCCTTGAAGGTGACATGACTCTCCTGTTCTAGTCCGAGGATTCTTCTCCCTTCGCAGACATGTAGAACATAGCTTTGAAGGGTTTCCCCATTTTCAGTCATGGGGGTAGTTATGAAGAAGCTTACTGTGAAGAACTCAATGAGCATTCATTTTTAAAACCTGCCGTCAGTCAGTTCATGTTAAACTGGAAAAACACAATATGGATCAAGCCCTGACTATGAAAACTTCTTCACATTAAACTTTTATTATGGAGGTGGAAAGGTATTTTCAAGTGATTCAACTGGTTTTCTAAAGGCCTACAGTGGAGTTCCCTTAGCCATGCAACGGACGTAAATGGCGAGATGACAAAGTCAGGGGTGAGAGCTTCCTAGGGAAAGTGCAGGTGGCTGACATTTGGAGAAATGGGGCACTGCCATTCCCTGCTGGGGCTGCACCTCCTTCTGACTTTGATGCTTACATGTTGCCCACGTTCAAATCAAATCTGCCTCCACCCTTTATGAAAGCAAGAACACCTCCCTCACCTGTTAGCCTAAAAATAAAAGCCAGAGTGAGAGGCAATAGCATTTACTTGAGATCCAAACAAACAGCTATTTGGGGAGCATCGATTCAGGCAGAAATCCACATCGTGTTCTGACTAAGAGGCAAAGGCAAAGGTATGTCTGAGAAGGAGAAGGGGAACAATCATATCGATACAGGAAGGAATTTCTACATGCAGAAAAGTCAATAGAGTAATGCTAAGTCTCAAGTGTGTCTTTCATTTTTAACCCTGTAGTCATAATATCTGCTTTCTTGCTATGTTCCCAGTTCTGTGGCCTTCAGTGCTTCTTTAGGGCCAGTTCGAAGGTCATTTTGCCCAGTTTTAACACCCCAAAGTCTCCAGAATTAAGACCTACAAGGCAGTTGGTCTGAGATGGCAGCCCTGATTCCATTTTCGAGTGGCTCTGTTTAGATCGTTTTTAACACACTGAAGAGCCCTAAGGACACCTACTAATTCTATTTGTTCTGTGTTGCTTGACTGGTGAAGAAACCCCCCTTTAGGCCAGGACTCCCCACTCTAAGCTGTCTTCAAAAGTAGTTTCAAAAACTATTTTAGGGAGCTCACTTTCCTTTGGGGCATGGCAGATTAAGAGAGACCAATCTTTGGAAGAGCCACCCTAGATATGTTAATAACTTGAAAATTGCTCATGGGCTTTGATCCAGTAATTTTCCATCGAAGACCCTATGCTGGGGCCAATTATATGAAATTGCCATTTGGGTATCTCTAGGCACCTTAAACCTAATATATTTATTACTCTTATTTTTTCAAGATTTTATTTATTATTTTTAGAGAGATGGGAAGGGAGAGAGGCAGAGAGGGAGAGAAGCATCAATGTAAGGTTGCTTTTCACCTGCCTCCAGCTACAGACCTGGCTGGAGACCTGGCTTGCAACCTGGTTGTGTGCCCTGGCTGGGAATCAAACCAATGACCTTTGGGTTCACAGGCCAGCGCCTTATCCACTGAGCCACCAGCCAGGACCTGATGCCTTTTTCTTAATAGCACTTTCTGACATAATCTAAAACTTAAACCTTTTCTGCTTCTCCCACCTCAGAATGTAAACCCCATGAAGGGAAGACTCTTACCTGTCTTCTTCCTGCTTGTACAACCAGCTCCATGGTTCAAGTGAAGCTGCCAGAATAAAGGAGCAGTTGTGCTGGAAGGAAACCATGAGCAAAAAGCTGGGAACAGATCAATATCCCCCACCCCATGTCCAAAACAGTGAACGTTGAATTTTTATTTTAGCATGACTCAGATGTCAGCTTCTCTGGACTAGTAGCTAGCACAAACCAAGGTCTTATAGATGATCATTCTTGTACCTAGCTGCAATAGGAAAATGCAGGTCAGGCATTCAGCATTGATAAGACACTATCACCAAGTTCACAGACCTTATTCCATTTATGCCAACTCTTTTAGTTTTCCTCTGTAGTCCGGAAGCCAATCCAGCATCGTTTGTCGCATTCAGTTGTCATGTGTCTTAGAGTTCCTTCAATTTGGATCAGTTTGTTCTTCCATCTTCACTGTCTCTCCTAAGTTTAAAAGTTGTAAAGAAGGGGAGCAAAACGGGGATGGATGTAATACAACAATAAAATTAAAAAAAAAAAAAGTTGTAAAGAACATGGACCTTTCATTTTGTGAGATGTCTCTAATCCCATTGAATGTTCTCCCTTGTCAGGACTCAGGGTGTGCATTCCCAGCAGGAAATGGTGACCTTCTTGGTGCTCTTCGGTAGGTAAACCATTTCCTCCCTTGTCCTCAACAAGTTCTCTTTGGAAGGCCCTTTCCTGCTAGGAAATCCTGCTTCACATCAGGCACCCCCCAGCCTTAGCATCCACTGAGGACTCCTGCTAGAATCAACCTACATGGCCAAATGCTCAGTTTCTATTTCCACCAGCCTTAGTTGGCGTTCTTCTACAAGGCAGAACTGTCCTTTCTTCCCCATATACGTATTTGTTTTATCATGATCTATTTACCCACTTATATTAGCACAGATTCCTGTTTCATCCAATGGTTTATAATCAGTTACTACCATTATTTATTTTGATGTTCAAATCGCCCCAGATTTGGCCAGTGGGAGCTCCATGCAGCTGGTTTGTGTGTCCTTTTGGCATGTTCTCATCATGCTTGGAGCGCTTCCCTACAAGAGGCTCCAAGCTTACCTTGCCCTTTCTCTGCCCTTTCCCTGCCCAAGCCCTGGAACCGGCTTTGGCTCCTTCTAACAAAGGGTGGCATTTAGAAACCACGATCCTCCGATCACTTGTGTCCATGGCTTCTAGCCTCTGCTTGAGGAGAACTATGGCGTGTGAATGGTATATACTATATATAACGACTTTGTGCTCAATTTTAATCCAGTCCAACACCTTGGGGGTACTTTATAACTTTCTTTCTTCCCGTAGTTGTAAATTCCTTCTCCAACAGCAAGAATTCCCACTCCCCTTATAGCCAGTGTTTCCCTTATCCGCTCCTTCCCCTTGGACATAATCCATCTGCCAGCCAGCATGCTGCGTTCTTGATGCTTCCACTCCCTCAGCCTCTAACTTCCAGGAAAAAGGAAGGGGTAAGGAGTAGTCATGCATTCTTAATGACACAGATGGCCCCAGTATATTGTGGCTGGAGAAGAACTGCTGAGGTGCAGAGAGCGACATTGGGGAGGGAGGGACCCCTTTGGTTTGCTAGGGTATCTGTACACTGGAGGGAGGTGGGCAACAGGGGTAGATGAAAGTCTTGTCTCTCCGGCACCTTGTCTCTGGTCCTTCAGGAACCAAGCAGTCTCCACTTTTGCCCTGGCGGCAGTGGGCCCTATAAAAAGCACCGCCTCGATTGCCTAGAAACCTGTTTTCTCAAACGAAAACACACAAATGCAGCCTATCAAATACCAGAGACAAATTCTTCCTGGTAGTTCTTCTCCTGCCTGCTTCTAATTTGGGCACAGCCACCAGATGCTGGCACTGCTGCCTGGAAAAGGGAAGTTGTCCTGGTTCCATGAACAGACACCTGTAAACTGCTAACGCCCTGGGGGAAAGGTGCACTTTTGTGCTCCTCATGTACTGGGTCCTGGGTTGTCCAGAAGAGTGCCAGGCGGGAAGGACAGTGTGATCAACTGAGAAGCACCAGGCAAAGTGTTTTCCAGTCTTTCTATCGGCACACATCTCAAGCCAAAGAGACTGTTGGTGGGAAAGTGTAATCAACCAACGTTTCATTGGGAGGAACTGTGTCATGTCACAGCTTTAAGAACAATACTCTGGTGTGTGTGTGTAGGGGGGTGCACTCTCTGCTGACTAGTTATGATCTCTCTGCACAACCTTAACCCTAACAACCCAAACAAACCTCCCTCGACAGTCCACAATTGGCGCTGTGGGTCTTGTTAGCCGCCTTGACAACCAAAACAAACACAGTAAAGCCCTAGTGTACCCGGTTTCTTTTCTTAGAGAGTGAGGAGGGGACATGCATTCTACGCGAAAACACAGGTCACACGTTGGCTTCCAGGTGGAGGAAAGAAGCCATTCCTGAGCCCACCCGAATAGAGCGGTCCCCAGATGGCGTTCAGCATCACCTGGGAACTTGGGCAGGCGCTGTCCTGGAGCCAGACCTAGAAGCGCGAAATCCGGAACTCGGCGGCAGGATCCATCAGAGTTCTGTCTCTAGGTGATGCTGATGCGCATTTGAATTTGATGGTCACTGCCCTGGATACCCCAGGCTTGGCGCGGAAGGGACCTCTCTACCACCCGGCCTAGCCCTGTGACCTCTGGGCGGGTAATTAGGACGCACACTGCGGCTGCTCCGGCGAACGGAGAGGTTGTTTACAACAGGCACAGGCGTTTCTCGGTAGTTAAGGTGCAGGAAGTCGCTTGTGAGCGCTTAGGTCCAGGGGCTGCTTCCCCTTCTGCCTCCACCTACTCCAAATCGCAGAGTGGGTTGACTGGGAGACCCAGCAGGGGTCGCTGCTGTCCGTAAAGAGCGACCTGGGATCCGGGCAAGCAAAGCCCCGAATCTTTGACATCACACTAAGCTCCTCCTTGCACGCACACGTTACACACACAGACATACACACACGCACACGCACAACCATATACAGACACACACAGAGGCCGCGCACTCCTGTCTGACCGCTGGCACCCACTTCCCCGGAGCCGGCCTCGCCCTCGGCAAGTGCGTCCCGGGCGGCCACCCGCGAAGCGAGCGGCGCAGCGGCCGCAGCGCCAGGGCACCGGCGCGCAGCGGCGGCGGCGGCAGCGGCCGGGACACCCCGGCAGCACCCCGCGCCTCCAGCAGCCGCGTCCGCCCGCGCGGGGGCTCAAGGGCGCAGAGCCGCCACCCCGCTCGCTCCCGGGCCCTCTGCCACCCCTATGAGAGAAGGAGAAGCCGGGCGAAGGAGCAGGACGCTCGGCCGCTGGACTCCTCCGCAAGCCCGAGCGCCCCCTTCTCCCGCGCCCCTCCGGCGCCAGGGAAGCAAAATGCAGCCGCCGCTCTTCGGCTGAAAGGGAAGGGGCTGGAGCCATCCCTCCGCTCGGAATCCGGTCCCCGCGGCCGCTGCGCGTCCCGGCCGCGGCCCCCGGGCCCGGGAGTGAGCAGGCGCCGGCGGAGAGGCGGCCGGCCCGGCGTTGGCTGGGGCGGGGAAGGAGGGCGCGGGGGGCGGGCAGGGGGCCCGGGCGGAGAGAGATGGCAATGTCTCTCATCCAGGCGTGCCGCAGCCTGGCTCTCTCAACATGGCTGCTTTCCTTTTGTTTCGTGCATCTGCTCTGCCTGGACTTCACCGTGGCCGAGAAGGAGGAATGGTACACCGCCTTCGTGAACATCACCTACGCCGAGCCCGCGCCCGACCCGGGGGCGGCGGGCGGCGGCGCCGAGCTGCACACGGAGAAGAGCGAGTGCGGGCGCTACGGGGAGCACTCCCCCAAGCAGGACGCCCGCGGGGAGGTGGTCATGGCCAGCTCGGCCCAGGACCGCCTGGCCTGCGACCCCAGCACCAAGTTCGCCTCCCCGGCCCACGGCAAGAACTGGATAGCGCTCATCCCCAAGGGCAACTGCACGTACAGGGATAAGATCCGGAACGCGTTCCTGCAGAACGCCTCGGCCGTGGTCATCTTCAACGTGGGCTCCAACACCAACGAGACCATCACCATGCCCCACGCAGGTGAGCCGCCCCGGCGGGCGCGGGGGAGGGGAGCCCGAGGGGTGGCGGCGCCGAGCGGGATCCAGCGCCCGCCTTCCTGCTCCCTTCTGGGGAGTCTGTGCTTGGCCAACACCCGTCTCTGCCCCCTGGACCTACTAAGTTTTGCTGCGCGTCACTTTGCGGGATTTACAGAGAAGGGCTAAGTGGATCGGGGGAACGGCGCGCGAGGGTGTCCAGTTTAGAGGAGTGCCGTTCGGACTAGGGTTGGCTGAGGCGGCCTCACTTCTCCGAGGAGGACCTGGAAGGTGCGGTTTGGGGGCAGAGCTCAGATACCTTTCCCGGGGAGTGACGGGCCCCGCCCGGCTTGGAGCAGGTAGATCTGATAACTCAGTTCTGCCCCGACTGTGCGCCTCAGGCATACTCCTGAGACGGGCGTTTGGGCATCGGCGGGTCGGTAGGGTGCCTGGGCCGCTCAGCTTGGAGGAGAACTTGCTTCGTTAAGTCAGGTTTCAGTTCTTCAAGGGAGATGGAGTCCTCCGCCCGGCCCCCGGCAGGTTTGACGCACCTCGTAAATAATTTTAAAAGTCCTGCGCTCTGCCAAGCTGACATCCGGAGAAGCTGAGCCGGCGGGCACGGTGGAAATAATAACACGCCTCACCCAGCCAAGACGAGCATGGGGGTGACCATAAAGTTTCGTCTGCTTGTGCAGTATTACATTGCGTTTGGCTGGAGTGGGAGGGTCAGTAGGCGTGCGCGAATAAGAGAATTTCAGGATAGAAAAAACGGAGCTTTTCTCGGTGATCACAGGGTGGCAGGACCAGAAATCGGTTGCTACTGGCGATTTACCCCGTGACTGACAGCAGTGCTTCCGTGCTAGGAGCAACAAGAAGTCCTTCCAGGCGTCCCCGCCTGTTTCTTTGTGCCTGACAACGCGCCCTTCCTCCCCAGAGGGGGTCCTGAGTTGAGGTTGTCACCTCCAGAGGAAGAAAGTGGGGGAGTAGAAACGACAGATGCATTTTCTGATTGGAGTCACCTAAGCAAAAACATGATTTTCCTGAAAAGCCAGAGTGTAGTAAACAGTTTTGGGAATGGAACACCAAACTTGGGCTGCATTGGGGGTGGGGTGCATTCTCTGGGGACACGTTTTCATTCCAAGAGCTCGTATCATCGGTGAGTGACAGGTACAATTGGTTTGCCTCTGGTAATCATTGCCAGCTCTTTTAGAAGAGGACATTGTCCACCTGAACACAGCGGTGGGCTGGGGACAGGGGGACAGTTCAATGCTTCCAACACATAGGCCAGAAAAATACAGTGTGGTGATTAGCAAAGAGGTGAAGAGGCAGGAAATTTAGAAAAGTTACAATAGTACATTCAGAAACATATGGTATAGTTTCTTGGGCTCAGCAGTTTGTAGGGGGAAAGACTGAATTCTGACCTTGAGACATAGAAGCACCACTTAAAACCGTGATACTCAAGGATTTGGAGGGTTTTGAAAGAGCACTTTAAGTCATGTATACTATCTTTAAATAAACATATTTAATATCTTAACATCAACTGCCAGGGTGGTGGGAAGGAGGATTTTTTTTTTTTTTTCCTTTAAACACCAAGAAGATTGTTGGCTGGCTTTGTAGGATTCTTTAAATGTTTCGTTCTGCATATGCATGAAATCTTAAACTTGGCTTCTTTGAATACAAGCTAAGAGGCATCATTTGTTCCTGTCGAAAAACGTTCCCCAGAACTGCCAACACATTGGATCAATTAATGGCTTGTCTGTTTTTAAAGAAAGCAGTAAGCTGATTTTCTACACAAATGGTGTTTAAGACCTAGTGGGAGTAAAGGACTTGGTTACAGTTTGAAAGCTAAAGACTAAAAAATTGTAAAATAAATTATCTACTAGCTAACTACTCTTTTTCAAAAAAAAAAAAAAAAAGTGTTAATGCTGTATCTGCTAAAAGCCATGAAACTTCCATAGTATTGTTTGACATGTTGCTGCATTAGGAGAATGCATTCACTTTACTCAGAGATTGTGTTTATTTCTGCCCAAGGCTCATTATAAGTAGGTTGGCAAACCCTTCACTTGACTCTGAAATTCTTTTGCCTGGATGTCAAACAGTGCCCACGCTGGTCTGGCTGTCAGGACTTCCACTTTGCTCCAGAAGGGTTTACTTTTCCTAGTTAAATTTAAATCAGGTTTCTGAAATTATTTAAGGAAATACGTTTCAGATGCTAAATAAATATTCTTATTTCGTGAACATGGAATGCAATATACAGAGAATCCTTACATTTGTGAACTTTTAAATTTGGTCTCTAACATCAGCCTTTGCATTAAAGAGAATAGTAAAATCTCACTTTTCTCCTCTAGATCTTTAATTGTTGGAACTGATAGCTTTCAGGTGAGGAAAAGGCCTAAATTTAATGTTCTACAGCCCATCATGTACTACCTGCTCACTTACGGTGGATGATGCGACCCCAGCACTCCTGCTGTCTGATAATTCCAATAAATGGATATCATTTCCTTTTCACCTTTTTACATAGCCTTTCCTTCTGGACTTTGTTCTCTTTCCTGCTGAAAAGATTTGGGTTTCTGCCACTCCTGCAGGTATGGTTCCTCATTCACAAAGACACAGATTCTCCTGGGATAAACTAGTATGTTTTCTTTGTAACCAGTTTATAAATCTTATTTAAAATATGACAGCTCTATTGACATACCATTTCACATATCATGCAATGCACTCACTTCCTGTACGCGTACAGCTTAATGGCTTTTACAATACTGACAGGGGTGTGCAGTCCTCCGTTGCTAATGCCCAAAAGAAACCGTGTGCCTTTTAGCAGTATTTGCCATTTCTCACCAGCCCTAGTTAATCACCTACTCCACTTTTTGTCTCTGTACAGTTTGCCTATTCTGGGCATTTCATACACATGGAATTTTTTTTTTTCCTTTAAACACCAAGAAGATTGTTGGCTGGCTTTGTGGGATTCTTTAAATGTTTCGTTCTGCATATGCATGAAATCTTAAACTTGGCTTCTTTGAATGCAAACTAAGAGGCATCATTTGTTCCTGTCGAAAAAACGTTCTCCAGAACTGCCAACACATGGGATCAATTTTTTTCGTGACTGCCTTCTTTCGCTATTTTTCAAGGCCTATCAATACTCTAGCATGTCTCACTACTGCATTCCTCTTTGCCAAGTAATTTTCCTTTGTATTCATCAGTTAATGGACATTTGTTAGTAATAATGCTTCTATGAACATCCATGTACAGATTTCGTGTTGGGCATTCCTCTTAGGTGCACACACGGGAGTGAAATTTCTGGGACATACGGCAACTGTGTGTTTTAACTGGTTGAGGAACCGCCAGTTTTGCGAAGCAAGTGTACCATTTGACATGGCCACTGTAGCACATGACGATCGCGATGTCTTTGTGACCTCGGAGAAGCTCATTTTTTATCCTTCTGCTTTTGACCATCCCCATGGTTGTGAAGTGGTGTCTCCATTGTGACTTTAATGTGCGATTTCCCTGTTGACTGCGTAGTTACTTTTTAACTTAATCTTAATTCTTTCTCTGCGTTTAGGTTTGCATCAACTCTGTTAGCGTGTAAATATGATGCTTGCCGAATAGGTATGCGTATTATGTTTGCGTGAACTCTGTTTTTCAGGATATCCTAGCCCTCTCTTTGGATAGTAATACTATGCTCATGAACGGCTTACTGTGTGTCAGGCAGGTCACCTGCCCTTCATCCTCCCAACTGTGCTGAGATGGGTACCGTCAGTGGCGCTGTTTCCCGGACAAGGAAACCCAGGCCAGGCCAGGGGAGTGATTTGGCGGAGCAGGTAGTAAGTGGGAGAGCTGGACTTGCCAATCTCAGCAGCTGTGTCTCCATCTGTGCTTGTTAACTGCGCGCCACGCACCCTCTCCACTTGAAAGGGTGCTCTGAGCGCTGGCTGGGGGCAGTGGTAACTCAGTAATGGATACGGAAAATGCTAAAGCCGATTCCTATCTCAGGAAACCTGAGCGAGTCTGCAGGCCGGGCGCACCGACCTGCCACGTTCCTGTGATGGGAGAATTGGGCCCCACCTCTGATTACCCACCTGGCTTTGGGTCAGTCACTTTTTCTATTTTGGGTCTCAGTTTTCTCACTTAAAAAAGAGAAAGGTGTGGTTAGTTGCTCTCTAAGGGTGGTTTGAACGTCTCCATTTATTCCTTATATATTGAAAACTCAGGATATTTTCACTAAAATTCAAATTTCTGGCAGCCCATGGGAAACTCTGGTGACAGGGGCCCATGTAGCTGTGTGGTGGCATGCAGGCGGACCAGGGCACTGGGTGGCCTTTTCAATGAGCACTGTGCCCACGGGCAGGCCCAACTCCAGCTCGGGTTAGGGAGGAGAGGCGACAGGAAGCCCGCCTGGTCTAGTTCAGGGGGAAAACTCGTGCAACTAGGACTGTTTAGAAATGGAAGAGGTTCCCTTGGGTGTTGAAGCCTTCCCTTGCATTGCCTGTTCACGCACGAGGTCCGGTGGGTCCTGTCTGAGGGCTTCCCCAGGCCTGAAAGCCCATAATCCCCTGTCATTTAGATAGTTAAGAGGCATTTCTTAGGAGCCTCAGGTTCGACTTCATTTTTCTCTAGAGGTGTATACAGAAAGTTACCACTTGTATTTGGTGTTCGTCTCCCAGGCTGGAGCAGCCTCACACCCGCTTTGTTTTTATTTATTTATTTGGTGCTACGCTGTACCCTGTCACCTGCCTGTCCACTGGCAGGGCAGGCAGCCTACAGCCAGGAAACTGCAGGCACTGTTATTAAACGCCATGATTCAGCGTCAGGGCTAAAGGACATTTTTGGCGGTGTAACTTAGTGTGGTCTGGGCACTTCAAGAAACTGTGTGCCGTGTTTACTCATTGCAGTTCATAGAAACATATTTGCGGGGCATTTGAAAGGCATCCTACCTTCTACCTTCTGATCTTTGGTAAGAATTCCATCTTTGTCTGTCCTGATGCCTCCATTCCTAGGGATCCCCTGACCATGAAACGTGGCAAGATTTAGGGAGGGCCCGCAACTTGACAGCTCCTTCTTCTAGTGTTTTGTTTTGTTTTGTTTCTTTTAGACAAATGATTATGCTTCCGGGGCAGTGTTCATTTGTTTAGAAACCAGTCTCAATCTTTGAAATGAGGGGGCTTACCCATTATTCTTATATTTCTGGACATGAACCTTAGTATATAAAGAATTTGATATTTTGCCAGCCCGTAAAGTCTTCAGTTTATCCTCAGAAGAGATACTTTATCTTTATACATTCTAAGGAGGATCTTCACTTGTTACTGACTAAAGTGAGGCTGGAATCCTGCATATAGGATCACATAGATTGAGAGACACTAAATTCGAATTAAAAGGAAATTCAATCCTAGGTCGGGTATGGCAGTTCTTGAGGATTTTATTGGTAACGTAAAACCCAGGGAAACGAGGCAACCTTGTGCTATGTGCTTGATCTTCTACTGAGCCTGAAGTTATGGTGGTTCTATTAAATGGAAACCTTGTCTGTACGTATAATACAACTTTTTATTTTAAACTCTCAGGAATGAACCACATAGAAACATGGACTTTATCAATGTGTTCGTCTCTAATATCATGAACATACTTACGACACAAACATTTTTCTTAGCTTTTGACAGGGACATTTTAATTTGAGTCTTCCACTAAAATGTTTAGTCATCTTGTGGAGTGTGGCTTGAAGTGGGTGCCTGGTTCATGTAATAACCAAATACAATTCTGTGCATGCATCGATTCTCCTGAAGTGGAGATAAATGCAGATAAACAGATAGACAGATGTATCTGTACATGTGGATCTTTTTAAACGGAAGAAATATGCCTCATAGAAAATTTTGAAAATATAGAAATACTTAAAAAGAAAGAGGGAGAGAATAACCATCAATAACTATAGTACTTTTTATTATGTGGATATATATTTATTGTTACCAAATCGGGAATGTGTTACATATATGTTGTAGTAGCTTTTTGCAACATAAGGCTGTATTTTGAAATGGTCTTGATGTTTCCATGGTATCTCTATGATACCATGTTTTTCCTCTACATAAACAATGGTGCTGTACCTACATCCTCAGGTACCTAAAAATGGGTGCATATCCACTATTACTTTCTGAAGTGAAGTTCCTGACAATGGCCCTAGTAATGGCCCTAGTTAGTGAAAGGCTTTTCATGCATGGCTGGAGAACAGGGTTTTGTATGGCCAGTGTATGAGGTCTTCAGCTCTATGCGCACTCACTAGGATGGCCCTCCTTTGAAGGAGAAAGGGCAGCTCCAGTTATTGCTGAGGGTGCGGCTGCCCTCCTAACACAGTTTTTCTGCATCACTTTGCTCAAGATAAACAGTCTGGCAGCTGGAACATGACACAGAAGGTGGAGAACTCCGAGAGAAACGAAGCCTCAGTAATAGAATCATCAGAATGACAATGAGTGAGGCCCTGCCTTCCCCTTGCACACATTCACCTGTGGTTTACTCTTTGGAGTGTTAAATGCCAATTACAGGGAGTTAGGAAATCTGGGTTTCAGCTGTGGTTCTACCACACATTGGCTTTACAGTTGGCAAGTCACTTCCCCCTCTGGGTCTCATTGTTGTTAATGTGAGGACAGGAGGCTCCATGGCAGTTGGGGGTGGGGGGTCTTGGTTTAGATCTGTGGCTATCTACCCTTGCTTCCAGTTGGAGTTTAACAGTTACAGATGCCCAGACATTCTGATGTAATTGGTCTGGCTAGAAAGGGGACTCTTCAGATGATGCTAAGAAAACAATTAAAAGCATGCTTGTACCCACTGGGGTATGGAAGAATGAACTCAGGTCGGAAGTACTTGATGAAGCAGTCTGATCTACCCCAATAGTTGTCATCAAATGTCTTCTCCAGGTCTGAACAGGCGCAAGCCAGGGGCGCTGGAGAGATGTGAGCTATGTTTGGAGAGTAGAGAATATGCTTAAGAGGGAAGTGCAGCAACTTTCCTAAGAGTCATGCTTCCCAGATCACCAGAGGGGAAGAGGGTGTTAGAACAAGTCAATGCAATGTGACCCATGCTGATTGTACTGGAAAATGTAACTGATGCTCTGGAATTTGTCAAAGGACATCCAGAAGATCTGAGTGAATGGAACTGGCTGTCAACGGTCTACCTTTGCATCATCCTAGTATAATGGCATTTCAGCGATTCAACAAAAGGAAAGTGTATGTGTGTGTGTGTGTGTGTGTGTGTGTGTGTGTGTGTGTTGTATAGGTGTGTGACATTTGAATGGACATTAAAATGGTCTGATCTTTTGTGGTTTTCTTAGAAACCCCACTGATATGGACAGGGTGGTAATGCACAAGGCAGGTAGAACCCTCCTCTCCTGGAGCCCAAATGGCACGAGATTTTTGTCAGATGATGTAGCGGACCTCATACCGCTGGCATGCGTCCTCATCCCTCGTACCCTGAGCACTACTATCTCCAAAAGAAAACTATCATTTGTCAAGAATGTACTATGGATTGGGCATCGTGCTGGCTGTCCCATCATGTCTTGGATTGGCTGCATTGTTTACTATGCAGTTCTAGTCTAGTCAGAGCCAGACTAGAACCAGGCCTAACAGAAGCAAACCCCAGCTCTGCCTCATCACAGCTCTGCTGCCTGGGATAAGTTAACCACCCTCCCTGCTTCAGTGTCCTTGTGTGAAAATGGAAATAATGATAATAGGACCTATTCCGTGGGGTTTTTGTGAGAATTAAATGGGTTCACATATAGAAAGCATTATATAATAGGCACTATAAAAGCACTTGCTAATATGAAAGCAAAGTAACACATGGTCCTGGGGTTCACATCTACTTTCATCAAAAGCCTATACTCAGCCCTGGCTGGTGGCACAGTGGATAAGGTGCTGGCCTGTGAACCCTAGGCTGCTGGTTCGATTCCCAGCCAGGGCACATAACCAGGTTGCAAGCGAGGCCTCCAGCCAGGTACGTAGCTGGAGGCAGGTGAAAGGCGACTGTACATTGATGTTTCTCTCCCTCTCTGCCTCCCTCCCTTCCCCCCTCTCTAGAAATAAATAAAATCTTTTAATAAATAAGTAAAGAGGTTGACAGTCTGGGTTCCTATTATATCTGCAACCAATTTATATTTGGGACATGGAATCATCAAATTATTACTGTGTTGTTATACAGAGTGTCATCTATTGAAGGCCTCAAAGCCTGGAAAGCAATGTTTTGCAGCAGCTCGAATGGACCATTCTTAGCCTATAAAGAGATGTGAAGGTAGCATCCAGCCATGGGAGCCTTGCAATCTTTTATACTGAACCCTTTCCCCCTTGAGGAACATAAACATTCCATAGTTCTTGAGCTGCCAAGTCGCTACTCAGCCTCAACTGCCATGAGCTTCATTGGAGGTGATTCCAAACAGATCGAAGACAGAAGTTTCCGCGCCGAAAATTTTACTGAGCGATGCTCTTGTTGTAAGCAGTTGGGAGGGCGGCTCTTGAGGTTACGCTTGGAGCCCGTGTAGTAAGGTGCAGGTACTTTTCTTGGATCTGTACTAACGGCCTCTGCTCTGGATCGCAGGGGTCGCTGTCCTCTTTGTGCTGTGAACAGCCACCTGACACTCTCCGCTGGGTTCAGGGTGAGCCAGTTAGGTGATGTGCACAAGCCAAGAGAACTTGACCTTCCCTGCTTTCCTCATCTAACCCGAACCTCATCACCTCTTGCTTCTCTGTACAATTTCTGCTCTGAACACACTGTCTCCGTTTAAGCGTTTCCTTACTGAAAGGCAACCAGGTTAAATTGTTACAGGTTGATTCAGAATAGAAGCAAACCACTACTCTTCCCCCTGTGGTCTTCCTTGTTTATTGGTGTCTTTTTTGTAAAAAACTAAATGGATGCCTGAGACCTTTGTGTTTCTAGTTTCGTGTAAATAAATAAATCATCCTAGTGCCTAAGGGGACAGAAGTTGACATCTAAAACTTCCGTGCTGGTGTTCCTAAGATGGTCCTATAAATAACTCAATTTAATTCCCTTTCCACCTGTCCTGTTAACCTTTTATATTAGTTGTTTTTCTAGCTGCAATTCGAAAAATAAATTTGGAAGGTTAGGGAACACTCTTACAAATAAATCAGAAGAGAACGTGCGACCATGCACCGCCTGTGACAGGGATGGCTATTGGTTAGCAACACTTTTATTACACACCCACGTGTGCGTGTGAGAGGTCACAGTGGACTTCAGGCAATGGCTGCAATATCCCTGTGATTCACCATGGTTTTTTATTCTGTTCTAAAAGAATGCCCCCCCGCCCCCGTGTCCAGCTTGCCGATCCTCTGTGTGTCTCCCCAACCCCCACCCCCCACCCCCGGCCAGGAGGTGGGGAGCAGGCTGAGTCCCGTGTTGCCAACAGGCTCCCTGGTGGAGGCTCCCCGACAAAGGCTTCCGAGTGAAGGAGCCCCCTCAGCTTCCAGGCCAGGCTGCCCTGAAACACAGCCAGGAAGGACGCTCCCACTCCCCTTCCTGAGACGGTCTTTATTTTCATTACAAAATTTAGGGGTTTCTGGCGGAGGAGCTGCAGGGCGGAGCAAGAAGCCTGAGCCATGTCCCAACAGCAAGTTTAACTTGCCCTCGAATGTAAGGAGCATTTTGATATCATAGGTGTATAAAGGTTCCCTGTTGTAGCAACGTATGTCTGCTCATGTGCACCCTAAAATAATTTTTACAACAGTTCTACTTTTCACTCAGGCGTCCACAGATGAGCTGGCTAAGCAAGGTAGGATACATACGTTGTAGAATGTGGTGAACTTTAGTGAGAGCTGCATGTGTGGACGTGGAAAGAGGTTTGTGGTATTACAAACATAAAGATCAAGTGGTAAGACAACGAGCATGATAAATTATCGCTGATCACTTATTTTCCTTTGAATTTTTACACCATAGTTACCAGTGGAACAAAAGAACAAGTGCTGTTTTCTTTTTAATGTGTCCCAGCCATCGGTAGAAGTGTTTCAGGTTTATTGACATCACGGATTCGGTTCCCACAGATTACGTGGTACACGTCATACTGAGCAAAGAAACAGACTAAAGACCAGCCAGACGCCCAGGAAAAGACCCCGTGGAGCAGGTCATAGAATGTTTAATGTTGATTTGCTTAAGGACCTTTGAATGGCCTAATAGATCCAAAGCACTTTGACATTTTCACACAACGCTTGAAGGAAGGGAGGTGAATTCACAAAATGTAGGCACTTCCAGGGAGGAGACAATGCATTCAAGCGTGGGACTCACGGGACCGCTGCTGCAGGAAGTGGCGTTTGAGTTGGAACAGGATTGAGAGAGTGTTGGGACTGTGTGAGCAGTAACAGAAATCCACTTAGCCAAGCCATAGGCTCTTTAAACGTGCATTTTCTTTCAAAGTGAACTTCTTATCAGAGTAGAACACGCCTCTGTAAAAGGGCCCACATCATAAACACACGGCTTGGTGGATTTTCAAAAAGCGATCCAGCCCGGATTAAGAAACAAAACACTAACTAACCCCGTGCCCTCCCAGTCACTAATCCTCTCAAGGGTAACCACTGTCCCTACTTCAAATTCTGTAGATTACTTTTTGCCTGGTTTTAACTTGTGTAAACAGAATCATGCAGAATGTACTCCTTTGTGTCTAGCATCTTTCACTCCACATTGTGTCGGTGAGTTTTAACCCATGTTGTTGCCAGTAGATAAAATAGCCAATTCTATTTCGGTGTAGACTTAATCTCCCGAAGGCACGAAAGTGCATGGATCATATTTGTAATCTCAGTATCTACTATCACGTTGGCTTCGAGTTGGCATTAGGTAAAGCCTTGTGAAATATATGAGTGGCTGAGGCACAAAGCAAGCAAATGCACTCAGCGGACTGTTATCAGAACCTGGGGTGCGCCTGGCACTGAAGTAGATGCTCATACAAGGCCCCTTGTTCTACGGAACTTGCACTCCATTTGGAGAGAAGTAGAAGATTCCCAACAGCACAGTCCTGCAGATCGTGGTCTGCTTTGGTAGGCCATGTTTATGTTCAGGCTGCTGTCTCTGATAAAGGCATGTAGAAAGAGTCTAATTGCAACACGCTTTCCAGTTGCTGAGGACATGGTTGTACTGAAATGAAGCCCAGAAGGTTTTTAGACCGGGAAAGGGCTTTAGAGAGCAGCATTAAGTCCTGCACAAAGAACATCTCACTGTGGCTGTCAGCCATTGTTAGTCCAATGAAGGAATTTTGAAGTCACTTAGGGATAAAAGACATGCAGCTCTGATGGTTCTTGAAGTGACTTGGAATTTCAGCCTAATTTCAGATTAATCAGGACTTCAAGATCTCTTGCCGATGTGAAGGAGTCTGCAGCCTTGTAAATCACCGGGTTACTTTGCCCAGAAAAAAAAAAAAAAATTAAAGGATTATTTGATCACAACGCTCTTAAATGCCATGTTTTCTGATGTGAACAGATATGCTGAAGAAGATCTGCAGTATCACTGACTATGGGACCTTTATTTTAAAGCTCATTATACGACTTGGCGGCTTTGAAAAATAAAAGCTGTATAAACTTCACGCGCATCCTTTCAAGGTACTTGTACGTTGTAACAGAAAAACAAATCCTACAATGAGGATAATTTATTGCTTCACAAGCTAAAATTTATTTTTAAGAGTTTTTTTAAAGTATGCATGCACGCTACTCCTTGTATTACCAAAAAAAAAAAAAAAAAAAAACCCAAACCCAGAAATGGAAGCACATGGAGCAAGACGTAAATGTGGCCACTAATCCTCTCCGCTGCCCTCCTCATCACAGAACTCTTACTGTAATTGCAAAATTTATCATGTATGCGTTAGTGCATGTCACCTATATGTAAAGTGAAAGAATAACAACAGATGACCACAAATAACATCTATCCCAGCACTTTGGAAGTCACTGGGTGCCCCTCCAGGAACCCACGTCTCTCTCCTCCGACAGCCACATGCCGGAAGCTCTTAACTCGTGCCCTCATTTTGTTGTGTAATCCTTACATATATAGCGTTAAAAATAAATGCATACACTCACTTATTTCTCTTTTACTTGTTTCAGACACCATAGAAGTGTGTGCGCCTATCTGTCAGCTTGATATATACATTTAACCCTTATTTAAAAATTGTACCTAACTTGATAAAACCAGTTAATTTTACAGACATTCAGTCAGTTTGTCTCTGGGTTGAATTAATCGATTTGCTCCGCAGGTTCCCTTTTTTAAAGGCTAACACTTGTATTTGGTTCTGTTTCCTGGAGAAAAATTCTAACCAGGATATTGTCTTCTAGATACAGAGCTTGAACGGATATTTCAGAATACCTGGCAATTACTATAAGCCCAGAGGAATAATAAGATAATATTCTTTTCAATTGTTTAGGAGATGGTATATTAGTTCAGGTCATGGAAAGAGTTACTTGCTAAACTGAAGTCATTAAAATGGTAAATATGCAGGAAGACTACGCAGCTGTCATTTTCTGTCATGTATTTCTGATTCATGCCTAGGGATGGAATAGGTGTGTTCTATTTACCTATACCTTCTACTTACATTTAAATATGATTCGAATAGGGTGCAGTCTTAGTCATACCACATTATACTACCTATAAAGAGGTATAAATTAGGTATATATGTGCAGAGGTGAAAATGGGGCATTTTTAAAATCTTTTTCCTTCCAAAGAGCATATTTTTAATTTCTGCTCAGTCTTCACCTATGCATCTTTTAGTTAATTGCCTTTGTAGCTTTCATAAGTGCCTGGAAAGATATCAGAGTCCTGGGAGGGGGTATGTACTATGCAACTTTGTGCACACGTATGTGAATTGTGTGTCCACGTTTCATCACACTGGCAGAAAGGATTCCATAGCTAGCCAACTGAGCACATACTCAGCATCTATGCCATCGGGCCAAAAAAGAAGGACTAAATGGAGATGGGTAACAGAGCTCTCCCCCTGTGACAGGGTTTCCTACTGACCGGGCTCCTTACTGTGCCCTTCATCCACTCGAATGGCTGCTGTGTTCTGTGTCTCATTTGGGTTCAATATCTCCTCGGACTTCGGCATTGTAACTTCCAGAAAGGCACAGCGAAAATTCCTCACTAAAGCCAACAGCACCAACATGCATAGCAAACCTGTTCATGGTTCTTTAGAAGTGGAATAGAAGAGGAAGAGGAGGACCATGAAAGTGGCCCAGGCACAGAGAATCTTCAGAGGGGCCTTTGGTTGGTTATTGATGTTTTTGTTGTTTATGGTAAAAAGTCAGTATCTAAGGATCTTGTTTCCCAATTATACAGATTCAAAAGAATTGGTTATTTCTCTGTGCTTTTTGGATTCTTGAATCTCCCAATGGTGGGAGGGGGAGTTTTTTAGTGCTGTTAATGGATTCGCCTACCTTCATGAGCCATTCTGACAAGTCATGGGGGACATAGCTTTTACACCTGAGCGTTTTAAAAATCAGGAAACATAGGATAAGCTTATTCTTCGTCTCTATGATAAGTATCTACAGAAGGTCTAAAAGAAGTTGGAGCATAAGAAAAAGGGTGTATTTACTGTCTTTTTGCAATGCGATTATTATAGCCATTGCTTTAAATTTGAGATCCTTCACCTGAAGGTAGAAGGAAACCATACTGAATATAACATTCTGTAGCTAACACACTATTTAAAAGTAAGTTTGCCCAATGTTTCTTGACTCTGCAGAAAGCCTGCTCTACTAGGTACACCTTCCCCTCTTGCACTGAGTTAGAAAGACAGGCGCAAGGAGGTAGAAAGTCAGTATCTGCAGCTGGAGGAAAGCTGCCCTCAAATCATTCCTCTCAGGACAGGAAGCCAGAACAACTGGGAAATGCTAGAAAAACCATTGATGGCGCGCATGACTACCGAACAAGAACTGAATGGAACCCTTCCATTGCCATTGCACTGATTTCACATGGTTTCCTGGAAGCATGGCCCAGGTGCCATGAGAATCACTGTCTCACCCCTCAATTATTATACACGTTGCTTTAGGCTTTTTAAAGAAGCTCCAGGGAATATGGACAGTAATATGTAAGACTGCTTTGTGTTCTTTTAGTCCCCCTTCTCTGAAAAGTTAGAACTCTAGAAGGATTTGCAGCTGCAAATAAGGTGCTGCCTTGAAGCCATGTATTGGGACTGAGCATAGAACCTAAGCTAACACCTATTCTTTAGGAGCAAACTGCCTTTGGTTTCTTTGGTACAAACACATACTTGGACAGTGAATCAGTATTGAATGCACGGTGACCATAAAGTTCTGGGAACCCTGGGGTACACGTGGAACAGTTTGTGGTTTTGAAAATTAAACAGGATTCTCCACAGGGAGTAGGAATTGGAAAGAAGACTAAAAGATCTTCAATTCTCTTGATGTTAAGTGGGGGCAAATGCAAAGACTTGTAGGAATCAGTTTAAGTGGTTTGTTTTTGTTTTTGTTTTTGTTTTTTTTGAACCCACATGAAACTGGCCTGCCTATAAAGGAATGCTTGGTTTTGGAAAACTAACCATCTATTTTCTTGCCCTATAGATAGATAGGTGTGTTCATTCTCTTGCGCTCTCGCCTGTCTTGTCTTTGCTTATGTTTCTACATTATGCTTTTAAATGATATTCAGGCCTTTTCTTTTCCATGAATTTTGCAAGATAAACATTTCACTCCTTTAGTAGGGAAGTTTCATGAGTCTAAAGTTGCTAAACACAGAACACACAAAATTCCTTTCATGCTAAGATTTGGTTGACAGTGGTGTTGCTTGCCCTCTGCCCCATCAAAGCAATGGTCCCTCGGTACTTCCACTTAGGGCAGTGTGTGTTCTTTCTGCCTTATTTACTTCCTATTTCTATCAGTAGATGGTGGAAACGACTGTCACTTCCTCTGCTTGGAGTTGCTGGTCTTGGAGATTCCCAGACGAAGCCAAGCTGTGAATCTAGGCTGCTGCTGCTAGTTGCCGGGCCTGAGGCTCACTGAGGCAGCTGCAGCTTGTTTGATAAGATTTAGGAAGTTGAGTAGCAGGAGCCAAAACCAGAGATTCATATGGAAAAGCAGCTTGGGTGGGCCCATAGGTTGGGTGGGGCAGAATCTCTGGGAATCTCTAGTGTGTGTCAGCGTTAGTCTCAGATATGGCACCAGCTTGCTGGCTCTGTGGCTCTGTGGGGAGAGGGTTTAGAAAAGGGACAATGGCTTCTGCTCATCTTGATGGCAGACTCTGATTTCTCCCTGTGCCACTGGTGCCTGTCAAGCCTCCACCCTGGTGCTGGAGCTCAGAGGGAGTGAGTCTGAGTAGGTGAGTCCATGTGTGGGGTCTTTAAGAGGAGCTGCTTGGGGCTCCAGCAGTTTCTTCAACTGACTCATCCCCACTGGTTTTTGCAGCCAGAAGTTGTGGGGACTCTTCTTCCTGGCACTGGAACCCTGGGCTGGGGGCCTGGTGTGGGTTGGGACTCCTCAACCCTGAGAGATCCCTCCCGAATTTTTATCCACCACACACAGGTGAGAAACCAGCCTATTCCTCACCTGCGCCCGCCTACCCGTCTCCATGGAAACAGTTTTTTGAATTCCACGGTTGTGAGACTTCCATTCAACTTGATTTCTAACAGTTCTGTCTGATGATTGGTTCATATGTTAGCTGTAATTTTGATGGGGTTGTGCAAAAAGGTGAGCCATGTCTGCCCACACCACCATCTTGGCTGGAAGTCTGGAACTTTTCTTAGGAGTTACGAAAAGATGACATATTTGAGATGAGTAAGGAGTATAAAATGAAGGAATTGGACACAGCTTAAGCAGTCACAGTGGCATTCTGTGACAATGAGAAAAGAAACTTCTAACTCCCAACAGCACCTAGCTCTGGGTTAGGTGAAGAGAGCGAAGTGGCCAGAATGTAGACCAGCGATTTCCAATATGATGGCGACCCAGAGGTTTTGTCTTGTATTTGTCTTTTGCCGTAAAAACAGACCCAATAGCAATAGGCTGGCTATTTGGTAGAGGAGGATAGGCAGGGACAGATTTCAGAGGTCGCTGAAAGGCAAGGCAAGGGGTTGCATGAGATGATGGAGAGCCTTTGCCTTCATCTTCCTGCTACAGCCCGCTAATCTGGCCTCCCTGGGGAGAGGTATTTCTCAAGGGAGAACCACTTTTTTCATTTTTTGTTTACAATGTTACCTAAATAGGTCTTTTTTTGAACTAGGAATATTTTCCCCACTTTTTTGTATGAATATACACCGGTTCGTGGGGAGAAGCATCTGTCTTCTAATTTTCAGCAATGTATATCAAGTCCTGACTATGCTCTGTGTGTCTTATTTCATATAAACATTGCAGCAGTGCTCCGAACTCAGGACTAGTTTTATTGCCATTTACCTATAAGGAACTGAATCTGGAGGGGGAGGGGGGGAAGGGAACAGGTAGCAATGTGCTCAAAGTCTCACAGGCTTTCTGGCCCAGAGCCTACAGTCTGACCACTAACCCCCTCAGGAGGAGGGGAGAAGCGAAATGCCAGGTACTTGGGGTTCAGCAGATGTTGATGCAATAACAGTTATGCATACAGGCAGGCCTCAGAGACATTGTGGGCTCTGTTCTAGACCATTGCAATAAAGTGAATTCCAGGAAGCAAGGCAAATGAATTTTTTGGTTTTCTAATGCATATAAAAGTTATGTTTATACTGCAGTCTATTAAGCATACAGCAGCATATGCTTTAAAGAAACAATGTCCATGCCTTAATTTTTTTAAAAAGTAACTTTATTGCTAAAAAATGCTAACCATCATGCACGTTTTTAACGAGTCATATCTTCTTACCTCCGTGTTGGTGAAAATGCAGTATCTGTCTGCTAAGTGTGATAAAATGAAGCCCAATAAAAGAAGGTCTGCCTGTACTTTTATAGAACCTACTATGTGCCAGGCACTGTTCTAAGCATTTTACATCTATGTAGACTCCTTTAAAAAAGGATCCTGCATGATAAGTACTCTCACTCATCATCCTGTTTTTTTTCTAACAAGGACATTGAAGCTGACTTGCCCAAGGTCACATAAGTAAGAGGTAGAACGGGGCTGTGGGCCCAGGCAGTCTACCTCTAGTCATGGACCCCTTGATACACTCTTCTCAAGGAATAAAAATAAAAATAAGAAAAGACAAAAAAATTAAAGCCACCTTTTGGCTTTCGTAGGTGTTTTAGTAGCCTAATGTTGTTTTTTTTTTTCAGAATCAAGCAAGGCTTCATTTGATCATAGAAAAGGGGAAGGGATGGGTTGAACGCAAGGAGTTGCAGTGTGGAGAGCAGAGCCAATATTTTCCTCCTCGCCGAGCTCTCTGAGCTGTGGCCACACCAAGAACAACCACAGCAGCTAAGTATTCATCTCTTTTCACAACCCATTATGCAAATCTCTCAGCAAGTTGTCTCTCTGAGAAGCTGACAGAACGAATAACCACAATGATGCAAATCTTCATTCAACAGCTCTAGGCACGTCCTCACCCCGTGCCATTCCCGGAAGGTGTGCTGAGCTATTTTGCATTTGAAATGGAAGAGACTTTCTATGAACCTGTCTTTAATCTTGAAAACTATTTATAGACATAATCTGCTCCAATTTTGAAAGCAAGCCTGGCAATTGCTCCGTATGGGATGGAGTGAAAGCTCTTTCCTCGCCTAACAGCAAAGTGTGTAAAATGTAGGCTTTCTCCTCCAACAGACCTTAAAAAAATACCCGACCAGGTCTTTGGAGATTTTGAAGAGGAGAAAATGGATGCCTTTTCCTTTTACTCACTCAAGTCCACGTTGGCCTCAGGCCACTGTCACACATCACCCTGCCCACTGGCCCAGGCCATGGTCAAGGGCAGGCACCTAAGGGCTGCAGTGGGTCTGATCTTGGAGCAGGATACATTCCCAGAGATTTGATTTATGTGTGCTCCTTGTGAGACTTTTACAGTTTTCAAGCGTGATCACATTTTCTTTTAAAAAATGAGAGCAGACTGTTGTGTTTCCCTTGGGGTGCTTGGGTTTAAAGGAAAAAAAAAAAACAAAACAAAACAAGTGATTCCTTTTGTTTTTTCCTGACCACAATCTCAGAGACTGAGGCAGGCAGCAGCAGTGAGCTTTTGTTTGTACTGTGGTCAAGCCTCTGAGAAAAATCGAAGACTGTTATTCAGGTTAGAGAAACAACTTCACCTGGGAGGTCAGAGAGGCAGGACAAAGTGCCCCACAGAGCTGCCCCTCAACCAGGTCTGCAGCCCGGAGGGCCGACCGCTAGGCTGCCCCTGTGCGGTGCGTGTTCAAGGCCAGGGGAAGCAGTGCTGGTCCTGCCTGCTCAGGGAGGGAGGCGGGTGCAGCAAAGAAGGCTGGACTCTTCCCCAGGTTGTTAACTAGGCAATGGCAGGATTTAAAACCATTTTGAAGACACATATCGTCAAATGTACTTTTTTCTGTACAATCCTGTGAGTTTTGACAAAGGTCAGATGCCACCATCATAAGTCAAGATCCAGAATAGTGCCACCACTTGCCAAAATCCTTTTGTGCTGCCTCTTTGTGATCAGATCCTGCCCCAACCCAAGTCCCCTGACCACCACGGCTCTGCTCTTCGTCCCCACCATTTTGCCTTTTCCGGGATGTCGCATTAAGGGGATCGTACAGAAAGCAACCTTTTGCAACTGACCTTTTCTACTGAGTGTAAGACATTGATTTGCAAGTCATCTCGTGGTCCCGTGTAGCCATAGTTGCCTCTGGGTAGTACTCCTCTGTGTGTGATGGAACGGAGCGCGAGTATTCATTCATCCACAGAGGACATTTGCGTTTGGGTGTTATAAATAGGCAGCTGTAAACTTTCACAGGAGGGTTCTGTGTGACCCTGCCCATCTGTTTTCACGTCTCTTGGGTCCCCTCTCGCTTTTGAATAGGCTTAACTCGTTAATTTTATCGCCCCCTTTTTAAGATTCAACTTATCGGGAGTGACATTGGTTAACAAAATTATGCAGGTTTCAAGTGTACAATTCTGTGATCCATCATCTGTACATTGCATTGTGTATTTACCACCCAGAGTCATAGCTTTTGCTGTCACCATGCATTTTTATCCCCCTTTACCTTTTATTACCTCTCCCAACCCACTTTCCCTCTGGTAACTGCCATACTGTTGTCTGTATAGTTCGTTTTCCTTATTCGTTCATTTGCCTCTTCTTTCCCAATACAGGCAGGAAGCAGTGTAGTGAGTGCAGCTAAAGAACATCACAGCTCTAGTCCAGGGTCTCAAGCTGTACCCACGGGACCAACATTTGGGGGTTTGAGAGGCATGAAGGGTCATTCCTTAGATGGCAAATGACTGAAGTGGTGAATTAGAACCAGCTGTCCTCCGCACAGGACCGTTTTGACCATAGGACAGAAATGCCACTCCCAAGCATGTCAACGTATTAAATATTTAAATGTATGTAAAACGTAAAGCAAAAAATGAAATTTTTATTTAGCGCATAATATATGAAATGGTGTGAATTACACTTTTATTAGTAGTGTGCTTTTCTATTTCATCAGAGACTTACAAGGAAGCCTCAGAAGGGCCAGCCATGTTAATTGGGTAGATGCGTCAAATGGTGTAGGGGGTGGGGTCAGGAAGGGAGAATCAGGGCCCACCCACAGGAAGATGCTAAAGGTTGCAGGGGGAAGAATGAATGAAGACTAAAATGCACAGTTTGAAGCCTTAAAAGAAAACCTGGTGCTGTAAGGTGAGGAAACCCAACCCTGGGTGACTGTTAAAGCCAATCAGATCTGCTTATGTTTTCAGAAACCCTGGCCTGATGGGATGCGTCATTTCAAGAAAAAGTCAAAGAAAAACTGAATATGACCAATGCAATTGTGTACTATTTTTTTTAAAGCGGTTTTAATATAGAAATGGGAAGTAGACCTAATGTTAGGCTGCTGGAGAGGAGAAATGAATTGAGAGCAAAGGGCAAAGCTCACAAGGCCTGGGGAGCTCTGGAAATGGGTTAAGCCACGCATGTCAGCTTATTCTGTGCCATTTTAGAAAACGCCAAAGAAATCTTAATGGTTCCAACTTGCAGTTGATAAAAGATATGTAATCTTTTCATAGGTCGCATGTCCACAAACATTTTTATGAAAATGACTGATGAGACAGTGTCATCATTTTTCGGTCGGATCTAGAAAAATATGTTGTTAAAAAGAAAATATTCTCACGCTAGAGATTTTTCCCATCAGACCTCACATAAGAAACAGTAAGAAGGAATCACCAAAGTTTTTTTTTTAAGTACTGAGAATGAAAATATTTTTGAAAAGCCCAATGGGAAATTCTTTACAGTTTTAATTTAATTAGCTGCAACTCAAATTATATAGAAAAGCTGTAAGTTTTTGTCATGAATTTACCCTGACTGTCCAAGCCTCATTCCACCAAAGTGGCTGCTGCTTCTCCCTCCTCTCTTCTGCTGGGCAACACATCCCTAACTCTGCCCGAGGAGCCGTGACTGATGTCATGGCTGCGCAGGCGTGATGCCATGACCAACACCATGCCCTGCTGCACGAGGAATCAAATCACAGCTCACGGAACCAGGGTGGGTCATCGTCTGGGATGGCTCACCCAAAGTGGGTCATGTTGATAAATGTAAAGCGTAAGGGGGAAGTTTCCTATGTAGAAAGTGTCGTGATTCAATACGACAAAAAACAATTGCTTTTCAATATGGAAGCTCTTTGCTTGGGCTGTGACTCTTGGTGGTGATACCGCTAGGACAGGACTGGCTGTGAGGCTGTCCTGCCCGTAAAATATACCAGCACATTGAGTAGAAGGGGGTCAGCCATTGGCTTTGACACAGATGGTAAATTAACTGCGCTTTTCACATCTGTCTAGATTATCATTCCGTTCTCAAAGTTCACCCTAAAAATGACTTTAAAATGAAATTGTGTTTCGGATGCCTTTTTTATACACTACTTGGCGGCATCAGGATATCCTGTCAACTTGCTATGATATAGTTTGAATGTTCCATAAGAGCAACTTAGTAATGTTGAGCTAAGTTGGAAATAACGTGTGTGAGCCTTCCTTTCCTTTCTGTCCTATGGGAGACGTGCGTGCCCATATCACAGAGCATGACAGAAATAGTTAGGATCATCATTCTGCACTCGGTTTGTCCTATTAACCTATGTCCCCCTGTAGTGACTCTGCAGGGACCTTCAGTCACTATTGACATTTGTTATAATGCAGTTCCTGTTTTTCAGAAGCAGTCAGTGGGAAGCAAAAAATGTCATCATTTCATAATATAAAACTCCAATATTGTCCTTCTCAAAACATAACACACTATCCCTGCTGCAACAGTTCTCATGACACTGTGACATGGTGGAGCATGGAAACGTATGCAGTCCTAATACGCTCTGCTTCGGGGTGTGCATGTCCCAGAAGTGGCTGCCTCCAACAGAACCGCTGGCCCAGGCCCCACTGAACCCGACTCTGCATTCTAACGAGATCCCCGCGTGGTTCATGTGCATGTTGGTTTGAGCACCACTGCCCTAGAAGTTGCTGGCAAGGAGAGCAGAATCTCTCATTTGTCATTTGTTTCTCCCATAAAGAAAAACATGTGTTACCGGGAGCCAGCCCTGACCCTACAGCGTGCCCTCTCTCGGACTACGCACACACAGTGCTGTCCAGGCTTCGGAAGTGCTGCCTGGCCTGAACCTGGAAGAACCAAAGCCACCCACATGCTCTGTTTTCATTGGACTGAAATGTCTTCACACCCTGAAAATGTGTTGGTGGCTCTGCTACGCTTAAACTTATCTCAGCACATGACCTTTCAAGAGCCATAGGATGTTGCATTCGCATTCTGAGTGTTAACCGCACTCAGAAGCCCCGTATTTAGATTGGTACCATATCTCACGTGAATTAAACTCTAGGCCAGAATGTTTCATGCTTTCCCCAGCAATCAATTTCTTTCCTTTCGCCTCTCTCTTTTGCTGCCTTCCTTTCTTTCTGTCTTCCTTTTTTATTTCTCCTTTTGGTTGTCAATAATGCAAAAGTATTTGAGGCCTTTTCTAAGAATTGAATTGGAAATGCTACCCAATTTTCTTATTCCCTCTTATTTAAAGACAGAATTCACCAGCCATGACTCGGGGAATATTTTTTGTTTGCTTGATCTCAGTGCTAAAACCTGCGCTATAATTAGAGCTAGTTCAGTTCACTGAGAGGATTGCCTCTTAATTCTCTCCCGGTGGTAGGAAAAAAGTACTTTATATGTGAATTTCTCTGTAGAGATCCTTCATTTTTACCTGTATCTCAGATGATTGAAGAACTTTTTTATTTAGCTTTTTCTCTGGCCTTTTGGAGATGTTTTCTGTCTTACCATTAACAGCCTTTCTGAGAATTTATTCTGTCTGTACTTGAAAACTGGAATCCAAGCTGAAAACTTAAAAAGACCACCTTTTACTGCTTTATAGCCATGTAACTTGGCAAATAGCCATCTAATTACACGATGATATTGACAAGTCAATAAAACCAGTCTAGATCATTAGGGCCAAGGAATATGTTTCCTCACTAGCAGGAAGATAATCTGTCCTGACTTTAGTCAAAGTATCTGCTGTCTGGTTTTGACCATGTCATGACAGGTAGAAATGCTTAGCCTAGAGCTTTCTGGTCCTTGCATCTTGGTCAGATTATTTTGACCACATAGACATCCTCAGTCACAGACTTGGCCTTGATGAGCCCAAGAAAAAGTTCTTGCAGTGAGATACCAGGCTACAATAAAACTGATGGATTTGTGGTGCTTTTGATGGGGCTGACCTGTTTTCCCTCTGACAATAATTTTGACTTAGAATGCTAACAGCTTAGGGACCATTTCAAATTTCTGCAAAAAGTAATTTTTTAGACAACCTCAGTCTACCTACATTCTTTTATAAATAAGAAGCAAATTAATATTCTAACAACAGATTTAATCTATTATGAAAAAATGCCAAATAAAAACTGAATAGGCAAGCCTGGGTCTATTTGCAAGTAATCTGAAACTACTAAAAAAACAGATGTGGTATATTGTGGGTATCCAGTGTTAATAATTCAGACTTTATACTAATTTATTGTTTATGGTTATGTATGTCTTTAGTGTTTTGGGGAAAATCTGCTTTGCCAAAAAAAAAAGTGAAACTTTTATCAGACAAAATTAAGCAAAATGCTCCTGAAGTACTTATAAAGCTCTTCGCTTATAAACATTTAGAACACAAATACTTGATTTAAAATAAAAATTCTGCTCATATTGTGAATTTGTAATAGAGATCTCTAGTATCAGGACATTTGTGTTTGTGTTTAAAACATATTGGAATTATAAACTAACTAAAAATATATACAATGGTGGAATTAACACCTTTTTTTAGATTAGACATCAGTGTCTGAATTGCTGTTGGCTCATTTGTTCACAGTTTAATGATAACTTCTTTATGGAAAGGAAGCATTAATATTGTTACAGAGGGTAAACAGCCCATACAGATTATGGAGACACTCACTGTATATGCCTCATAGATGCTAAAATTACTGAGAAATAGATTAAAATTTTTGTACACATATAGAGCAACTGATAGTTTTTAACTCTCGCACTTTGCTCTACTGTTCTTACATCCAGAGGAAAAGGGTTGCAGGAAGGAATAATTTAACAGTAGGAAAGGGAAGTTCACGCTGATTCCTTCCTTTCCAAATTGAACACACTTAGATCAGGTTAACCCGATGATACTGAGGAGAGTTAGCAGATAATCGCAATGGAAAGGCTGGGAGCTGAAACTGCCTCTGCAGAGAGAATGCCTGTTTTGCATTATTTCTCCAAGGGCAGCTTTAGAAAGGAAAGTTTTTTCTGCGGTCACTGTGTATAGGATTCCGGATAATTTCAACATCGACATAGGGGTGTTGCTAGTTGTACACCATTCCTATTTGGGGATCATCTGCAAGTTACTTGACTTTGTGAGGTTAGATGGAGGGCACAGAAGTTGAAGGGATGGAGTGTCATGGGCAAAGAAAGGTGAGCATTGGTCTCATGCCCCATTGGTCTGGAGCATGTCAGGGCCAGTTTTTCCCAATGTTTCACCTCCTGAGTGGAAATATGGTTATTAAATTACCGGGTTCTGCCCACCTTTGAAGAGTGAATTGTAATGAATTTCTAGATCATCTAAAGTCATTGCCTTTAAATTTTGCCTTTGGTAAGAGACATCTCCTACATGTTATCTAAACTGTTAGCAGCTGGTGTAGAAAACTTGAAATATATTCCAAACAAGGTTTTGTTGTTTTTTTTCTATATGTAATTCTAAGAACTGTTTCTGTGTCTAATATTTTTCAATAGCTTTTTTCCTATTTTGAAAGGAGTCAGAAACAGTCAGGTATCAATCATCTCAGGAAATTTCTTCTATGTATTAGGCTTCTCTCGGTCACTTTCCTTCCATGCCTCAACCTGTCATACGGTGATCCCAAGTGTGCAGTTATCCTACACCTTGCATAGCAGCAACCCGGGGCACAAGGGTGCATTGCTGAAACCTGAAGGCACTGAGCCTGTTACATGCGGGGAATGCATTTAAGAGCTGCCATGCTATTAATCTTGTAGCCTATAAAACCACATCAGTGTCAAACCTCCCACGTTGCTTTCTTTTTATTTTTAATTTAATTTTATTGTTGTTGTATTACATCCATCCCCTTTTTGCTCCCCTCTGTCCCCTTCCCCAACCACCCATTCCCCCACAAAGTCAATCCCACCTGTTGTCCATGTCCATGGTTCCTCCATACTAGGTTCTTGTCTAAATTGCTCCCCTTCTTTGCCTCTTCTTCCCCCCTCCCCCCCAAACCCCTTCCCCTGTCCACTGAAGGCCTATTCACTGTATTCATATATCTGGTTCTGTTTTGCTTGTTGTTAGTTTTGCTCATTATTGTCCTGTAATGGGTGAGATCGTATGGCATTTGTCCTTCACTGACTGGCTTATTTCACTAAGCATAATACTTTCTAGTTCCATCCATGTTGTTGCAAAGGGTAGGAGTTCCTTCTTTCTATCTGCTGTGTAGTATTCCATTGTGTAAATGTACCAAAGTTTTTTGATCCAATCATCCACTGATGGGCACTTAGGCTGTTTCCAGCACTTGGCTATTGTAAATAGCGCTGCTATGAACATAGGGGTGCATAGGTTCTTATGAATTGGTGTTTCAGGATTCTTTGAGTATAGTCCAAGTAGTGGAATTGCTAGATCAAAAGGCAGTTCCATTTTTAGTTTTTTAAGGAAACTCCATACTGTTCCCATAGTGGCTGCACCAGCCTACATTCCCACCAATAGTGCACCAGGGTTCCCCTTGCCCCACATCCTCGCCAACACTTGTTGTTTGTTGATTTGTTGATAATTGTCATTCTGACAGGTGTGAGGTGGTATCTTATTGTGGTTTTAATTTGCATCTCTCTGATGGCTAGTGATGTTGAACATTCTTTCATCTGCCTCTGGGCCCTTTGTATATCTTCCTCAGTGGGTTGCCTGTTCAGGTCTTTTTCCCATTTTTTAATTGGGTTGTCTGTCACCCTGGTGTTGAGTCGCATTAGTTCTTTATCCACGTTGCTTTCAATATGACAAATAATGATTGAGGGACACTTACTCTCATGTCATTAGCATGCTCTTTACCTGCCCCCCAATACCACCACTATGTTTTTGTCTTTTATTATATGTTATTAGTTTTTTATATAAGTATAATGAAAATGTAACTAATTTGATTTTTTTGTTTGTTTATTTTTAAATGTTTTGTTTACTACTTTCAGAGAGAGAGGAAGGCAGAAAGGCAGAGAGGAAAAGAAACATCAATGTATGGTTGCCTTTCACCTGACTCCAGCCATGGACCTGACTGGAGACCTGGCTTTGAATCTGGTTATGTGCCCTGGCTGGGAATCAACTAATTTACTTTTTTAATGGAGGAAAGCCATGTATAGGATGCCCAAGTCATAATGCTGGACATGATAGCATTCACAATCTGTAGACCAGAATAGAAACACACGGAGTCAACAATGGTTAAGATTTTTCCAAGTACCTACCATATATGAGGCAGAATAACGAACAGTGTGCATTTCCTTGTTTAGCCCAAAAAGGTCTCAAACCCTTTCTCTGCCACTGACTGCTGACCTTGATCTTCTCAGATGTAAAATGAGGGAATTAATAGTTCTTAACTCAGAGGGTTATTACGAGCATTAAATTAATTAAGATGTTTGAAGTGCTTAAAATAGCATCTGATATGCAGCAAATACTCAATATGTTATTTGATAAGTACAATTAAAAAATTTTTTTGAAATGTTGAACTTGTTTGGTTTAATAAGAGGAGTCTATTTTTTATCAAATCTGTCTATGGAGTCACTAGTCAATTACATAGGGCTTTTTGTTATTGATTCACTATAAAAGAGTTCTTGCAGTTTAATGAGCTGAAAAGGTTAAGGCCAAAACCTTCAGCTAGAATAAAGGGCATGACTGTTGGTTACTCAATTTTTGGAATTGCAACCCCCCAGCCATCACAAATAGACACACATGCACACACAGGGATACATACCCAAGTACCCTTAAGCTGTGAGTCTGTAAAATCTGCAAAGGAAGAATCTTGTATTTCTTTTGTACTGAGTCTAGCATAATAACTTGTACACGGTATGTGTATGTTCTTACTAATAGGTTTGTTTTTATTCATACTCTGTTTTTTCAGGCTCTTCCTGAAGAACTAAACAATGTCACCCCAAACCTGCAAATGTGAGGTGACACAAACTTTCAGAAAAACACTGTGCTTATTTTTATTAAGAATGTTAACAATGGTTCATATTATTTTTCCTACTAATTAGCTTTTGAGACTCAGTCATAAGAAACCAGCTTTAGTCACAAAGATATTATATTAGCTGTAAGGATAGACGATTGCAGTAAAATTAAAAATCCATGTTTTTATGGGAGGCAATTTCTTTAGTTTTGAAGCCTGGTTTATAACAATTGAGGTAGTAGTATTTATGTAATTCGGTCCCTTTGTAAGTGGAATATGCTATAAGTAAATTGCTAATGTTTTATTTAGTGGTATATTTATATTAACTTAAAATATTTATGTCATTAAAATTACCTTTACAAAGATTTTTAAAACAACAAGTCTAATGTTATCTGGGGGAAAAAACCCCAGAATACAAAGTTGCCTACACAATAGCAGAATCTCCGCTATTGCAAGAACACATAGGAACAAGGTCAGCTAGTGGGATGCAGGCTGCTTACAGGTGCTGCTAAGCATAATGTTACGAGTGATTTTTCACTGCATGTGCGTTATACACACGTATACCTTCCAGGCTTGCTATTGCATGTGTGTGTGTTTCTATTTCTTTTGCAATATGAAGAAACTGAAAACAATAACAATTTCACGTAAAGACCCAAAAGGAAGACATCATTTCATGCACTTAAGAAATCAATTTTACTCTACATTTTTCACTTAACTTTCGTATCTTGCTTTACCTTGGGTGTGATGTATTTCATTTTCTTTTTTCAATTTTAAAAAGTGTTTATTCGCCCTGGCTGGTAGCACAGTGGATAAGGCGCCGCCGGCCTGCAAACCCAAAGGTCGCAGGTTCGATTCCCCAGCCAGGGCACATAACCAGGTTGCAAACCAGGTCTCCAGTCAGGTCTGTGGCTGAAGGCAGGTGAAAGGCAACCATACACTGATGTCTCTCTTCCTCTCTGCCTCTCTCCCTTCCCCTCTTTCTAAAAATAATGAAATAAAATCTTTAAAAAAAAAGTGTTTTTTTTCTAGTCTAATACAAATAAGTCTCTCAGATTTTTATATCTCAAGAAATCAGTGGATCACTCAGCTATAAGTTGTTTGAAAAAAGTGTTTTGTACCTTATCAAAATTCTGTAATTCATAATTATAGGCGTGGTTCCCGTATCTTAAATGTTTCAGTAGATTTTAAACCTATATACTTTGCGGGAGGTATTTTCTCTATTTTTGAACTTTGGTTTGTTTACATTAATTGAGGTAGAGCCTATTTAATTCAGAGCCTTTTGTGAATAGGTGGGACATGCTATAATAAGTAAATGTGCTAATAACTCATTTAAAATAACAAAATATTTTACTATATTTTTATGACTATATTACTTCTTAATTTTTTTCATGTGTAGTTGCCACTGTGCTCTCTAAGCAGAGTGATCCTAAATTTTCTGGGGTTCCTTTGAAGCGGTGATAAGAAATTTATCCATATTTTTCTTTGATATGCTGTACTTACTTTCTCTAAGACAAGTCAGATTTCTTTTAGAGTAAGTTCACTGGGTTTTTTTTGTTTTGTTTTGTTTTTTTTTTTGTTTTTTTTTTTTACTAATGTGTATTGTGTTCATTTCTTTCATCTTTTAGGTGAGCCATATTGCATTATTTTTATCGTGGGCAATACTGGACTTAAATAGTGCATACCACTAGGCTGATTATTTTCAGCAACCCTTTCTGGTGCTGCCATATAAACATTTGGTAACATTTACTGTTAGATATTGAGTTCTTTTTTCCAAGCATCCTTCCTTTCTTTCTTTCTTTCTTTCTTTTTTTGAAAAATTTTATTTATTATTTCCAGAAAGAGAGGAAGGGAGAGAAGCAGAGAGGGAGAAAAACATCAATGTATGCCTTCACCTGCCTCCAACCACAGACCTGGCTGGAGACCTAGCTTGCAACCTGGTTACATGCCCTGGCTGGGAATCAAACCAGCAACCTTTAGGTTAAGCATCCTTTTCTTTAAGGGTATATTTTATTTATCCCTAGGGTGTGAGCAAATAGCTCAATAGCTCAAAATGTATTTTCTAAGATGGTATGGAAAGAATAATTAAACCTCCATGCAGTTGTAAAAAGTGGAAATTTCAATAGTTCAATATCCCTGGGTCTTACATGAATGTATATCCATGCAGCATATAAGAGGTGATGTGAGCACCTTTTATTTTTCATTAAATTTCTTATATCTTGACATAATTTACATTTATACATGCAAGGCCAAAAAACCCATGTCCTTCCTAGTTAGAGCTGGCTCTCAATAAGTAGGTTTAATTTTCTATTTGGTTGCTATTTATCAGATAGTCAACAATTACACAGACTGTCCTAAGCTAAAATAGGTTTCATTTAATAGTGTTTTTTGCCAGCCATGAAGAAGAATGTTGTTGGCAACAAAACATGGAATTATTTGAACTGAAATTTAAGCTCTTTAGAAATAATGGATGATGGCTATAAAAGCGTCAATAAATTTTTTTTGTAAGTCCATATGATTTCTTTCTTCATCTTACTTCCAAATAACACATTTGGAGACAAAGCTACCTGTTTATATAGCAAAGAATATATCTAGAGTTTTATAACGTTAAATAAAAATTATGTTTTGTTATGAATTTTAACCACATGCTTTGCTTTTCTGAAAACTAAAAGAATTGGCTGAGAATATTAGGAGCCAGAAACGTGAACACTAAAGACTGTGAAAGTTGGCTGTTTTATTAAGTGTGAACACATATAGAAAAGATTTTTTAAATGATCTTGTGAACTTCTCCAAAATAGCTAGATTCTTTTAAATCTTAGATTTTCAGGTAAATTACCTCAACCCTCCGTCATACTTTTGCCTAAAGCTCAAATGGCAACCAGAATTCTTAATGAATAATTAATGGTGTTCAACAGAAACGTTTACCATGTTGGGGAAAAGTTACTGCCAAAAGTGTGGAACTGCAGCTGAGATGAATTCTAAAGAGAAATGCAGAAAATTGGGCCCTGGGGTAAAACAGTTAAACTTCTGATGAAAGCATACATTTTGTTAGGTTAAAATATATATATATGTATTTTATATATATATATATATATCTCCATTCCTATTTGATGACTGAATAGTCAACAATAATTATTTTTTAACAATAGTTTTTTTTAACCTAGTATATTTAGACTTTGTGAAAATGATGCAAGACCCAAGTTGTTGATATTTGTACGTGGCAATGAACAAAGGATCCTAGAGGAAAGGTGAAGAGTCTAAGGGCTACATGACTGGGCTAAATGTATGGTCTCCTGGCTGTATTGTTGGTGGCCCAGAAAGTCCCAGTGAGAATGGGGGACCACTAACTAAGAAGTAACGCAGATTGTGGAGCAGGTGTTGGAGCCCAAGGAAGGCTATGGGTTTAAAGTGGAGCACCCAATCAGGGGACCCAGGATATGGGCAATACATTGTCCCCTATCGTACTCGAAGCTTTGCAAAGAAACCTCATGCATCTGAGCTCACTGCATTCTAAAGGGGATGAGATTACAGCCCTCTCCCAATGTTTCACGACTTTCTTCTGTTTTCTAACGCTTACCTGGGTTCCTGCCAGGTAACACCGCCATCCGGCGGGCCAGCCATGCATTCAGTCACCCAACGTGCTTTTATCTCGTGTCAATTCTGTCACAAGCCTAGTTGCTCCCTTTCTACCAGTGGGGCTGACTGTTGCAGTGGGAAAACTTAATGGTTAATGTTCACTAAGTGTGCTACTTAACACCAGCCACTGGGCTAAGTATGTTATCGACAGCATTTTATTTAATCTTCACAACAATCTCTTGAAGTAGTTATTGGTTTTTCCCCCCACGTTAAAGATGAGGAAATTGAGGCAAAGGTTAGTTCAGCGACATCGCTAGTAACCAGCAGAGGCTGGGTTGTGACAGAGGAAAGGCTAGTTCTAACCGCATACCCTTCCTACCACAACATGGAGCTGACAGGACAGAAGACTGTGCAACTGTAAACATGATGCTAATGATGATATACTGACAAAAGTATCTTTGCGCTCCATTTAGTGGGAATAGGCAGGCTAAAAATCAGAGGGTATATATCGTGTACTCAATTTTAAAAAGCCATCAAAATATTTACAGTACGGTGTCTGGATGGTGAGATTAAAGTTAAAAGTTTTCCTTCTCCGTCTCCTCCTCCTCCCCTTCACTCTACTTCTCTCTTTTCTCCCTTTCTTCTTCCTTTGTGTATTTTCCAAACATTTACAATGCATGTAGTAATTTTATAAGAAACCTGTTATTAAAGGTTTCCGGTAAGAATGCAGCTCTTCTATATAGAGAAAAATAAACTAGATATTCATTCATTTTTACAGGCATGCCTCCATTTAGTATGTCAAGATGAGAACATAAATGGTATGGACACAGTTAACTGATAACGTACTTTTTATTTAACTAATAACATACTTCTATTTGGTGATCAGATTTGTTTCACCAGGTAGCTCATGGGATCACAGACCTAGTGGCTTCCACTTGTTGCTGAAAGTTAATTCTTTGATTTCATGAAAGGGTAAGCGATGTCGTGTTTAGTTAGAAGATCTCTTGGAGTTACATACTGCCCAGGGAAGTTGAGTCTTCTTGCCCACCACTTTCTGATCAGAGGGTTTCAGTCCGTTGGTGGGTCAGGAAGATGGGGTGTTGGAGTCTTGCCCAGGTTTGCTGTGTGTGAAGCTGAGAGGACACACACTGGAACACGGGTTTCCACCAAAGGGACTGCGGATGCGTGTCATGGGGGTGAGAGGGTATCAGGACACAGGGAAGTCCGGTGGAGGCCAGGGGACAGGTCAGCAGGAAAGAGGGCTGGCTAAGACGGCCCCCAGTGACTACTAGCAGGGCCTTTATACACACTTACTCTGTTTTAAAGGACAGAGACATAGTCACCAAGCAGGCTGTTTCTCCAGATTCTTTATTTTAATATTAAAGCTCATTCACAGAAAGCAAATAAAGCATCATGCTTTTAATTACCTTAATGTGAATTATTTACTTGGTGGATTTAAAAAAAAGAAATTGAATACTGACCAATTTCTTTTGATTTCTCTGCATGTTACTAAGCCTCTTACTCCCAGAATTATGACTATGAATTTGCCAAATGGGTCACAATTTCATTCTAAAACCGAATAGAATGATGTTTCACTCATCTATTTTCAGGGATCTATTTTCAACCTGTCCCTTTGTTACTCTTGATTAGTATCTAAAATTAGTTGCTTCTGCCTCCATCGTCACATCTGAGTGGCTATAAACATGCAACTGGGACTCTGAACAGTTGAGATACCTAATCTCATGTTAGTTAAATAACCCAGTTTGGCTATCAGAGTCTCCAATAGATTAATCAAAAAACTAACCCATCGCATCTCACAGTGCCTACATGAAGCTCGAGTTTATACTTCTTCCCCATGCCCTCCATCTTTATCAAAGCACACCTGCACTCCTTCAAACCATTCTTTATTACCAGGTGTTCAGCTAAACACTATGGCCAAAGTTCTTCACTTTAATTGTGCTCTTCAAAAATAATGACCCTGAGATTCCTTTTTCCCATGTAGTTTTAAGGAATAGTGTTTTATAAAATGTCACAGATTTTTAAACCTTGGTTTTATTCTCTATCACATTTGCTTTAACAATTTTTTCTAGTACCCTGTATGATTTATAGTTGTAATCTGAGATATGCATTCACCTTGTCTTTTTATTATATTAGGACCTAGTACAGTTCAGAGCTATGCCTTACTCATCTTTCTCAATATTGGATACTTCTTGTTTATTAGATTTCGATGCCTGCAGATTTACTATCACATCTCTACTGGGCAATTTATCCAAAGAAAGGAAGTTGCTACTTATGCCTTTACTATCAGCACGTTAACTTTGTAGGGGAAATAAGGGGGAAGAGAAGGCCTGTCTGGACATTCAGTTGTACCCTATTAAATGACCAGGTTTTCATGTGTTTCAACCCTTATGAGGTCATGGGGCATTTTTAGAACTGAAGTGTGAGTTGGTTTATATCCCCTCCAGGCTCCGTGTCTGGTTATGCGTCCAAAGTTTCCTCTTCACCCAGCATTATAATCCACTCATGCTCATCTTAATATATGTAGATTAGAGGGAGATAAAAATGTTCGTACTTTTGGCACAATCATCTCACTCCTTTGAAATCATCCTGAGGAAATCATCCCACAGCATTTAAAAATACGACTTTGTGCAAAACCATGTGTGTCATAGCATTTGCTGTCATAGTTCATGAACTGAAAAGAATGGGCATTATTTAAATGCCTGCTATTTCGTTCAATTAGGGGGCATCAACCTGAAAAACTGTGGCAGACATTTAAGTTAAAATGTGACCATAAAAAATATATATATATGACCATAGATACCTAGGATTCCTACAAAATAGATAATGGTATTGAATATACACAGTGATTTATAACTTGACAAATCTTTAGATATATGGACATAAATTAGACAGGAAAGTACAAAAATGAAAAGAATTGTGTTCGCTTTGGGAATTAAAGGTATTTATATGTATTTGAAGGATTTTCTTCAAATGTTACTGTGGTGTTTTTAACAGTAAATGTGCAGTTTTTACAGGAGTGGAGGGGGAAAAGGTGTAGATATTAATAGGATATATCCATTGTCTCACATACCAAGCCCTTGCAGAGATTTTTCCCTCTGCGATGAGAAAATGCTTTTAGTATGATGTTAAAGGGAGATGTTTTTATTTTACATATTTTTATTTTTATTTTTTAAATATTTTATTCATTCTCTTCAGAGAAGGGCAAGGAGGGAGGAAGAAAGGGAGAGAAGCATCAATGTATGGCTGCCTTTCACCTGCCTCCAGCTGTGGACCTGGCTGGAGACCTGGCTTGCAGCCTGGTTATGTGCCCTGGCTGGGGAATTGAACCAGCGACCTTTGGGTTCGCAGGCTGGCGCCTTATCCACTGTGCTACCAGCCAGGGCCAAGGGATATGTTTTCAAAGATTTTATTTCTTTAGAGAGAGGGCAAGAGAGGGAGAAGAAAGAGGGAGAGAAACATCCATGTGAGAGGGAAACATTGATAGGTTTCTTCTTGTATGCACCCTGACCAGGGATGGAACCTGCAGCCCAGGCATGTGCCCTGGTTGGGAAGTGGCCTTTCATTTAGTGAGATGTCACCCACCCAAGCCATGCTGATCAGGGTAAAGGGACATTTTAAACAGATCATCCTTTGCAGGGAGAGAGAAGAGGCCTTTTTGAAGAGGCAGCTTTAACAGAGGAAGTGAGGTTGGAACATCTATCTACTTTTCTTTTCATTTTTATCATTCTTGGCAAAGAACACCACAACACCACAACACCTCACCACAGCCCCTCACGGCCCCATGGCCCAGACCCTATTTCTTTTCCAGAGCCCTGCTCTACCCAGGAAATCTTATCTAATTAATATGCATGCTCTATAGACTCTGGTGGTTTCCATAAAATCTTCCTTAACTTCCTAATCCATTTTCTTTCCCATTATACCCACCAATTTAAATATCACCTCTTGTCCTGTTTTGGAACCTGCCAAAACACTCATTTTCTGGAGGAAACCACTGGGTGTGGCCACATCCCATACCCTGCCCGGCCTCAAAATCCATCAGCTCTTATTACTCCCTTGTCTGAAGCTTCCCACGTTTACTTACGGTTTTGCTAATATCCATTTGTTCATTTTATGAATTTTGTGCCTCCAGTTGACATCAGGGACATTTACCCGGATTCCTCCTTCCAGTTCTGTTGACAGTGACAGGCATCCTGCTTCCTGTTCCGTGCACATGTACCATCGCCCATGGCGATCTGCATTAAATGTGTATCAGGAAATACTGTCAACTGACTCAGAAACGTCAGTACTTTTAAGTGGACAGACTCCAGGTGTTTGTTTTCAGTGGAAAACTAAACGTGAAAACAATAGATTTTTTGGAGCAGTTATTATATAACAGGTGTCTTTTGCTTTTTATGTTTCAAACGTATACGAAAGCAATTTATTCATAACTGCAATCTACGAGTACCTTTGTGTATATGTGTGTGTGTATCTATGTTTTCTTTAGTATTTTTATAAACGTTTCTTCTTCTGTATTCATGACACTGATGTTTTTCATTGCCTCATGATAGTCAGTACTGAAACATTTAAAACAACAGTGGAGTCGCTGAACGCCAGTGACTCACTGTCAGGCCTGACTGTTGCTCTGACTTTGAAAGTCTGCTACTGTTCTTAGATTTTATCAGAAGGAGAGAGAGCGAGAATGAGAGAAGAATTATGCTGATTTCAGACAGCTTGGTATGCGGAGGTAGCTTCCGAAAAGCTTTCTGTGTAGCCAAGAACAAGAAAGATGCACCCTCCCATTGTTTCTCAGTCCCGAGCAGTTCCCACACATCCCGCTGGCTGCAGGCAAAGACGGTTGTCTCCTCCTGGGCTTTGCTGCCCAGAGGTCCCCTGCTGCGGAACATGAAATGTGTGGCATTCCTTTACAGCACAGCTCTACGGAGACCCGGGGGTTCACTGTGCTGGGAGCAGTTCCTTTGAGCTCACGGTGTAACAGATGCTGTGAATTACCATGCCTCCTCTTCCCACAGCCCCAGCCAAGGGATCGTGTGTCACAGCAAGCAGTGTTTCCCTGGCTCCGCTCCCCGGCTTTTCATGGGCTCTCAACTGTGGCTGGCTTTCTATGACATGGAGGACAGCGCCCATGAAAGTGAAAATAGGGTGCTGGGTAGAGCTTGGTCTTCGAAGACCTTATAGAAAGTCAATACTCTGTGCCGTCCATTTGAACTTCATTTGAAAGAATTTCTTGTGTTTGGAAGGCATTGGCACGTTACAAAAAAGAGAAAAGAAAAGAAAGTCTTTATTTGGCCCCTGTTTTGTGCTTTTCAAGGTTAAATGACTTTGACCCAATGTCCACTGATACATTACGTGCCTGGATTAGTTTTTGATGAAAAGTTTACCCTCTGAGTGACCGTCTGCGTGTGCATCTATCTTTGATCAGTTCTGGGAATGCGCCTAGCCACACCAGCCAAGGCTCTCGGCCAGGCCCAGCCTCCATCCTTTGCTGCCACACATGGAAATCCCGTTGACAGCGAGAGCTGTGGGCGGACAGGAAGGGGTCCAGATGCCTTTGGGAGGGAAGATTGAAGACATCTGACGTGTTCAGAGTACTGCCACGGTATTTTAACATTTGTAAAAACTAGTAACATTGAAAGGCCAATCCCGCACACATGGTTTTTGAACTTTTTGAGATGTAGGCAAGCTGTGAAATATTAGAGCTGGGAAACTCACACACACGCACACACACACGCACGCACACTGCTCCCATGAGCCTGGGAAGGTCATGGACTTAGTTTAAAAGTTGAGTTTAAAGACTCTTGTGGGGTGTGGTTTGTGGGGAGAGTCATGTTGGTTTATTGCTGTCTTGGGCAAATATTAAAATTTAAAAGGCAAAGAAAAATAATCCCAAAATGTATTGCGAACAAGATGAAGCAAGCAAAATACTTCTTTTATCCCCACGTGTGTTTCTAAGGCTGGACAAACCTACCTCCTCTTACCTGGGCCCTCACAGTAACTGTGAGGCCCCGGGACATCTTACCTGGCAGTAATTTCCTCACCAATGGAAGACATATGAAGAAAACAGCATGATGAATTGCCTTTTTATTTGAACTAATCCTATTATTGTTAGTATTAGTATTATAGTCATGGGAACGGAGCAACACAGATGTTCGGAAGCTAAGGAAGCAGTCCGAAGTTTGAGAATTCTTCCTACGCCATGTTTCCAAAGATACGCAACTAGTGGCCCACTGAGGTGTGAGCTTTAGTTTTGGCCCAGGAGGGTGTCAGTCAACAGCAGTTGTGTGAAAGCAAAGTGTTCTGCAACTGCCTCCCAGACATGTGCTGTGCATTTCCTAGAATGCTCCAATAACAAGTTTATACTTGTCCCAAGCTCTGGCAACCAAAGAGTATATTCCAGACCGGTCATGACCATGAGTAAGAGACAAGAATGCTTTCTATTCCAGGAGGAGTGTTAGTATCTATTTAGGTAGGAGATAAAACTGGAAAACTTTATAAAAATATAGTTCTTCCAGGGCGTATCTAAGATAATAAGAAGGAGAGGCAAAACTTGACCAGCAATCACTCAAACTAAGCTGCTATGGACAGACTTTTACCTGTTGGACTAAATCCCATCTTCAGATCATAATTAATTCCACCATTTTCATAACTTTAAAATTTTTCCACCTCTATCCATCTCCTTCTAGCCCCCTTATATAATCAGACCCTTCTCTTTGGCTTTTCCTATTGTCATTTTCCCTTTACATTTGTCATTTATTTCAATTTGACCTTCCATGTGCAGACCTTGACTATGTCTGAATGGCAGTTTTATATGAAATATATTGCAAAAATATTCATATTTAAGAATGAGAAGAACTCTTTGGGGGATGACTTATCTGAAAGTGATTAGAATAATGGATAAGAAGGTTCTCATAAATGAAAAAGGGCCAACTAGCTTTAGGTTACCATGCCAGTATACTGACTTGAAACCAGGGGCCTGACTTATAAATGTTTATAACCCAGAATCCAAAGCAAAGTGCTTTGACTGCAGTAGGGCCTACTAAGTGTTTATTGAGTTTAAGGTTTGTTGAATTTAAAAAGAAGATTTTAGCCATGCTCACCAAACTTCTCTGACATGTACCTGTAAACATTAGAGAAGGAAAGGGCTGGTGTAACCCTCTATTTAGAAAGAAGTGTCTGTGAATTCTTCTATTTTGATTTAAAAACTGTTGCATTCTAACCAGTTCAACAATGTGGAGAAGTGGGTAGAGTTTAATGATTCAGAGCATGGTTTGCATTCCTAGAACCAACACTTTTTAGCCAAATGCCTTTGCACACATTTCTTAACCTCTCAAAGCTGCTAGTGTTCTTATCTATACAATGGGAATGCTATTGGATATACTCATGAGGAGTCATTGTGAGAATTAAAAGAGATAATGCTAGGGGAGCAGCTTAGACAAGAACCTAGTATAAAGGAACCATGGACATGGACAACAGGTGGGATTGACTTTGGGGGGAATGGGTGGGTGGGGAGGGGGACAGAGGGGAGCAAAAAGAGGATGGATGTAATACAACAACAATAAAATTAAAAAAGAAAAAAGATAATGCTTATAAAATACTTAGTTCAGTGCCCTGGCACGTAGCAAATGCTTCATAAACAATAGCTATAAATACACTGGTATGTTAACACATTACTCTTATTCTCAAACCAAAGCAAATACTGACATTAACTGGTGTGTTTCTGAGTTTCAAAGTCTAGTTCAGACCTTCCCACCAGGCTCATGCGAACATATTGTGTGTGTGTGTGTGTGTGTGTGTGTGTGTGTGTGTATTTGTGTATGTGTGCACCTGTTTTCCTGCTTCAACATTTTATAACTTGCCTTTGTCAAAAAAAAAAAAAAAAAAAAGTCCCTGAACATGTAAGGGATTATCTTTATATGGTAGTTTTTTAATATGCCAATTTGAACTAGTTGAAGGAGGCTTTTTATCTGTGCCTAATGGTTTTAATGTTCTTTGATTATATCTAGATGCAAAAAATATTTTTCAGTACAAGACAAGATTTTTTTGTCTTTTTTTTTCCAGTATGAACAATCATATTATATAAATAGTTACCAAAGGAGGTTAAGAGAATGAGAATGGCAATTGAAATTTTATGAATCCGCTTTTCATATATTCTTGATGAGATGACATAAAACTGGTCATTTCTTCTCCCTTGCCAGGATTAGATATAAATCCAAGGGCAAACATTTTGAACGTTTGGTTAGTGCTCCTGTATAGAATTTAAAGTATCACTAAACTGATCTGTTGATGGGCTATTAAGTGGTCAGATTTGGATTGTACATGCTGCTAAAAGGATATGATTGTATTGAAAGATTTAAATTTAAAATTAATGAGGCATTTTGCTAATATTGTGTATTTCTAATGTGTTGACATACCACCTTAAATATGCATGCAGACTGACTTTGCATGTGTAATTTCATTTACACGGTGAAGAGGGGGAATCTTGATGGATACCAATAGGATACATTCACTTCAACCCTGCTACATATGCTATGAGGATGCAAGGAGGTTAAATGGGGTAATATAAAGAACCAAAGTACACTACTTTGTAAGTGTTACTTGCTTTGGGTTCTCTGAGATCCTTCCAGATAAATTTAACACTGTTGCATATGTCTTGAGGGTGGGGAGATAATCTGTTTTGGGGTCTGAAATCAAGGTTGTGATCTATGAATCCTGAGTATTATTTTTACATCTGCATATCCTTTCACTTGTAGGATGACCTCTTTTACTCTCTGCCGTAATCCAGAAGGAAATGGTTACCAATCAAGCCATTGTGCTGCCTGATTTCAGAAACTGGCCTATAACTAAGTCACCCAACCATTGACCTGTTTAGCCTTGTCTGTCAAAGTAGCTTCCCTTCCCCTTTTACCAACCTCCAGTTTTCTTCCTTCCTAAAATGACTTCATTCCTTGGTATAGCCATGGCTAATCTGACCAATAACACAAGAGAATAGAAATCCAAACCTGGACTCAGGCACCAAGAACATATTGATAAGAAGAAAGCATTTTCCTATTTTTAGCCTCCCTACATAGCATGTCTTTAAACCAGATATTCGAACTCGTGTGTCATGTGAACTTGACAGGATATGCCTAGAATCAGGCCTCTTCCTTTCAGTGTTACTGAGCATTTTGGAACAAATGTTTTTGCTCAGCCATTGCGTAGGAGTTGATGTTTTATGAATTCTTGCATAAGGAAACAGGGACCTGTTGAGGTTTTCATCAGTAAACCCCTTGCAGAAACCCTTCTTTGCTGTCATCTATGTGAAGGTTGGCATGTTGCCTCGCTCACCAAGACTCATAAGTCAGTCTCTGCACGGCTGGCCGCTCTCTGCAAACACATCATGCTTAAGTCTCAAATCCTGCACGTTCCCCTTTGCTAAGAACCTAGCTCTTGGAAAGCTTTCTAATTTCTCTTTCCAAATAGGTTTGTGTTGTTTGCAGCCTCATGACCCACAAAGAATGTATGTTTGAATATTTTTCTACATACTCAGATTATATTTTCCAATAAAAAGCCAAAGCATTTCCCCCAAATGACTTGATCACTGAAACACATTTTGTTTCGTTTTGTTTTTTCTCCTAAAAATAAATTCTACCGTGAACCTTTAGCTGAGGTATTGACTTGCCCTTTACTTAATCTCTAGAAAAAATGAGGCTTGCATTTTTATGCAATAAGACTGACAGTCTCCAGATGCAAAATGTTTCCTTCAACACACTGTTAAGTAAATTAAATCTCTAGATTCACTGGAAGTTGGTGGGTTTTATTGATTGTTTTTCTCATTTTATTATAGCTAGGTGGGCTGCAATGTCAACTGTCAGAACATGTCTAATAAATATATGTTTAATTTTTACTGGTGATTCCAAATTCTTGAATTGCTAAATTTCCCTAGAGAAAGTAGCTATCTTTCTACTCTACATAGAATTGATTATTTACTTATCACAATAAAGCTTCATGAAAAATAGGTTAGCACTTATATTTTCCTGAGGCATGTCACTTTCTTTTTTCTTTTTTTTTTTTTTAAGATTTTATTTCATTATTTTTAGAACGGGGAAGGGAGAGAGGCAGAGAGGGAGAGAGACATCAATGTATGGTTGCGTTTCACCTGCCTCCAGCCACAGACCTGACTGGAGACCTGGTTTGCAACCTGGTTATGTGCCCTGGCTGGGGAATCAAACCTGTGACCTTTGGGTTCGCAGGCCAGCACCTTATCCATTGTGCTACCAGCTAGGGCTCACTTTCTAAGAATAAGATGCATTCACCCAATAATTGGTTCTTTTTATATAGTTCATTGTAGCTCTCCAGATGGTTCAAAGCTTAATCTCTTATATTATGTATAGTACTCACTTATAATGTACATGTGGAAACTTTATTCAATTCTGTATTTTCATACATTATATTCAACTCAAAACAAACATTGTTAGTAGCAAATCATCCAGAGTGGTACCATTCTATCCATTCATTCTAGAGTGGTTTCCTTTTTGTTTATTAATTTCCTCCCAAGAAGCAAGCCAAAGTAATCCATGAAACATGAAACTTTTTTTTTTTTTTTAACCAAGACAGCCCACAGAAAAAACATATTTGAAAAGTTCTGCTCCTGGTCAGAGGTTTTCAAATTGTATTTTATAGTCTTGGCATGCAGGCACTTTTGGCCAGGTTCAGGTCTGTATTTGTGTGAGGAGTATAATTTTCGCGATTTTGGTTTAAGTGAGATGTGATGTAGCTCTTTAGAGAAGCCGTTCATAGGACTCACTTGTATTTATGTTACAGCACTTACCTCAAGAAACTATGTTAATTATTTCTCTATCTCCCTAACTGGGCTCCAAGCTTCTCAAGGAGAGAAACCACATTCAGAATTTTAGGTTTATTCTATGTAGGCAGTGTTCAATTAGTTGTTTTTTTAAATAATGAGTTACAATAATAGCCAATATTTACTAAACAGTGGGGTAAATTCTTTGGATGATAGTGACCCAGAAAATGAGTGGCAACTTTTAAAAGTTAAGAGTTTTCTCATCCAGGCACATGAAGCTGATAACATTTTTAGGAGCCACTGATTGGTAAAATACATAATGATCGAAAGTGATGATTCATTTTGTAATATTGAAATGTGCTTGAATTGTGTAGAACTTAATAAATGCTGTGTATGGCAATAAATGCATATCAACAATTGAATCTAAAAATAAGCAAACAAGAACAGAAACAGAATCATAGATACGGAGGATGCTTTGATGGTTTTCAGATGGGAAGGGGGTGTGGGGGAACGGGTGAAGAGGTGAGGGGATTAAGAAGTACAAATAGGCAGTTACACAACACCCATGGGGATGTAAAGTACAGTATGGGAAATGGAGTAGCCCAAGAACTTCTGTGCATGACCCATGGACATGAACGAAGGTGTAGAGATTGCCTGAGGAAGTGGGTTGCAGGGTAGAGAGGAGACAAAAGGGGAAATATTGGGACAACAGTAATAGCATGATCAATAACAAATAATTTTTAAAATACTGTGTAGGCATTTAAAGTCAATGCTCCATACATAAACGTATATATTTTGAATGCATCTATGGCAGTCTTTTTTGGGCATTTGTAGAGAGGGCTCTACCCTCATGACCTAATCATCTCCCATAGACTCCATCTTCCAACAACATCACACTGGGCATTAAGAGTCTAGTGTGTGAATTTGGGAGGGGGCAAAGGACACAAACATTCAGATTATAGCACCAAAAGAAATTGCTAGTTCCATTAATTTTTCAGCCATTCTCCTTGATTTCCTGGGCTAAATGCTGTGGACAGGGCCAAAGATACTTAAGCGTTACCACTGAAGGTCATGTTTTAAGGTCTCAGGGTTTAGCATGCCCACCCGCTGTCTCCATCACTTTTCCCAGACATTGAGGAGTCTTTGTCTTCCTTCATTTTCGGTTGAAAATGGGCCACACATCCTCTTCACCTGAATCATGAAATAGAATCAGACATGTTAATATAATCACATGCAAATAAAATCAGATGTGACTAACCCAATGTCCCAGCTTTCTCAGGATGGTGGTACAAAATAATTCGGCATGTGTTAGAATTAGTTTACATATAATTTAAATTCTGTAAACTATAAATATTTGACCTTAGCAAATAATTATATTTCAATATGTTAATATATATGATTGTTTACATGTTAGTTACTTTAAAATATAAATTTCTCTAGTGGAAATATATCTTGGTGGGAACTTAAAAAATTGGGGGGGTCTATGGTTAGTTCTATACATGTGTGTCTATGGTGCCCATTAACTGATTTGCATGGTTAATCTTCCATTGACTGTCTTTTCTTAACTATTATACAAATGACATCAAATTCAGCCACTACCCGCTTTCCCAGGAAAAATGAAATAAACTTCTACAGCTGGAAATAATTTAGTCATTGGTATTGGGCTCCTTAACTTTTTCTCTGGAGAAAAACTGATATTTTGATCTAATAGTTTATTGCAAAATTAGGGTTCTGGCTTCTGTTTACATGATGACAAAAGAAAATAAATCACATTCTTTTATTGGGAAACTGGGATTAAAATGCCTTCAATATAATTTAGAAATCCCAAATCTTGTTGAACTATTTCATTTCCTTCTGAAAAAAATGAAAATTTAATGTTCTCATCAAATTATGTTTATGTGTCCTGTCTTCTTCCAAATTCTTGTAATGAAATTGGTGTATCTTATTATCAGCTTATCCTCACATTGAAGTGTTCCCTTACACATTATTCCCTGGCTTCTTAAAGTTTTTATAAATGATGATGTGTTGACTTAAAGTTGGGTAGTTTAATTTACACTGGCTGTTTGAGGCGCAGTAAACTTACAGGTGATACATTTTATTCTTTCTAAAAAGCTAAAGAGTAGAAAAATGATGAACAAAAGTGATCTTACTTCCTAGAAACAAAAGCAAAACAACTTTACCTTTTAGGTAAGATAAATAGATTAAAATTAAGGATATGCTTATCTTGAGATGCCTGAGCCTAATCCTCAGGCAACCCAAGGATGTTTTATATCAGAGGAGAATGTCTTCTATCTCTTGAGGAATTTACAGTCCAGAGAAAAGGTGGGGGATTTGTAGAAAATAAAATAGGATGGGGGAGGAGGAGAAACAAAAAAGAATATGCTTATTTTGAGCTTTGCTGTTTGATATTATGGTATTACTTGAATAATTCTCTTTTTAAAAATTAAATATGACATCAAAACAAGCATTTTCAATATTTTTCAGATAAATTTATATATCAACAATTCTCACAGAAAGGTTTCAACTGGACACCTTTTTGATTTTCTTAACAAAACAGGAATAGAACATATGGCCCTTTCACTGTGAATATTCACCAACCAGCTAATGGTTTTCCCCTGGTGTGGCCTATTTGATGTGCTAACACACCCTTAGCATTCCTTACAAGTTATTTCCCAGAATGCAGGAGCCTTTCCCAAAAACTTTGAGTCACATTATTGCTCCAGAACAAAATACTAAATGAGTTCTTCAGTGGGTACAGAATTTTAGTTTTGTAAAGTGAGAAATCTCTAGAGATATTAACAACATGAATATACTTAACCCTAGTGAACTATATACACTGAAAATGATTAAGATAGTAAAGTTTGTTATGTGTTTTTTATCACAATAAAAAAATTAAATATTAAAGACAGCCATGATCTGACCTCTCAACTGTCCTTGTATTATCTTTTATTCATTCAGTCAATGAATCTTTTCAAGTACCCGGTATATATGAGATACATACAAGACACAGCAATGGAGAAGGCACAGACCCACATGAAAAATTCAAGATAAAATATTGCTAGAGTGAAAAGAGCTGCTATGTTCTTGCTCCTTATGCTTTTACCTGGGTTCTTTAATATTCTCTATATACACTTGATATTTGTGTACTTTTTTGGCTTTGTTTATTATTATACTGTCTTGGTCCTAAATGTCCTCCTTAATTTCCACTGGCCTCAATTCTTATGCTTTCTAACCCTAGTGGCAGTTCTTTTGTCTCTTAAGAAACCATTGGAAACAACCCAAAGAGAAAGCTCTTCCTTTGGCTGCCATGTTGGGTTGTGTTATTTAGCCTTCTTTGTCCCCAGGCATGGCCTGATGGTTGTTAGTACAGTAGCTCGCCTAGAACAGACCCAGAAGAGGGTTTGTCAAGTGAAGTGACCATTAAAATATCTCAGATTCTTTTCTTAATAGGTACCCAATACATGGTCTTCATTGCTTGAATATTTAGAATTATATTTAATTTGGAATTCAACATATTTACACGTAAACTTATATTTATAGTTAACATTTGTTAATTTATAATTATCATCTTTCTTTTTCTGGATCTAAAGGTTCAGTTGCCCACCACCATACACCACAAATGCTTTATTCCCATTATTGCATGAACTTAGACTCCCTGTCTCACAAAGGACCTGAATCGGGGCAAGGACATAGCCTTGAGTAGCATAATGAATAAGGGCCACTTTCTTGTAATGCCAGGCTGTAACTAATGTGGTCTCCTAAAGCATTAGTGCCATTTTATGGGAGTTAGGTGGATTTTACCACTTGGGACTTAGGAATACATGTACCTCTCCCCAGTGTCATTAAATGTCTTTAACTTCTCTGGTGTCCTCTTCTTCGTTTATCCACTAAGCGTTCCATGACATTCTTCTGAAACCGTCATTAGGTCTCTCAGGGTCATGGCATCGGAGGCCGTGAAGGTCAGCCAGTGAGCGGCAGCAGAGGAGCCTGCAATTTGGAGCTTTCACATTCTGCCTCACGTCCAGAGGACGCGTGACACTTGAGCCTGTGCCCGTTTCTGCATTCCCCAGGGCCAGAGCGAACATTTAACTAAACATTGTCAGTTATTCCTTTTTATAACTAGCTTTATTGGAGCATAAAAAACTGTAAGGTATTTAAAGTGTACCTTGTGGTGTGCTATACATACAGTACATTGTGAGAGGAGCCCCGTATCCATCACCACAGATGAATTTTTTTTTTTTCATGAGAACATTGCAGTTCTGCTCGCTTGGCCGATTGTAGTTATGTCCCTTTACTGTTCTGTCAGCTTTGGGAGGGAGAGTTGTTAATGCATTGGGGCGCTGTGGCTCTCTTAGTTAAACTGGAGAGAGCTGGTTAAAGACACTGTCATCACCTGAGAAGGTGCTTTGATCGGCTGAACAGCAACCAGAACTGCCTTTGGGAGCCACAGGGTCGGCCCAGGTTTCTTTGACTCACCAGCATTGCGTTTTGTTCTGTTTTGTGATTTTTAAAGGTTTCATTAGGGTAAGCAACATGAAGTTTACCATTTTTAAGTGTGCAGTTGAGTAGCACTAAGTACTGTATATTTACATTGTTATTCAACAGATCTCAAAGTGTTCATCTTTCAAAACGGAAACTCTAGACCCACTAAAGAGTAACTCCCCTTCTCCCCTTCCCCCAGTCCCTAGCAACAACCATTCTAGTTTCTGTTTCTGTTTCTGTTTCTATAAACTCGACTGCTTTAAATACCTTGGATAAGTGGAATCGTAGAGTGCTGTGGTTTTGACAATGGCATATTTCCCTGATTATAATGTGTCCAAGGTCCATCCATGTTGCAGCATGTGACAGGGTTGCATTGTATGTTTATGCCACGTTATATTTATCTGTTCATTGGTGGCTGGACATGGGCGGTGCTTCCACTTCTTGGCTATTGTGAATAATACTATTGTGAACAGGAGCGTGCAAATATCTCTTGTAGATCCTGTTTTCCATTTGGGGGTACATACCTGGAAGTGGAACTGTTGGATCCTATGGTAATTCTATTTTTTAACTTTTTAAGAATCTGCCACACTGTTTTCCATTGAAACTGCACCCTTTTCTATTGCCACCAACGGTGCACAAGTGTCCTGTTGAATAACAATGTTAACATACAGTGATTTCTCCATCTACTTACCGACACTTATTTTCTGTTTTGTTTTGTTTTATTTTGTTTTAATAATAGCCATCTTAGCGGATGGGAGGTGATGCCTTGTGGTTTTCATTTGCATTTCTCTAATCATTAGTGATGTTAAGCATCTTTTCATTATGCTTGTTGGCCATTTCTATATCGCCTTTGAGCAAATGTCTATTAAAGTTCTAGGCCCATCTTTAATTGGGTTATTTGATCTCTTATTATTGACATGTAGTTCTTTATTCATTCACTCCTTAGCAGACATATGATTTGCAAATATTTATTCCCATTCTGTAGTTTGCCTTTTCACTCTCTTGATTGATAGAACTGGCTTTAATATTAGATGCCATAATCTGTGTAGAAATTATATATTTCTATATTATTATAAAGATATATGTCTTATATCTGCTGACATATAACCAGTAATCTCTCCTGCCCAATTAAAGATGTCTGACCATGAGGTCCAGTTCTGTGTTAAGGTGACCCAACTTCCCTAAAACTAATAACACTAGGAAAGGCAATGTTTTGAAACTTTTCTGTGCACTGAAGCTTTGATTTAAAAACTTAGTATTTCCCTTGTTGTAACTGTAGTAGTGTGGGAAGTATTAAGGGTTCTCTTGATTAAAGTCGTCCATAAATCGAACAAGGTTGACATGGGAGGCGGGGGTAGGCCATTTTGCCATAAGCCTGGTGCGTCTGATCCTGAGTTTGTGAGGGAGGATGTCTGGTTTGTGTTGTGTAGCGACTCCCATGGTGCTTGAGAAAACATGAGCTATACCAGCAGGGCCGATCTGGAAGTTATTTGGAGTTGCACAGGGATTCAGCGCCTGTTTCTAGAAATCAGCAAGGAAATGATATACTAAGTAACCAGGATAGAATCCAGGGAAAATGTTTGCCTTTTCTTTTTTAAGGAAATGTGTACAATCTGTGGTTTCTGCAGAACCTTTTATTTTCATCTCAGGGAATATCAGTGTGTTCACAAGTTATAAATAGTCAGCTTCTCCATTAAAATGCAGCCAGCTATTGGGTGACTAAGGATAGCTGTGGTGAGATCTAGGCCACCCATTCTCAGAATCAAATGCTTCCTAAGTGCTCACAGAGAAAACAAGGAATCGTTCGTGATTATGGCATATTTTCATGAGTGCTATGGGTTTGGGTAAATATTTATGTTCTTTTCGATGGCTAATTTCTGAATCTTTCCTAAATTAATGTCATTGTACGAGAGAAAGCCCAATAAACAGTTGGTTATTTTTTTAGGATATAAGTTTTTCTGACCAGGTTTATTTTTAATCTGAAATGGAGTGATTAAATTACCTTTGGAAAACATGAATAAAGCATGTCAAGATTATCTTTGGAAATTTTATAGTGTCTTAAATGTAAAAAGCACTTCGTTTTCATTATCATGTCAGCAGTAACACTAACATCCAAATCCTCAAATACTCAACACTTCTTGCTTGAAAATAAATTGCAAAATCATAATCAATATTTAATTTTAAAGGATATTAAGGAGCATATGCTGTGGTGTTGGTTTGTTTTATTATTTTGTTTTTAGTATTCTCTACTGACAGTAAGATTCATACTCCACTTGTCTAAAGATCCATAAAGCTGGAATTTCCTAAGAGCACTGTATATAACGATTATGGCAAAATTCCAGAATTTTTCAGTGGGAAACAGGTTTTTATTTTATTTTATTTTTAAACTGTCAAGCTATTGGCAAAAGCCAGCAGTCTAGTTAAATGACTAAGCAAATGGTTTCTGAGACATGCCCCAGACCTTCAGAAGGAGCCACAAGAAACATCTGGCTAAGTGACTAACCCCCATTTCTGGCCACGCATATCAAAGATTAATCATCAAGGATCCTGGCTATTTCCAGCCACTACCTCTTAATGAATGCCAGATGTGAACCCATCCCCTTTTTTCACAGGACGTCAGTAACATTTGAATGGAATTGTCTGATGCTCCGAGGGAAATGTGGTTAATCCTACCGAGGGATTGGGGCTTCCTGCTTATCCCAGCATTGTGTGCTCAGTATGCAAAGTGAGATTTCAACAGGTTCTCTATCAGGAGCGGAGTATTCTGCCTTCTGCCATCCATCCTCTGTTATAGTCTAGCTTTATATTCCTGTCAGATTTACTGTGTGTGTGTGTGTCTTGATGAAACTGGATTAGACAAAACGAACTATCCTAACCTCATTAACTCAGGATCTTTAAGCATGCTAGTGGAGAGGATATTTAAAAACAATTTCATTCCAAATGTCCCTGAATGAGAGACTGGGTAAAGCAGTTGGAGTATATTCACACTGTCTCTACAGATGGCAGGGGGAGTGCTGTGCTCCAGTCAGTCATTCAGGGGCCAAAGCTGACAAGAGGCCTCACCTTCCTCATTATCAGCTTGTGTGGACATTCAGTGAGCAGATGGGTAAAGAGAGTAAGAATAAATGTGGAAGGATGTTGTGGGCCCAGCAAGTAGAGGACACATAGTTTCCTGTAATCACATGATCACATCTCATTGCAAGGGAGGCTGGGAGTTGTAGTACATATGCTAAGATGAGGAAGGCTTAGACACCAGCTACCCACCGAGTCTCTTCTACAGGTGATGGGAGCGAGGTAAAAGAAGAGGAGAATTGAGGCATTTCGTGACATGAGTGTGTGTGATTTAAACATCTATACTGTGACCTATTCAAAAAAGGAAGCTACATCTTTCCAAAAAAAAAAGTCATGGTCAACATAACACTTAGAGCTTCTCTCCTTATTTTAAATCATGAACCCCAGCGAATTTTACTATTTATTGTGGCTTTTGAGCACACTCTCATTCTCTCTGAACCAAGCTGGTTCCGGACTCTGGGCGAATCTCTGTGTGACTTGCCTGGTACAGCTTAGGGATTTTTTTCTTTCTTCTCATTCCAATTGGCAGGCCCACCGAAGAGGTACAGCTGTGGGTCGCCTGACAAGGAGGAAGTTAGCCTTGCCTGTGTTTCACTGGGGGGCACCCACCGCGCCCCTGGTGCAGTCACTGAAAGCCCAACCTCCCAGATCAGGGCAGGGAGAGGCGTTCGCACTGTGTGGTAGTTGACTGGCCACATTGGAGACCCAGAAGCTTTTCCCCTCACTCCCACTGCTCAGATGTCTCCAGAGCTTCAGCTTGCTCCTCATTGTAAGATCCCACTTCCGCAGACGCTCAGATAAGATTCTGATCTGATACTTGCCTGTATATTTCCAACTTTACATCCTGCCCCCACCCTGTTCTTTTCAAGTGTTCTCAGTGACTGAACCCAGAGTTCCCCACCCTGATATTCCACAGCAGATTGGTTTCTTGGAAGCCTTATCAGGTGTGCTGTAGACAGAACGCACTGCAGTAGGACAAAAAGTACTAATGCAGTTGTGGAACATTATACTGCATACCACACCCCCTCTTGGGGATAGGCACACATGTGCTGCATGTTCCAAGAAGGTATTCAGCTTAGATGCTTGTTTGATTTTGTTCACTTGGGAATTTAACAAACTCAGTTGATCGCGGAAAATGCACAGCATGCCCTCCCTAGGTGTCCTTGGGCGCACTGCTACACAGAACATCAAGCTGGACACTGTTGCACTAGATGTGTGTGGTCCATGTCACCACTAGCCACAAGGAACTTGTGGGCATTTGATCTGGGTCTCCCATTTTATTTCTACTGGACAGTGCTACTCTAGGATTTCTTGTGAATTCTTTCCTGACTTCTGTTATAATTATACCCATGTTAAATCACTGATGCTTGTTTATATATAAACCTATTGTTACCAATATATCTTATAACTTTTTTTTTTTTAACAAGGGTCTTTTGTGGTAAAACCTAACTCTTTCCTGAAAAATGCCCTTATTTCAACGTAATTCTTAAATGATACTTTATCTAGTTATGGAATTATAAATCACCTTCCAGCTCACTAAGCCTCTCTTCACACTGCATTTAAGTAACTATTTAAGGAGTCTTTTATTTAATGACTATATTCATCATTTCAAGGACAATTTGGTTATTTGTTTTCATCTGCCTGGTTATTTTTTTATGATCTTTATTCTTTTTAATGTTTTAGCTGACTTCCTCTCATGACTTTAATATTTTGGATGTGTTTATTTTACAAGCTATCTTTGATATTTCAATGATCAGAATCTTTAGAGGATGTCTAATCCTGCCCTTGATTCTGTCAGCTCACTCTTGCCCAGGACACATCGTTTTCTCATTTGGTTTATAATTTGGAGTCGTAAGCTCCTGTTTGGTGCAACTTAACAGGTTATAATTTTATGTGCCCTGAGATGAGGGTATATCGGCGCGCCCCTCCCTGCCCCTGCATGAGATATTTTGTGTTTGCTTAATTGGGGAGAGAGCCATAGGTATGAATTTCAAGAGACACTTTCCCCAGTTGATCCTCACTGTCATCCCCAGTGATTGAGGGGGATCGTTTTTCCTGATTCGGTGTTTTACTGTCGGGAAAACATTCTGTAGCCCCGTTGTTAGAGATGGATTTCCATGCCTGTCTCAAGAATCTGCCGGGCCTCATTTTCTGGTTTGTGGAAGCCAAACTTCCTGGTTGCCCAAAATCAACCCACTGGCAGCTCCACCGCCACCATCTCCACCCTGGTCTAGTTCTTGGTTCTGAAAGTTTTCCTTATGTTCCTACAATTGTAGCTGTGCATTTCAGAGACTGTTTATGGTTTAGCAAGCACTTCCAAGCGTTTTATGAGAGATGGGTTTACAGGATAATTATTCTGCCACATTGCCATAAACTTTTAATACATGTTAAGTAAGTAAATGGATCTGGGGGTGAAGCATAAAAACAATTTGTAAGAGAGAACAGAGCACACGGGGAAGAGAGGCAGGAAAGCACAGAAGTGGTTTGTCATCACTCAGTTTGTCTAGAAAGATGCTGTCCAACTTGTTAACCACCAGTTCTCTCTGGCTGCCGAGCACTTGAAATGTGGATAGTGGGTTAAGACATGACGAAAAATACAAACTAGATTTTGAAGACAGTATGGAAAGAACATCAGATATCTCAATTTCATGTTAATAATGACATTTTGATGTATTGAGTAAAATAAAGCATTACAATCAATTTCACCACTTGTCCATGTGGCTACTAGAAAATTGTTAATGTATGGCTCCCTTGGTTCTAGTGGCCAGCATTAGAGTACATTGAGGGTGCACAATGAGTACAATACAGGTAAAATAACAGAAGGCACTTAGTACACTCGAATCGTCTCTCACTATTCCTAAATGTGGTACATGATGAATCTCGTACCTGAATCTACTTCCCATCCTGGATCTGCCATAGATCTGATTCTTACAGCTAAGGGAGCATGAGGTGAGAGAATGGGACTTAGTTCACCTTAGGGCAGCAAATTTAGGCAGTGAGTAGTTTGGCTAAATGAGGTTAGGTAAATGTTTTTGACAACCTTTTGAGTAGAACAACACACCCATCTTCAGTAACAGTCTATTATGTTTTTCTCACACCTTGTTTAGGTGATGTGAACTAGTTTTGACACGCTATCTAATGAATGAAAAGTACTTAAGAAAGGGAATCTCGAAAATAAATAAATTAATTCAATAAGAGACCTGAGCTTGGTTCTGTCGCTTTTTCTCTAACATTTTAGCCAATCTGCTTCCCTAAATGAGTTTTCATTCATTTATCGTTTGGGTGTTCACGATGAAAAGAGGGTGCTGGGATGTGGGAAACACCAGACCCTCAAAGTGTATGTTTTATAGCAGGATTATTCAACTTGCTTGGTCACTGAACGGTATTCTGCCTTTAGGCTGAGAACTGAGCTGAGGCTGTCAGTCAGCCAAGCAAACAGAAAGTTTTCAAGGGCATCATCAACTCTCATCTGTAATAGTCGTCATGAAGCCAGTGAGGTGACATTGGAAGGGTGTTTTACCGTACTTTGTCCTTGTCACTCTACAGTTCACAAGAGCCCCTCTAACAACATCCGCGTGTTTTTTCTAAGTGGTCAGGGAGGGGAAGTAAAATCAGGGGAGAGGATCATGAGCTAAAAGAGCTGGAGTTCCATCAGCCTGCAGATCTGACCCCAGTGCAAAGGGCTCAGAAAGCTTGGTCCCAAGCTGGGTGCCAGCTGACTGTCTCCAGAGACCCCTGTGCTTGTGTCAAGAGGCCTTCCTTTCTCATAGCCCCCATGGTCTCTTCGGTGGGCACCAGGCTTAGTGCATTGGCTGGGCCTCCAGGTATATTCACCGTAACTGCCACCCCAGGATTCTGCTCAGAGGAGGAATGGAGCATGAGTTGCAATGCAAATTCTCCTTGGCTCGCTGGACAAGGGGGGCAAGGTGGGGGGGCTGCGTTAGCAAGCTGTGTGGCCCAGCTGAGGTCTCGTGTTTTCCCTTTGAGTCCAAGTGCCACAAAAGCTTATTTCACGTATAGTTTCTCCACACGTTGAGGGATGGATGGTGTGGGCACCAGGGGCAGATGAGCTTTGTCCTGGGTTGTTACCGACAATCTGATTCAGGACTGTTGGGCTTTTACCTGTCCCAGTGGGGTACATCTGTTCCCCCGAGGGCCGGCGCTGGGGAGACAGGCCTGTGACCACATGATTAAAGCATCTGGAAATGGAAAGCATGGCTAGCTTTGAAGTGGAATTATCTCTGTAACTTTTATCAGATGGCGCCTTGATTCTATCCGTATGTTTAGTGGCCCAGTTTGCAGGCAAGAAGTTGTCCATTCACTGCTTCCGTTGTTGGCCAGAGGAACAAACGAAAGATTCCAAAAGCCAGGTGGGCGGCCAGATTTAGTGGTTATGCCTCTTTTCTTCCAATACCTCTCGACCCCTAGATTTCTGATGCCTCTCATTACTATCTGTGCGTAAGGTAGCTATGCTTTCGTGGGTGGAGGTGCCCAGCCAGAGATGAGGCATGTTTTGCCTGTTCAATGACCCTAAACCACAGTGTGTGCTTATTTTCAAGGTGAGTGCAAAGGGTCTAGTCTAGCCGGGACTCATCCTCAACGCTCCATGAACCTTACTCAATAATCTAATGAAGTGTAGCAGCTCACACCCTGCGGAGCTTCTGGAAAAACAACACATCCTGAAATGAAGTGTGATTGGCCTGATTGAGCTGAGTAACTAGAAGTGAACATGTTGTTGGTCATGGTTCACAGCATTTGACTATTGTGCCCTTTGGGGATTGGGGTGAAGATGCCCTCAAGCTCAGTTTTACCTTAGAATATGGAGTTGTCTCACATGGGCATGGAAATTACCCAGATGGAACTCAGTTACCAGGGAGGAGGAGAGGGGGGAGAAGAGGAAAAAGAGATTTAAATATTCCCACAGAGAGTCAGCAGAGGTCCACTGCAGGCAATGGAGCGGTCAAGCCAAACACAGAGAAACTACAAAACTCATGGATGGAGGATTTTAAGGATTTTTCTTGCCATTGACCAATAAAACAAAATAAAATAAGAACAAACCAACAGGCCACTCCTCCCCCCATTCTCCAGTGAGAAGAGAGTTCCTTTGTGGATAAATAAGCTGAATAATGAAGCATCTTTAGAGGGCTGATTGTCAAAGGGTTAAAGGGGGTGATCAAGTCACCAAGCAGGTGGGCTGCTCCAACAACCACGGACAGGGGTGAGGAGCTTACCAGGCTAGTTTTTGTTCAGAAAACCATTTGAATTGGTTAGCATTCAAGACGCATGAAAGAAACATTTGCTCTTCCCAGGCTCGGAAATGTAGAAGGGTTTTCATATGCATTTCCAGATGGCCGAGATCTGAATCTCAGTTTAGTGCTTCAACACATGCAGGGGAATGTGGTAGTAGGGTTTAGGGGAGGGAATGATTATAAGGCAGCACCCATTTCTAATCCTGAGTACAGCTCACTGGAGAAACCAGTTTAAAACTACATATATATATATATATACATATATATATATGTCTTGACATATATATATGTCTTGTTCTCAAGTTTTCGTACAGAAAAAGTTCCATCTAAATGAAAGCAACCTAATTGTTGATTTTCTTCATCTAATAAGAACTAAATATAGTCTTTCATTCAGGCTTTTACAAAGCATGACAGAGATACTTTAAAAGATCTTGTTTTACTACTCGGAGAAATTGTTTTAAATCCATCACAGAGAACTAGACCCCAGTACCTAAAATTATTTTCTTGATGACTATAAGGTTTTTCACATTTGATGACCATTGATTTTATTTACATTTTGAGACCCATGAGTTTGTGGCTGTTTGTAAACAAGATTGAAATGCTACTGAGAACTATACAGAATCAGAAATTATGTTTCAGGAAACCCTCAACTCATTTGATTCATTGCAGTGCATTTCTTCTAACATACTCTGAGTAAAGTTCCTTTTTTTAATATATTTCTTCTTGGACAAGGTGCCGGCCTGCAAACCCAAAAGTCACTGGTTCGATTCCCAGCCAGGGCACATAACCAGGTTGCAAGCCAGGTCTCCAGCCAGGTCCGTAGCTGGAGGCAGGTGAAAGGCAACCCTACATTGACGTTTCTTTCCCTCTCTTTCTCTTTCCCTTCCCCTCTCTCTAAAAATAATAAATAAAATCTTAAAAATATATATTTCTTTGTTGCAAGGTTGTCTTCAAAGGATGTTTCTGTAACTCAACACATATTGAGTGGGGCAAAAGTAGGTTTACTGTTGTGAGTACGTAAACACAGAGTTTATTCTTACATTATTGTTTATTCATTATTGTATTATTTTCCATACAAACAACTGTAAACCTGCTTTGGCCCCACCCTGTATACAGAAGGAAAACCTCAACAGTGTTGTAGAACTGGGACAGCCCCTGAGAAAAAAACCTGTGTCATACTTAATGAATAGGTTACCCTTCCCACTTCATTTCCTTGAGCCAAAAAGTAGGAGACAGTAGTTTTTGTGACAATTTCAGTTTCCCTTTAAAAAAATGAAAAATGCATGCCTGAGCACATGCTGGGAGAGTGACCTGTGTGGCAGCTCTTCTTCCCCCAAATCCTTCTTGTGGTTGCAGTGGCAGGCAGGGACCAGCTGGGGACCTTCCTGGGGTCCCCTCTCTGTGCTGCCTGCCCTCAGACCCCTTGGTGAAGGTGATGGGAGGGCCTGCAGAGCAGAAAACTCAGAGGAGGAAGTGAAGCCTCGGGAAGGAAGTAACACCTCAGGGGTGTTACTCTGCTGACAGAGAAAAGGTACCAGGAATGGAGGGGCAGCTGTGGGATCCATGGGTGGGGCAGCAGCATGTAAAGGGACATTCTGAGGAGGACAGAGGCAAGAGTGTCCCTAGAGTGAGCTGTTGGTCTCACTGGGTAGGGAAAGAACTTGTCTAAGAGAACAAGAAGTGTTTTTAGGAGGAGGAAAAACAGAGACTAAGCAAAGGTGGTCAAGTCCTCTTCTCTCTACCACATCATTCTTGCTCGTAATAACCATTTTCACTAAGTTTGCCTTTGAAGAGCCACGCCTTCTCTTTCTAAAATACCATTTTTTAAGTATGCTATTTTTGGTTTACCTCACCAAAGCACTTACACTACCAGAGTCTCTCATGTCTTGACATCCTTAAATTTATTAAGGAAAAAAAATGAACATTGCTCCCAACTGGAAGGCCCAGCTGGGTTCACCATTGTCTGGGTTCCTTGCTTCTAGACACGATGTCCACCTTCTGTGTAAAAGGACAACTCCATGGCTTCAGTCTCGTCACTCTCATGGCCCAGGATTCACTTTGACAAAAAGGAATCCAGAACCCTGCCTTGTGATATTTGTCACATGTTCTAGTTAGCTTTTAAACCTCACTTCAGTTGCACTCCTTACGGCAAGGACTTCTTTTAAAACACTGTTTTACCCCTGGAGCTTCTACGCCAGAGCTTAGCAGGAAGTAGTGTTTCCAAGGGACGTTGCTGTGAATGGTTTGCCAACGAAAACAACAGAAGTTTACATGCCCCTACACAGTTTCCTCTGCACAGAACGTTGGTGTGTCTGTGACAGGCAGCTTTGCATAGTGTACTTGAGTTCAGAGGGTAGCGTGTCTTTAACATGTAAAAAGAAAAAGCTGCAACACATTTTTGGTCTCCATTTGTCCTTTGTATCTTTGCATATTGCTGACATCATACAGATAAACTCAAAACATCATAATATTATAATGCAAGAGGAAAGCTAGTTTATTTACTCATCAGTACCCACCTGTCACATAGAAGGGACAGGGAAACCGAGTTCCAGTGGTGTGACAGCCAGGTCAGGACCAGCGGCCCCTGAGCTGGTTTGCCAACAGCTGCCCAGCATTTCTCTAGAGGCAGCCACCTCAGGAGCTTCCGTAGCTGTGTGGGGCTGCTCATTGTGACTTGAATTGTGGCTGTTACAAGAAAAGATCTTTGCCCTGGCTGGTGGCTCAGTGCATAGGCTCCGGCCTGTGAGCCCGAAGATATAACTGAGTCTCTTGAAGGCCAAGTGGTATATTGGAAAAAATGTAGAATCAGGAATTAGCCAGGTCTGAGTGTGTACTAAACCTACCAAAACCTGTAAAATCAACCCTCTGGCGGCTTAAAGGGAAGGGTGTTCTTCCATTCCCACCTGAGTTTTAGTTTGCATTCTACTTCCTAAGCCCTAGATGGAAACCTGTTGACTTTACAGTACGTACACACAATTATCTTTGAAGCTCAATCTGAAAGTGTGTAGGACATTCACTGTCTGGGAAGGTGGCCGGGTGTGAAATAGGCAGATTGCAACAAATCCCTTATTTCTGTAAATCTTATTACTCATACCAAGGAGTGGGGATCGTATCAAGTTGAGTCCATTTTTTCAAATAAAACCTTCAGGTCTTTATAGGGTGTGATAGCTGGGGAATTCTAATTCCTAATTCAACATCCAGTGGTTGTTTGTTGCTGTTTTTAACTGTAAGCCCTGTGCTGTACTTTATATCCCCAGGACTTTTTTGTAACTTCTTACCCCCTTCATCTTTTTCATCCATCCTCCCTGCCTTCCCACCTGGCAACTTTCAGTTTCTTCACTGCATCATGAGTCTGTTTCTTTAACATCCAGTTTCATTTTAACAATAAGAGTATTTAAATGCATGAATTCAAAATCAGACTGCTTCTCAATAACCCCAGATGAGTAGAGGTACTGAGGTTGCCACAAATCAACTGAAACATAGACCTGGCAGATATTTTAAAGCTTACCTATGTGGCCCACTCACCATGCGTTAGAGAGAAAGAAACTGAGTTTTAGACACATTTACTAACTAGACAAAAGTCCTACATTTCCTAAGTGCAGAAACAAGACATGAGCCCAGGTCCCTAGACCTCTGCCTAAGGGCCTTCCAGTTTCCAGGAGTATTTTCAGAGGGTTCTTGCAGAAGACTTTCACGACCACTACAGCATTCCCCACATAGATAAGCTTAATGTTCAATAAATCTCTTAAGTGGAAAGAAACAAGGATGAACCCAAGCTGCCTTCCAGCTCTTTCTGTATTTCAGATCTGTAGATATGAGTCAGTGCCCTCACTGTACAGGAAATAGACTATACAAGCAGAAGTGGCGGTGATGGATGAATGCCTCAATTCCTTTCTAACCTTTGGAAATGAATATTAAACATTGGAAACAAAAAATTGGTGAAACATAAGACTAGCAAAGGTCGGAAACGGAAATGTTTTTCAGGAACTAGCCTAGCACATAGAACTTACCCCCCTCCCCCTCCCCATTAAGAATTAACTTTCTCAGACATCTATCGTTTTCTTAGAAACATCTGTATTTTAGACCAACCCTATTCTTCATACAGGATAAACTTGAGTATACATACACTTTGCTTAAAGGAAGAAAAACCTAAATCTGGTTTGTTCTCTTATGTTTTAGAATCTCAAATGCAATTCTGAAACTTACACAGACGGGTGGAAGAACAACTGCAAAAAAAAGAAAGATTTCTTAATCTTCAAAGCACTTCTTAATATTTATACATAATGTGCTATTTAAATAGACTGTTGGGTGTCAATGAACCTCACAGCTGGGAATTTGGAACCCGTGTTTTATCAACTCCTTGTCCCTGGGAAGTAGATAAGATTCGAGTAGAGCCACAGCTTCACATTTCCAAATGTCACATAAAACAAACAAGCATCTATTGCCTAACCAAGTATGTCCAGAGTTCAGTCATGTATTACTGAGAGGATTCACTAAAAAGGAACTTGACATTTGTCTCTGGTTTTAGCTATATTCTCTTCCCCAGTTCCTTGTAGTCACTCTACCAGGGATCATCTTGGTCACTTTTTACTACTGCCACACAGAAAGGGGGGTTTAACTAGTTTGTAGGAGGCCACACCCCTGACAGCTGAGCTAACCAGTCAGAGACCAAAGGGAAATGCACCGAAGTGGGGTAGTGTATGTGTTAATCTGTCTCATTCCTCCTTACTCTTCATTCTAGTTCTTAAAAATAGAAACTCAGATTTTCGGAGGAAATTGGTCTTTTTAAAAATCAAAGAAATACTTCTCTTTGCTCCAAGTATTTAAGATACAACCAAAGTAAAATGTGTCCGTATGAGAGTGCATGGTATACTCAAGTTACAAATGGATTGTGTTCCAAAAATTAATTTGCTAATGCCCATTTTAGTGTAGCCACATTTCTCATGGGTTCCATCTTCAATTCAGGAAAAACTTTTCAATAAAAGTATTTAGGCTCTCCTACCACCTTAGAGAAGCCTGCTGCTCCTAGAATTCTAGTACCTGATAAAACACTTCTTCTCTTACCCAATGTAATTGCTACATTGGTCATACCTGGCTTGCTTCCTGTCTCGTGGGTGCTGTTTTTATGGCTGACAGGCTGCTTCTCCTTTGCTCAGCACTGAAGGTGGAATTCCTCAACACTTGGTCATAGCCTGCCTTTTCTTCTCCCTCTGTGCTACCTGCCTGTTCAACCTTGTTCACATCCATGCTTCAAGTACCGTCTACATTCTGACAGCTGCTAAATTTATATCTCCCCTGCTCAACTTCTCCACAGATCACCCATAGTACCTCATCTCAAATGCATCATGTCCAAAAATGCATCCTGTCTTCTCTGCCAGATTTTGACTTCATTCATGCCCCTCCCCATTTCCCATGAACTCAGAAATGGCCCCACCATCTATCTGTCCAGGTGGATAGGTCAGAAATTTGGGGGTTGGTCATCCTTGGCACCCACCCCTTCCACCCCTCAGGCCCCTACTAGCACGGACGATGGTACCTCCTAATCGCCCATTCCTCTCCAAAACTGAATGTTCTGTGTTCTTTCTTGCCATGGGGCCTTTGCCTCTGTAGTTTGTTGGGACAGAAGTCCCTCGCTTGAGTTTTCATTCCTTTAAAAAAAGAAGTCATCTGCTGTAAACAGGGATTTGTTGAGTCATTCAGGTGTAAGGAGAAAAGAATAGAGTTTTGAAGTTTTCCTATTAAATGCCAGGTCAAGAGCAATTTCTTATGACAACCAGGATTAATGGTTATATTAGAAAGACTATAAATTTTGAAGTCCATGTGTCTCGTGTATGAAGACAAAATACAAAAAAAAAAAAAATACTTATTAGTATTTCACAACTGCCTGTTAACAAGTTGCCCAACATAATGCCATTAGCCACACCTGAATAGCATAATGTGGAAAATGATTGACATTCCTTTAAAGTTCAAGGGGTGAGAATTTCCTGTCTCGCTGTTTTTCTTTGCCCCCCCCCCCCACCAATCCCCCACCCCACCCCCCAGGCGGCTGAGAAATCTCTCAGTCCTTCTCCAGGGTTCAGCACTTCTGCCAGGCCCCAGAAGGCCCCTCCTGACTCTGACCCCTCCACCAGCTTCTTTGTAGAACATCCCCAGAGAACCTCATTTTATTTTCCTTCTTGATAGCTATCTCAGCTTGTAAATGTGTTCCATTGGTGGAGATTCTTTAATTAATCTTTAATTAATCCACTAAACGTGAAGCCCTGTGAAAGTAGGGACTATGTACTTTTTGTGCTCACTGCCATGGCAGCCCCAGAGCCCAGCGTGGCACATTGTAAAGGCTCCACACGTACTTGTTGAGGGCTGCGGAAGGAAGGAACGAAACACAGGACAGCACCCCTGCAGCAGATCCAACATGTCTTTGAGAAACTGAATTCAGAATCCTAATTGGTTTCTAGTGGTGCACAACCCCACTCCTTCCACTCACTAGAAGAACCATCCTTCCACCCTAAGCTTGGTGGGGCTCCCTGCCTGTGGGCACTTCTGAGATCTACACAGCTGCTGGTGTGTTGGTGGCCTGTATCGAGGTGCACCAGAGCTAGGTCTAGGGAAGCAGGGGTGCAAGTGAAGTAAGACCCACAGGGAAGGGCAACAGAATGGAAATAAAAGACTGGACAAGAGTGAGTCTAAAATCTTTAGCAGTGGAGGCCGCATCCTTTCATAGAGACCCTTCTCCCCAAAGGCTCTTGTGGTCGGATCACCCCTTTCCTTTCATCACCTGTGGTCCGCATGCAGGGCTATGGGGTATGGCAGTGTGGCCAGTGTTTCCAAAGTAGAGCAAGGCAGTGGGAAATCCGAGAGAATGAAAGAGGACAAGCCATTGACCTTCTTTCTCCCGGTGCCATCAGGCCCCTCAGTGGACTTCAGGGAATGGTCATCCTGGTAGTTTACCAAGACTAGCTCAATGCATCATCAGTATGTGGCTTTGGGGGTGTCCCTGCCCAGTCTCCTGAGAGAGTTGGACTATATGACATATGCTCTTTCCTGTGATGTGAATTAATCCTAGAAGTTGGCACCCACTGAGCCCTGTTTTGTACGGTGTACCACACCCTGAAATTATTCCCACGGGCCTTCCTCACCTTGCTCCTCAAAATTCAGTTCTTCCCTAATTGTTTCTTTCTACTTCCAATACTTGGCCAAGTAAGTAATAAGTAATTATGTGTCTGCTTGACAAATACACTTCTATCCCCCACGGCGGCAGAGAAAATCCCAGTCTCCTACAGGAATGACAATCCCTTCAGAGTGACACCTGCCGCAAGGTTCATGCTTTCAACAAATATCCCGTAAGCACCTACTACATGTCAGGCAGTGCTGGAGGCACTAGGTACATGGTAGTGACTACTATAGGTGCTGGTCTCTCCCTTTGGAAAGTAGTTGAGAGAGCTGCTTGAATAACTTAAAGGACATCACCGGAAGAGCCCTGTGAAATCATCAAAACTGATGGTTTCCTGACTGAGAACAGGCTCAGTGAGACACGGTGCGCGCCCTGCTCCTAGTTTTGCCTCTCCGGGCATGCTGCAGCCCTGCTTAAAAGGTTTAGCGATTTGCTGGTGGGATTAGGCCTACCAGGGATACTTTCAGTGCAGGCCCCAGGAGAGGTGCATTCTCTGAGCCGGGACACATTGAGTAACTCACAGGGGAAGCGTTTCCATAAGACAGAAATAGCGGCTGTTTATGTAACCACATCATTTGGACCCAAGCTCTTAAGCATTCAGTGTGGCATAATTTAAGGTAGTGAGGGCAGGAAGGCAGTGGGGGAGGGAACTGGATTAAGGGCTGACATCACAGATCTGTTCTTAGAATGAGAAGCTGTTGAAAGAACTATGATTGGAGTCAGATAACCTGTCCTGGTTATGAGCTTAATCAAACACAGTCAAGGCTGTGTTGTGCATGCAGATTTGACAATAAACAAATTCAAGGAACACCCTGGTAAAAAGCATTTCTCTACTGAAAATGGTAACTCCTCAATTAATGCTGCTTTCACTGTATAAGAATCTGTAATGAAATTATTTGCTTTCTCTAAGCAGAGTTGGAATATTGTGCTTTCCCAAACTGAAGTGGGCACTTATACCACAAAATGATTTTAGGTGATGTCTGGATCAATATTGTAGATAGAAACCTATACACATATAGATATAAACACATATATCATTCACATCAAATGTATTTCACAAGTGCTATTTATTACTACAATAGTTCCATGAAATTTGGTTGTATTTTTAATTCTCCTAGGAAATTATATAGACTGTTCCTTTCATCACATTTTATAATTAAGGGTGGAAAAACAAATCTTTATTGCATAATTACTAAAACTGAAAAAGATAAGGGAGAAAGGAGTTGGGGAGGGAAGATTACAAGGTTAAGCAAGAACTGGGGGAAAGGAAGATAGAAAATGGTCACAGAGAGAAGTATATATAAAACAACATCTAAAGAAAAGAGAACTAGTTAACTCAGAGATAGGCTTTGATGGAGTAACACAGAATTCAGTTCATTTTGAGGGATTTCCAGTTAGATTTTTAAAGATGTGTTGCATTTTACAGCATAGACATAGAGGAAATAAAAGCTCTTGAAAGTTTTTCATAGACCTGATCCAATGTAGATATGGGAAATACTTGGCCTGTATCTTAATGGGTTAAGTCTATGCACCGCCAACATTTTTCCCATATAATTATTCAATGATAAGTTAAACCAGGCTAATTTATTTAATTCCTTTTAATTCCTTTTCTGTATAGCAATTTTCAAAAGGTCACAGATAAATTAGCACTGGATGAGTCACTCTGATAGTTACAATAGCATAAGACTTATAAAGCAGCTGAAAAGGTTTTAGATTATTGTACTATTTATATTTGGTGCCATTTGTCCTTCTAGCAAACTAAAATGCCTATTTTTTTTTTTTTTTTTAAGATTTTATTCATCATTTCCAGAAAGAGAGGAAGGGAGAGAGGCAGAGAGGGAGAGAAATAGAGAAACATCAATGTAGGGTTGCCTTTCACCTGCCTCCAGCCATGGATCTGGCTGGAGATCTGGCTTATGACCTGGTTATGTGCCCTGACTGGGGAATCGAACCAGCAGCCCTTGGGTTCCCAGGCTGGCACCTTATCCACTGTGCACCAGCCGGGGCTTCAACTCCTAATCTCTTAAAGCTCTTTCTGCGGCTTTGCTAGGAATGAATAGGATGGAAGTGTGCTCCGTCCAAAGTTCAGGATGAGTTCAATAATATGAAATCACCGCCCACATTCCTGGGTCCTATTTCCCCTTGAAGCTACCTCCCCCAAATCTTGATAACAAACAACACTGACATTCTTTTTAGCCACGATATCATTAAAGAAATTATGCCATGCCCTAGGGACACCTGTTCCTAGATGTGGCTATGTCAAGTATGCCTCTGATGATAAGAATTCAAATCTTAGACCAGAAAAAAGCATCAGCGCTTCAGATAGGCTTTTCAATATTGCTATTTGGCCAGAAGAGTGCTCCTGTGTCCTCCTCTGTCAAATGTCAGGTCAGCCGGTCAGCAGAGTCAAGCGATATCAATGATACCTGAGCCATGTGGGTTCTCATTATTTATTGGCTTAATGCCACTCTCCTGCTCTGACAGCAACAGGAATGGCCACCATTTGTCTGTTGGTGAGACGGAGTGCCCCTTTGCTGCCCTGTTTGGAAGTGTCAGGGTCTCAGCAGCCGGGGCCACGGCCGCCTGCATGGTGCTTGACGATCTACATAGATCTGCGGCCACTGAAGGCCAACTCCTGGGCTACAGTCTGCTGTTTATGTTTCACAGCCATGAAACCGCTCTATTTTTGGATGTGAACTTGGCAGTGGCATAGTTTGCTGTCTGTGTGTCATAGATCCTGGTACCCATGTGGTGGAAGGAATTTAAGAGATTCTTCAGACAAATCCTACAGAGGTTTGATAGTTCAAGGTCACAGTCAGGGCGACAACCCAGGGGCTGGGACCCAGTGCTACTCACACACATTCCTGGAGTTTTACCTCGGGGTGTGTTATGGGTTTCAGCCTTCTCCTGTCCGGGCCAGGCCCTGCAGCTACCACTTGAGCTCAGCTTACACTGACTGGCTAGAGGCCTTGATGGCACCTGCCTTCGCCTGCTGGGGCTGCCACCGCAAAATACCACGCCCCGGGTGGCCGAAACAACACAATGTTTTCCCCCTAGTTCTGGAGACTGAGAGTCCAAGCTGAACTTGCCAGTATAGTTGGTTTGTGGTGAGGACTCACTCCTGGCTTGGAGGCTTTTGCACCATGTCTCGCATGGTGGAGAGAGAGAAAAAGGGGGAAAGTGGGTGAGCGAGCCGGTGCTCTAGCGTCTCTCTTCTTATAAGAACACCAGTCCTATCAGACCAGGGCCTCCCCTTCATGATGTCATTTAACCTTAATTACCTCCTTAAAGGCTCTATTTCGACACACGGTCACATTGGGGTAAAGACTTCAGCATGTGAATTTGCTGGGCAGGGGAGGGGGTTGTGTTTCGATCTCTAACAGTACCTGACCATTAACTAAAATCCACAGGGGACTGGACTGGACTTGAAGTTGGACAACTTTATTTTGCATTGCAAGCAATTCCAATTACAGTCTCTTCAGGGAGCATTGCTTATTGGGGCTTCCTAAATTGAAAACAGCGTGGGAAATTACTTGGAACCTTTGAAAGCACTGGGGCCGCCAGATGGTACCTTTAAAGTAATTTTTGAACAGGTAATGCCACAGTACGAGTAGAACTCAAAGGGCACGCAGTGAAAAGGACAGCCCCCTCCCCCCACTCCTCTGTCCTAATCCGTTATAGGTACCTGTGCATTGGCAAACACACTGTCGTAGTCTTGCTTTTTGTTTTTACACAAACAATAGCGTTGTGTGGACAGTTTTCTACTTTACTTACTTTACTTGATAAATCTTGGCAATTACTTAAAATCAGTGCATGTGGAGCCTAGTATACACTTCACATTTTATAAAATCTGTGGACTATTTCATTGCGGATATACCACAGTTTTCTAACCAGGCTCCTGTTGACGGCCTTTGAAGTTCGAGTTCTGGATTTTGAATTCTGTTTCAACCAGACATACCAACGGGGCTGCAGAATATCTTTGTAAATGTTATTCACGTAAGTATGTGCATACATACGCACCTGTAGGACCAATTTCTATAAGTGGAAGTGCTGTGTCCAAGGCCTGTGCAGTTCATGTTCTAGTAGTTATTACCATACGGTTCCTCATCATGGTCTGTAGGGGAGGGTATTGAGTGGGCCTGAAAAGTGACAGTTTCCTGGAAACAAGGAAATTGGGCAGGTTTGCCTTTTCCTACCTCTGTATATTGGCTGATGAATCTCTGAGTTCTGGAATGTTCTCCAACATTCCAGAATGAGGCCTTTCAGCCTCATTATATCCAGCTCACACTAGTCTCTCTCAGGAAGTCTTTCCTGATGACTGCTTTTCTCACTGTTATTCTTGGTCTGTCCCGTGCACTGGGCCTTTAGCATGTGGGCCCAGGAAATCTGACTGACTACAAGGTCCTCTCACACTTGCTAAATACAGTTTTTCTCTTTAAGTATTTTTTGTACACATATTATATTCCTAACTAAATCCCCTAAATAGAAACCAAAGCTTACCTTGTTTCTATAATAGCAATATATATTTTTATAACAGTTAATAGGATAAGAAAGAACTTTTACATTTATAGCTCATTCTTTCATGGGCCTTTTAAAGTAGCCAGAACATAACAATAATAACGATAATAATAATAATAAATTCTCAAGTTCATGTAAATTATTAATAATGTAGGATTGAGACACAATGAAATTAAATGCCCAGGTCACCCAGCTATGAAACGGTAAAGGCAGGTCTTCAGTTTTAATTACTCCAGATCAAGTCAACTTTCCACTATCACAGGCTCTCTCTGAAGAGTTGGTTTTGCTGAGCCTTCAGTGAAGAGTTGTAGATGGATAAACAGCGCTTCCATCCTGCCCTTCAGGGCTACCAGTCTTCAGGGAATATTAAAACCTTTTTCATTTTTTTGTAGCCTAGATTTCCTCATGCTCAGACCTCACCTTTTTTGGTCATACTGCCTTCTAAATGTGGTTTTTGTTGTGTAGCCAGCCACCACAATAAGGTCACTCACTGTTCAATATTAGCCTTCAGCTTTGGCCTGTTAGGGCTAATTAAACAGGCAGTGGAGTAAGTGTGTGTGTGTGTGTGTGTGTGTGTGTGTGTGTGTATATGTTGGAGCGGCAGCTCCACAACCAATACCAACATTTACTGTAAATCAGCCTCCTGATGAGTTTTATTCTCGCCCTTGGCTTGCTTGCCCCTTGGGTCCGATATACGCCCAGATCAGCTGGGTGCCCTATACTTGCCTCTTCTCTCAGATTTCTCCGGCCTTTGCCTTCAGGACGGCCAGGAACTCCTAGTACGGGGAGATGTGTGTGAATTTGGCTTCAGCTTGCAACACTGGACCCTGGATTTCCACGCCCGACATGGTTCATCTGCTGGCTCTTGTTTCGTCCTTTCCATAAGCAATTCTCTTGGAGAGACTGGAAGCATGCGTGCATGTGTGGGTGCCTCTGTGTGGTTTTCAAAGGTCAAGAGGGAGCTGAGATGGAGCAAATAATTATTTAGAAAGCTCTTACATTCTCAGATGCTGGTGGTGACTATTTTTAGGGCCCAGGAGACAAATTGTCACTGTTATGCCAACAACTGCCCCACCACACACACACACGCACACATACATATGCAACTTTTTTCATGCCAGAATAGGCCAGGCCTGTCTACCTTCCTGGCCAGTGTTTTAGGATGTGGGTCACTGCCTTCCTCAGAATTCTGTCCCCAGGATCTTGTTCCTAGCTGAACACCTGCCAGTGTGCTAGGATTTGGGTTTGAGGCGTGGAATGTGGGAGAGTAGCTAGAGGGGTGAGGGAAGAGAGGGGAGACAGGGTTTAACTATCCTTCTCAAGTTTGAGAAATAACGGCTTTAATGTTTATGGAAATCGGCCCCTGGCTAAAGTCAGTCTATTCAAGCAGAAGGAAGACTTGAGGGAAATTGTAAATAATTTTACTTCTCCAGCTATGTCAACACCTGGGGAAAACAGGGGCCTTCGCTATAATCATACGGCTTCAGTTGCTTGCCCCTGGGAGGCCTACTCCATAAATATGTCTTACTTCCCCCTTCAGTCTGGTAGGCAAAATGCTGCCCCCGCCTCATTTTCAAAACCTGTGAATATGCTGTCATACGTGGCATAAGGGACGTTGCAGGTATGATTAAGGGAAGGATCTTGAGATAAGGAAATTATCCTGGATTAGCCGGTGTAATTATAAAGATCCTTATAAAAAGGGAGGCATGAGGGTGAGAGAGGTGGAGATGTGACAAAGGATACAAAAGTTGGAGCAATGTGGCCACAAGCCAAGGAATGCAAGCAGCTGCCTCTAAGAAGCTGGAAAAGCCAAGAAGAGAGTTTCTGCCCTAGAGCCTCCAAAAGGAGCACAGCCCTGCTCTTATGAACCAGTGACACCCATTTCGGCCTGCTGATCCCTACCACTATATAAGATATCGTAATAAGTTAATATTGTTTTAAGTCACTAAATTAGTGGTAATCTGTTATAACAATGGGAAACTAATCATGTTCACTAAGACTGCTTTTGACACCCAAAGGGAAGATGTATTACTCCCAGGAGCACATCATCTCTCATCCTCTCTACCTGGTCCCCTGCTGCTCTGACTCAAGGGACATCCCTCAATTCCTATCCCAGAAGCAACTGTCCACCAAATCCCAGCCCTTTTCCCCAACAAGAAGAAGACTCCCTCGCCGTGGCCAGACACCAGCTTCCATCGTTGTCCAGGAGTGAGGGGCAGGCTAGAGGACTTCTTATTCCCATGCCCTGCTCCCAGTGGAAACAGCTATGTCTCAGTGCCTCCTCCCCACCAGGAAGGACGGGCCAGAGAGCCTTGTCATGCCGAGAAAAGCATCACTCACAGCAGTAAAGGTGGAGCACACTGTGGCTCTTCTCTCAGTGGTTTTGATACTGACCAAGCTCCTCTCCTGTTACCAGCCATGAGAGCAAGGCCAAGGCCAAGGTTTATCCAATGGTGCTGCAGCCCATTACATCTCCCATGCCTGTCCCGAGATGCAGCTTACCTATGCAACCTTCTGCTTTATATTCCTTTCTTCTTCCCAATCCCTGGTTAACTCATCATCTCTGTATCCCTAGTGAATTTGTCTGAAAATGCCTATGTACTCAGATGGAAATGCTGAAGCCTAAGAATAAGGCACATGAAAATATACCCTATACCCAGGTATACTAAAATTTTAAATAAGTGGAACTGAAGTTGGAATCATTACTGCACATTCTTTTTTGGCAAGGAACTAGAGAATGTGAAGAATTTTTCACATTATCAATAAAATCCCTTCCTCCTAGGAACAAGGCAGGTTTACTAATTATGTATTTTCAAATGGCATTTTACATTATTTTAAGAATTTTAGTTCTTGAATGACCCCATTAAGATTTGCACTATCTGGAGGGGAGGGGGAGGGGGAGGGAGAAAAAGAGGCAAAGAAGGGGAACAGTTTAGTCAAGGAACTAGCATGGATGATCTATGGACATGGACAACATGTGGGATTGACTGTGGGAGGGGGTGGGGAGGGTGGGCAAGAGAGAGCAGTGGGGGAAAATGGGATAAATGTAATACAATAACAATTAAATTAAATTAAATTAAAAAAAAAAGATTTGCACTATCTGAAGATAAGAGCACTAACACAATTCCAGCCTTTCCACAATTGAAATAATTTGTTCTGTCACTATGCTGGGAACAGTCAACCATGCTTTTCTTTACTCTCTAAATATCCTTTAGATATTATTTCCATAGAAATTATTATTCTTGAATCACAGAACACATTTATTTGCTTCAGATTGGGGAAGCTGTCTTATCGGTTGCTCAGCAACCCAAATATGTAACTGTCTTTTGTCTTCATTAGAACCTTATTTCAGACTGAGATCTTGACGTTCAGAGTGGAAGGTTTTGAGTGAGGAAATGAAGTTTTATGGACATAATCTGTTGGGATGGTTTTGAGGCTCCAGAACTAATATTTGCAAATGATTTTCCAAATAAAAGCTGTTAATCTGATGAAGAAAGCTATCATGTTGTTCCACTTAAGGGTTGTTTATAAAGGAGAGAACAAGTAGTAATTTCTAGAGTAAGCAAAAGGAAACAATTAGCACCAAATCACAACCGCTCTGTGGCTGCGAAGGCAGCATATGGAAAGCCCACAAGAGGTGCCAGAAAAGGCCTTTAGGTCCTGGGTGGTTAGGATGCAGACTATACACATGTTACACAATGGATATAAATGATAAAATAACTATGTATGAGCAGAGTTCTTTAGAATAGCCTACCTGTAATTTGGAAAATTCAAGTAAGTGCTGAAAACCAGGTCCGAAAGAAGGAAACAATAATCCGTTTTCGTTTCTTTTTCATTAGTTCTTGACTTACACTTTTTGTTAGTGGTCACGGACTCTTTATATAAATAAGCCAGTGGCATCTACCCCAGGTGAAAGGACTCTCAGTCTGAATAGGAAGCAAAAATGGTCATAACTTCTCTATTCAGCAGCCACCCATAACTGGCTGGATCCTTCTAGAACCAGCCTGTCAGCATTTACCTATAATTTGCTTCAGGTCCTATCATTTCCAAAGCCAGATGGTCACAAATTAAGAAGCCCTCAAGATTTGTGTTTCATGTGGTAAGAAAACAAAAACAGAAACAAAAAAGCTAGATGATGATTTGATGCTTCAATTTACACATTTATATATAATATATTGTTATAGTATTACAGGATCAATGCCCAAGATTTAGCGTTGTCTGCATCATTAAACAAGAGCTTCCATAGCCCAAAGCTTTTCTGGAAGAAAGGGTTCACTGACCAATATGCTCTCCGTAATAGGACCAGATGTGGGGGTGTGCATACTGAACCCCCAGCCTCAGGCCTGGCTGAAGAAGACAGGTCCCATGTTCTGCGACTGTGGGGCTCTTCCTTACAGGTTGGGAAAGAAAGATAGAAGTTGTTTTGAAAGCATTTATATTGGCTCTAAATGAAGGGACGGGAGAGGGTGAAAGGGCCGGTTCCGGGTGGGTACAGAGTCTGTAAGGAGCCGTGCAATCTTTTTGGGTAGGTTTGGGCAACAGTCGGAAATACCACGCCTAAGCAAAATGTGGTGGCACCTGGTGGTCAGCTTTTTGGTTATCCTATCTAAGTCATAGGAGAAATACCCACCTGGAAGGAAGTTAATTCAAAGCTCATAGGTATATTCCCAATTGTTAGCGGGTCTTTCGTTGCTTTCAGCCTGAAGCCAATTGATTAACCTCTCTTGTTTCTTCCTTCCACCCTCTGGTCAGCTGTCATTTAATTTAGAACATTTCAGAATTTTCTTCTTGTTAATATGAATATTTAAGTGATTGCATAAGCTTAGCTTATGCAAAATAACAACACCCATCTGTAAGATCATAATCGATGTGTTAGCAATCACTGTGTTTCCTCTTTCTGGATGGTTTGAAACTCCTGCTTACAATCTGCCACCAGCCCCCATGTGGCCTTGGCTAAGTCTCTAGGCCTCAGTTGTCTCTTTTGCAAAAGATGGAGATTGGACTTGACAGATGGCCTCTGGGTGGCTCCCGGAAGTAGAATTCCGTGGCTCCCAGCTCTGTCCACATCTGGAACCTCTTGCAGCGGTTAGCCGGAAACAGCCGCTGCCTTTGGGTGGACAGATGAGACAAGCAGGAGCTAGAAGGCCACCACTGCCTGAGCATACGGCCTCTCAATCCCTCTTTCCAACAGCGATGAGCTCGGAAGTTAGGGGTTAAACAGAAAGTAGGCCTTGCGTATTACCGACACCAGCCCGTGTGTACCCCAGACCTCAGGGTCACTATGGAAGCCACCAGGCTTGGGCAGCAGGGAATCATGAAGGCCTCTATGGCTTGTGACAGCATTTACCAAGAGGGCAATTAAAATGCTTCAGATAAGGACACTCTTTTTCTGTTGCAAATATTCATAAAAACTACCAATTAGTATTTGAAGCGTGCCGAGTGTTTGTGGTGTTGGTCATTCGGTTTGGCTGTTACTTAATACACTGTATGTCTGCAAAATTCAAACAAAAGAGTTTTAAAAGTTGACTTGGGAAATCAGGTTTCTCCACCGCTAGCTCATTGGGTAAGAGAAGGTCCCACGTGACAGCTGTCCATCAGGCAACCAGTCCATATTGGAGCAGAACAGTGGGGTCCAGGAGGGAGGTGTCCCAATCAAACAGACAAATGGAAATAACATGCTGTGTTTGAGGAATGTAGGACATGTTATCAGTAAGCGAATGGCCGAGGTAGCGGCATTTTGGGGGGGAATAACAATGGCAATATGGAAAGCCAGGCAAAGGAAAGAATGATGCAATTATTTATTCACATCAAGAAAAACAAAGATAATGGGCATAATTGCAATGTACCTGACTCTCCAAGGAACAGTATTTGTACTGAATATGGTTGATTCACCCAGTGAGGGGTGATGAGGTGGGGACCCAGATACAGTGCGTGTGAATTAAGTCTTACTGTACCATGGCAACATGTTAATAGAAAATGTCCAAAACTGGTAATTTAAGAGATATTAGCATAATCATATTATTTAGAAATATGGAAGGAATTATGAAGGGAAGTATCAGGAAACATCGATACTTCTGAGAACCACTTATTTGAATATGTGAGCTTTGCAATGATGGAAATATTTTTAAATAGGAACATAAATTATATTGGAGAACTAATTTTTTATGTGCGGTTTTTTTTTCTTTTTCGGAAAGAACAAAATTTCTACCCTTAAACAAGTCACCTAATCTGGCTAGATCATATTATCCTTATCCTTAAAATATAGGAGAAGATGGTGTTAGAGTCGATGATGAGACCCTTCTAGGGTCCAATCACCTGGTGTTCGCCTTCCATTCAAGTCTAGGAAGCTGAGGTGGGCGGAGCATTCACTTCACTCATTATGCAGACTCAGCAAGCCTGGTTGACTTCTAAAGAAGGGAATGTTGTTTCTTAAATCACTGTCAGTAATTTACTGTAATATTATAATCAATTTATGTAAGGGAATAGCTACGCGTCATGAAAAAGTTTGACATGCCTTTATTTTTTATTTTACTTCTAAGAGTGGCTTCAGTATTACCGAAGCTGTGACATCCCTTTTAAAATGTCCACGCCTTAAGAACAGGGAGTGTTGTTTCTTTGCCTTAATCTTTTTGTACAGCAATTATTTTACCTACTAGACTAGCAAATAAAAGTGATGGCTAGAGTGACCAAAAAGTGCTATCCAATAAAAAAAATGTAACGTGGGTCACCTATGTAAGTTAATTTTCTTAACAGCCATATTTTTTGTAAAAAGGAAGAACTGGGAAAATTACATTTTAATGTATTTTATATAACTCAATACATCTAAAATATCATTTCAACATCTAATCAGTATAATAGTACCTCATTATTATTAAATATTAATAATTATGAATGGCATTGTTATACTAGTTCACTAAATTCCACTGTATATTTTATATTCAGCACATCTCCATCTAGGATGCTAAATTTTCATCAGATACACTTGATCTGTATTTAAATTTTATAAAACTTACAGTAGAAAAATGTAGTCTCATGTCCAAGTGGTTTCAAACATACTTAAAAGTTTTCCAGTAATTGAACCAACTAATGATTTTAAATTTAAATTAACTAAAATTAAAAATTCAATCCCACGATGATACTAGCATCATTTCAAGTCCCAGATAGCAGCGCGTGGCAAGTAGCCACTACATTATATGCAAAGTCTTAGGGGTGTTCAGTCATTTCACTGAATGCTCAATAACCAAAGACTATCTCTCTCCCCTAAAGGCAGAGGTGGGAAATGGCATGAGTGCTAGACTTGAGTAGCCAATGTGACTGCAACTGTCCTCATGGCAAGTGGGCATAGAAGGCATGGAAAAACTCCTTCTGCTGAATGATTCTGCTTCCGTTTTTTTTAAGTTAAAAAGTAGATGGAGGAATTCACACTTTTGCTTTGAGTGAGTTTTAGGAAGCAGTACACGTCTGTCCATTAAGGCACAAGCCAATGTAACCATTTTTTAGGGCATCGGAACTATAAGGAAAGGAAAGAAGATAAATCATTTCTGGCAACCTTAGTTGGGGTTTCCTCAGAAGCAGAGCTAAGCCAAGGATTCAAGTACAAGACGTTTTAGAGGTGATTCTGGGAAACACCAATTTGGGAATAGAAAAATTTGACAAGGAAGCCAAGGGGCCACAGGGGGTGTGTAATTAAGTGAGTTACCGCCATGAGTCACTGAAGCTTAATCCCACAGAGGAGCTGTGGGAAATAGTGTGCAAATATGCCGAAGAGTTCTGCCAGCACGGGGGGGGGGGGGGGGCCGAGATATTTATGCACCAACTTCCTCAGTCATTAGTTCGGCACTGCTCCCGGGTGGTGGTAATTCCTCCTTTCTCGCAGCCCACAAGGAGTCACAGTGATATGGTCAAGGAAAGCCATTTCAGCAAGAACATGCTGGCGGTTGGGAGGCCGGGCAAGGTTCACTAAAGTGGTGTGTGGACTGGGGGATGTGGGTGATGATTGACAGTGCAGCTGTGGACACTCAGACTTACAGTGTCGGTTGTGTGGAACAGGACAGAGAGGTACATGGGTATTTCAGGTCTGTGGGGCTTTTTGAAATGCATACTCAATTGCCCAACCCCTCCCCTTCCCAGACCTGAGATCCTGATAAAATGAACCCCTTTCCCCTGCCCTGTGATCTGCTTGTTGGAGACGTAAAGGCCGAAGAGCTTTGTATCTCGTTCACGTACACGTTGACCTAAAAGCATTTCATCCTGAGGGTCGTCACAGCGAGTCACTGGAATTATGTGTCCAGCCAAGGGATGTGCAGTGTTTTCCACTTCTTCCAAGTTAGAACTCTGGTACTTGAGAAGCTCATTTACACCTACCAAGTTATAGCAAGTTCTATCCCCCTTTTGCTCTGTTTTCTCACATGTGAACAGTTGCTCTTCATAATATTTTCTGAATCCATAATCCCTATCATCTTACCGTAGGGAAAGCTATGTGGGGTTTCCTAGCTTCCAGAAACCACAATAGTAAGCTTTAATTGCTGACGTTTCCCAGTCTGAATCTTTAATAGGTGAGGATCCCTCTTCTAGTTTTCAAAGACTACCAAAGACAACTTCAGGGGATACTAAAAAAAAATAACATAGAGGTGAATCAAGTAACGTAGCATCTAATAAATATACAGTTGTTGACCATAAAGCAAAGGCCAGCTCATAGTCCTTCACCACGAAGGATTTATTTGGGAAAAAGAAAGGATTGCAATCTGGAAAGTGCCAACTTGGTGAGCCACATGCAAAGTCTGCCTGGAACAAGAGGAAGTACATTAAAGTGGGAAAGAGGAAGTCAAGGGGTAGGGTGGCTACCAACAACAGAGCTCTTCTGATAGTGTTCTGGTAGTGATAGACAGTGTGACAGTTGCCCCCACAGGCCATCCTGTTTCCTGCTGAGTTTAAGGTCTCTGTCATAAATTTTGACACAGTGAATTGGGAACTCTGAGTCACTTTTGCCAAACAAATCACCAAAAATTATGAAAGGAGATACTTCGCGTATACTTCCCCATTCTGTGCAATGGTACAGAATAGTATGCCATAAATGTCTATAAGTTTATTACATTTACAGTGCTATGACTGTTCTGCATTTTAATTTTAAGTTGTTGCCATACATTATTAAAATAGTCTAATGGAGAACAATTTGATGTAATATTTACCATTAGTTCAAAGTAAAGCAAAACAAATTCAGGTTTGCTTAGATTACATGACTACTTCAAATGAAAAATTAAATGTAACTTGCACTATTCATTGTTAACCTAGTTATGTTCATTATTTTCTTTTGGAGATTAATTTTCCATTTATCTGACTCCTGCCTTGGAGTTTCCTTGTATTGACCAATGTGCAGTGGACAGTTAACCTTCTCATGTCGCATAAATGGCAATTTGCTTAGCTTGGGCCTCATGGTCGTCAACTGTTTGAAGGGTCTTCAGCGGTATTTAGGTGCCGTAGGTTGTCCAAAAGCTCAATATTTGTTTCTGGACCCCAGGAGAAACCAAAGATGATAAGATATGCTCCTCTCACCCCTACACTCGCTCTTTTGTTCGAAACGCAAATTTTATACTGCTTGGAATATTTTAAATAATGATTTGATAGGAGATGTTATGGTAATAATAACTTAATTATTTATTGAGTACTTACTATGTGCTGGGTTCTTTATATACATTATCTCATTTAATCCTCACTCAACCTGTTGGGCCCGGTACATTTACTATTAGAGTTTTTAGAGATAATAAGTCTGAATTTTAAAGATTTAGGAAATTTTCTAAGGTCAACCAGCTGGCCATTATGGTAAATGATTCTGCTATTCAATTTCATTTATCAGATTATTAGGAAGAGACAAATGCTGAGGAATTTTCTGATCCTATGATTCCACTAGTTCACTTCTTTATGAGACTTCCATGTGTATTGTCCAAACTAAAATTAGAATTTTATATGTAGGCAGAAGTTTCTTTAAGCACAGTTACCTGCTTTAGTAAAAACTGAATTGTTGTAAAAAATCAATATGGTAGTCAATGATTTGCTTTATCTCAGCCTGAACGCTATGATATCATTTTTAACAACTTTAAAGTCTCACAAGAGTAAAAATAAAAAGTAAGGTTTTTTCAGTCTGATTTACTGTGTTCTAAGAAAATGCTACCAGTGATGCTATAAATAAAATACCTTATTTTATATATACTACTCCTCCTATAGTTATCAACAATTTGTAGAACATTCTGCACATGATGTATAAATCTGGAAAAATATGAATTTTTAAAAAAATTTTTGGTCATTGATCATCTCAAGCTGAGGAACCAACTCTGTTAAGTTACTCGAGCCATTCAAGGAAAATAAAATTGGCTATTGTTAGCATCTCCTTTAAAGACTTTTGATCTCATAAAAGCCGGTTGTTATTGATTACCTGCCTCTGACTATAATGACAGATCTCCACTTAAGTGATCGAGTGCATAATTGGAATGCACTTCACCAACAAAGGATGTTTTTGAACACTATGTTTCTGAATTCAAATGGCAAATATACACCCTGCCCCCCACCTAAAGTAGATGATTAAGGATCAATATCAAGAGCCTGGAGTGTGTTTACTCAGTCCTTTATGGATAAAACACTGGATTAGTTAGCATCATCTCCACTCACATCTCAGATGTGAGCCACAAAGCCATAGCTAGCTGCAAGGGAGGCTGAGGATCAACCCTCCCTGGACAGCATGTGCTTGGCTAAAACACAAATGCTATAGACAAAAGGACCAAATATTGGAGGAAAACAAGCTACACAAGATAATCATATGCTTTTTTTCCCTTTAATCTGTTAATGCACTGAAAAGCATTAATATACTTTCAAATGTCAAGTCACCTTTCTAAGTTTCACCTTGGTAATGAAGTTTTGTTTTGTTTTTCACGATATTGTTGGAGTCTATTTGTGAATGCTTAATTTAAGATTTTGGCATCTATACTTATCAAAAATATTTTTAATCTAATGCGGAAAATTGTAATACTTCACATTTACATGGTACTTTGCAGTTTTTGAAATTATTGCACATACGTTATCATCTTACTTGAGAATAGATTATTATCAGGAGATGAGAATTAGAAACAAACAGTAGCTATTAAGTGTACGAATAAAAAAAAACATCTATACCCCACCATCCAAAAAAGAAAAACAAAAAACAAGAGCAAAAAATATATATCTACAAATGGAAACTGCCTTCTCTTATTATTTCCTAAATTCTAAAGGGCCGTCAGTGAGGAAGTAACTGTTAGGGGAGGCAGAGGACATAGAGAGCTGAGAAGGTCTTTTTGCTCCTGTGAACTTACAGGAGGGATTTACCACCCCACAGAATGCACAGGGAGGACTGGAACTGCCAGCCATTCTAATGTCTAGCACTGGACTGGTGCTGCAGACAGCCCATCGATGCAGTGTCTAAACCACCTAGTTTTGAGTTTATCAGTAAAGGACTTCCTGGTTAGTAAGCATTTTTTCTGAACTTCTGATTCTTTACCTATCTGCATAGATCAGGTTAGTAATGGCGATGGATCTCCCTCCTGGGGAGAGGGAGCCCTGAAGACACAAGGCATTCCTACAGCTTGTCTGGTCCTACGTGTGTCCTGGTCACACCCTCTCTCCCAGGGTATGGAGCTCTTCCAGAACACACAGTGATTCCACAACAGTGACCACTCAGAAGTGTAAAATGCCTTTGGGAGGAAAATAGTGGTCGGCTGACATAATTTTGCAAAAAGAGACTATTGATAGTAAACTAGCATCACAGTGAACACAAAATTGCCCACAGAGCAAGACGAAATACGCTGTTTGTTTATTGCTCTTCCCCAAGTCTCAGTGCCTACGGTGGGTCACGGGTTAGGTACTTGGTCTTTCAGCATTTGCCGCCCTTCTCAGCCCTGCTCTCCCCCACTCCCTCCCTTCCTAACACACCCTCAGGAGCAAGGACACCACGTGAGCCTGGGTAGATGTGCTGGCTTCTCCCTGCACATCCCAACAGGAAGCAACGTTCAGGGAACTGTCTGATAATTCACACGGGTGCACAGGTCTCATTGAAACAGTCGCATTTTGCCCTGGACTTTGTGCATTGATCAGATAATTCATCCAAATTCACTTTACTTTGTCCTGTTTCAGGATACCCTATGCATCCAAGTTCTCAATGACTATTTGCACTGGGATAAATGCACAACAGAATAGCCTAAAGTGCATGGAGAAATGTCCCAGGATCCTGTCTATTTCTTTTACCATCATCATCCCTAGAAATTCATGATGAATATTGACACTGAAGGTTCAAGTCCAGGTGGCTAGAATATCTCCACTACCATTTTAGGTCTTTCCAAGCGGATGTCATGTATCATGAAGACACAACAGTGGTTATGAGCAACACAGGTAGCGTGCTTAAAATAGTTAATTATACTTTACCCTACGGGAAGAGAAAATGTTTTCTCCGGTTCCTGGAAATGGATGATGAGTAATTTAGAACTTCATGGATATCTAAACTTTGGTTCCTTATTTTTAAAATGCTGAGCCGGGATTTTAAAACAAGCTGTTCCATTCCAGAGCCCATCTCTTTACCATTAGACCCTATGGGATCTCAATCTTAGTATATAATATGAAAAATGTAAGGAGAAAATTAGTGAAGAATTAGGCTACCAGATAGTAAATGTGTTAAAAGTCTAGACAACTCAAATAGCCTGGTGTCGGTTCAACAAAAGATAAGTCAACCTAACAGTAAAATAAAATCCAACAGTAGATGCCAATATATCTTGAGAAATTAGGAGAAAAAGAAATTGCATCTTATCTGTCTCCTCTCTGCCCATCATATTGTAAGAGCTTAATACACGTTAGGTTGTTGTTAAAGCATATTTAGAATGTTCAAGATCTAATGTAAAAAGTAAAATTAAAATGTTTTAAAAAGCAGTTTTAAATGAATATTTTTGTCCTCTTGATGGGGAAACTTCCTAAATAGAATGTCAAAGCTAGAAGCCATAAAGGAATATTATAACAAAATTTGACCCCTGGAAAATACAAAACTTGTGCCAACTCGGAGCATGCAAATCTCATAAATAATCCCAAAATCCTCTTGCCAGGAAAAAGAATCTTATTCTAGGGCCTTGAATAGACATGCTTTTAAAAATATAAATAAGGAGCCCTGGCTGGTGGCACAGTGGATAAGGCACCAGACTGCAAACCCAAAGGTCACTGGTTCGATTCCCAGCCAGGGCACATAACCAGGTTGCCCTGGTCTCCAGCCAGATATAACCAGGTCTCCAGCCAGGTCTCCAGCTGGAGGCAGGTGAAGGGCAACCATACATTGATGTTTCTTTCCCTTCCCTTCTCTCTAAAAATAATAAAAATCTTTATATATATATATATATATATATATATATATATATATATATATGGGTAAATTAAGTAAAAAGTTATTATTCTACCATTATTTAAATATCTCCGAAGTGGCTGTAGCACCAGGGTGCGCCTCACTAGGCCAGATTAGTCCAGTATACAAAGAAGTTATTTCTGTAGAGACAGGACCTGCCAGCAGCTATAATACCTCACAAAACCTCAGACCACATGCAGCCATTAGCCAAAGTCAACATGAAAAAAAGAGCATGAGAATTGTCAGTAAATTCAGCAGAGCTGAAGTTCAAGCCATCCGTTTCAGTAATTCCCGGAAGTTTACACCTACATCTAAACACCATGTGGCTTTGTGATCTTATAGTTGGGCAAGTACAAAAGTTTAAAAAATTTTTAAAGATACATAGTTGATGCATCCTACACAGAACTTTTGCATGTAGTTAGTTTTTAAAGTATTTATTCCGCCTGAGGGAAATACATTTATTCAGCCTCAGTGAAAATCTCTATGCAGGATTAAAAACCTGCATAGAGGTCAAGGTCAAGTGAAAGCCCTAAGTAGTTTCTAAGAGACTTGCACATATAATCTGGTGATTCCATCTAGCTGGCTGACCTCAGCATGTGAACAAGGCCAGCTTTAAGTCACTATAGTGGTGTTTAATTTTGTTCCTAAGCTACAAGATCCTAATTATAAAATTGTTGTCCCTAATTTGTAGTAACCCCAGAAAATAGGATATCTCCATGTGGAACTGGGGCTCTTGAAGAGTTTTGGGGGCATACATTTGAATCAGGTGGCCCCTGAAAACCTACCCTAGTGAAACTGATGAACTAGTCCATGGGCCAGTCACAGCAACATCAGGTTGGTTCATTTGGAGCTGGTACCATGTCCTTACTAAGGAGCCTTTGTAAAAGCCCAAAGCTCCTCACTGAGAGGCTGTGCCTCACACAATGTCATGAAGAATAGGGACAATGACCCAGATAACTCAGACCCAAGAAAACCACCACTCTTGCTGCTAGCTGTCCAGTAGCAGGGCAGTGTGGTGGGAGCATTTGGGAGTGGAGTGGAAGCCATCCTGGAATTCAGCTGTTCATCCTCCATCTTTCCTTGCTCGGTATGAGGATACACCAGCTGTTGACAATGGTTTAGGGAAAATGGGCAGAACGTAGTTCTGAGGCCATTGTTTTACGTGAACAAATCATGTTAGAGTTCATTAAGAAGCCCTATGTGGGGTTGCTTTGGGTACTTGCTGTAGGAGAAAATTGTCTTGAAAATGATAAAGAAAAGTATGTGATCAAGTGGTCATAGTGTCTGAGTGGCAGAAGGAGAAAAAGCTTGCAGACAAATGGCCAAAAACTGCATTTTACCCTTGTGATGTGAGGCAGAGAGTACCATTTCCCCTCCTCGGAGGGGTAGTAGTGAAATGCAACAGAGGACTGTACACTTGGACTCGTTGGGAAGGGTCTGCCTTTACCGGGTTCAACACGCCTTGGACGGGTGGAGGGTAGTTTGATCCTGACTTCATTGGTCCCCAAATTATCTCACATACAAGACAGCAGCATCCCAAGGAAGCCGAAGAGAGAATTTGACTCAGTTTCTAGTTGTTAGATCTTAGAATTGAACCTGGATATTAAATCTGGCAAAGAACTATCAAAAATAGCATCATTATTTGGTTGAGTGTTACTTTACCCAGACAATTGACTTATTTCCCCCTCCCCTCTCTCTCCTCCTCACCTGAATGGCCTTGTCCTGGCCCCTGGCCCAACAGGCGTGGAAGACATCGTGGCTATAATGATCCCCGAGCTCAAAGGGAAGGAGATCGTCAGCCTGCTGGAGAGAAACATCACCGTGACGATGTACATCACCATCGGGACCCGCAACTTGCAGAAATACGTGAGCCGCACCTCGGTCGTGTTTGTCTCCATCTCCTTCATCGTCCTGATGATCATTTCCCTCGCGTGGCTGGTCTTTTACTACATCCAGAGGTTTCGATACGCAAACGCCAGGGACAGGAACCAGGTGAGTCGCAAAACGTTTACAAAAAATAAACTGAAAAATTATTGCAAAAGTAAGACCTGTTATTGCATTCACTTTGGAAATCACAGAAAATACCAAGAAAATTAAGACCCCTCTTAGACCCCACTGGATAAACACTTAATATTTGCTGTGTAGTGTTTTCAGATCTTTTCCAAACACACGTATGTTGATCCGTTACTAGTACTGTTCTATAAGATGTGGGTGCTTTGTCTCACTTTCCTAGTGTTCCTCTTTCGGGCAATTATTTATTTAGACACATAATAAAGAGAGAAAGGAGACGTGAGCTGAGATTATGCTAAGAGTGGCAGCATAATTTGGGAAAAGCCAGAATTTCCTTCTTGCAATGGAAGAAAAGAAGATTTCAAAATAAATAAATAAACGCTATTTTAAAAAGCCATTTATTTTGGAACAGATAACACACACACATGGTATAAATTGCCAAAGGTATAAAATGGTCCACATGAAAAGTAATCTTCCCATGTGTGCTCCTTAGCTACCCAGGTTCTCTGCCTGGAATTTCTTCTAGAGATATTTTATGGGCTTGCAAATACAGGTGTGTTTGTGTGTTTCAATAAATGAGAGCCCATTTAAATCTGTCCCCTTAGTTCTCACTGTGTCTTGGAGGTTAATTTTTATCAGCACTCAGTCCAAGATGCCTTCTCATTTCAAATGACTGTATAACATTCCCTTTTCTGCATATGTTACATTATTAAACTTGCTGCTATTCACGGGTATGTTTTCTCTTACCTTAAAAAAATGTCCAGGTGACACTGAGCACATTCTGTTGTTCGAATTGGGCCTTCTTTGTCATTAGAAGTAAGGACTGGTTGTTAAGTCCTTTCTACTATCTAAGAGCCTCCATCTCCGGGAGCTCTGTGAAGGAGGCCCAGGATTCTCCATTCTGCCCAACTAATGACCTGCCCCCTCCTGGCCTCCTCTTGCACTCTGAGATGGAAAGCCAGGTGCACGACAGATGCCTGAATGGCAATGTGCACTGTGGGCAGCTTTCCCCTCCCCAGCAGGAGGTTAAGAATCTAGGTCGCCCCCATTCCCAGATGTGCCACTTGGCCTGGCATTCACTCTTTCCTCTTCTGTTTATAGAAACCGTGCAGAGGGCAGGGCCGAGCCAGTGGCTGTGGCAGGTGAGCCTGTCTGCTGGTGATGCTCTGGGACATCATCTCACAGTCTCCCAGGATGTCCCATCTCAGACACAAGGGCCGGGCCTGTGTCCTGAAAACCACAGGACTCTCAATAGATGGCCACTAGTTCACATGTGGGCAGATCAGATAGACTGCATAAGGCCTTGTTTGTTTTCCATAAATAGTATTGCCTTCCAGGCTAATCCAAGGAAACCAGACCCATTTTGTGTTGTTTTATGTGAGGTCTGGTAGACATTCAATCAAGTTTCCTTAAAACAGTTTCCTCTCTCTGTGAATACTTTGTCCTAGTATTTGCATGTTCATGGCCCATGTCATTTTGGTTGCATTTGCGCATATGGGTCCTGAATTGATGTTGGAACCAATTTGTCTGGCATTGAACGCAACTTGAATGCCCGAGGGAAAGAGGAAGGGAAAGGAGTGTGCCAAGTGTCCCAGGGTCCCATCTGCAGGCAGAGAGGCGCTTCTCTCTCCTAAAGAACAAGAACTAAAACAGTCTCTGATGTTTCCCTGGAGAAAGTGCAGAGTCCCCCAGGGGACAGAAAGGCCAAGTGTATGTTATATCTGTGAAGCTTTCAGCGAAGCAATTAGCCAGGGATGTGCCCTATTCTGATCATTCAGGCCCCAAACGCTCTTTGTCTCTCAGGCCTGTTCTGCATGGAAGAACATCCTGAACTGGCGAAACTGGAAATGACGTGGCTCTACTACACACCTAATTGTACCAATAAGGGAACTGAGGTTCAGAATCTTTAAGTGACTTGGCCAAAGTCACACTGTTAGGGGCAGAAATAGGACTAAAATCTGGAGCCTCTAACTTCCCAGCCATTGTCTTCTGTACAACACCTCCCTCTAAAAAGTAACCCCGATGTTCTTACCTCATGTCCTATGTGCCCAAACAGCATGACATCATCATTCTTATGAGGTCACCATGGCTGTCAGAACTGTCAGACTAAGTCTCTTAGCCATCTTTCTAGATTTTCAAAGTGGCGACAATACAGCATAGAAACTGACTGTGCAGTGGTTTCCGTTGCATCACTCAGGCCTGCAAGGGACATTATTATGTATTAGAGTGACGGGGAGTCTGCGTCACCCATGGCCATGCGAGGTTCCAAGTGACTGGGACCAACTCTGTTTATGTTTACAGTGCCCTCTCTTCACCTAGAACATAAGAACACTGTGTTATTTTTGCACTCGGTGGTGATGATGATAACCAGGATTATAAAATACAGCTATCAGTAATTACATAATTATCAATCAAATTAGACAAAGCACAAGCTCAATTTTGATGCTGCTTTGGCAACCTTCTGTTCCTAGTTTTGTTTTTGTTCTTGTTTTTTAAATCATCTTTACTGCATGTCTGTGTGTAAGGCAAAAAGGGACAAGCGGAAGGTATCTGATTTTTCTCCATTTCCTAAATATTTAGAAGGTCACTAATTTCTGTGTCTTGAGTTGAACTAGAGCATGTCATTGTTTATCCTCCTTGCTGGAATTTATGTAGAACTTTATTCTTTTTTGTTTTTAGACGTTATTCATTATTTTTGAGAGGACAGGGAGGGAGGAAGAAAGGGAGAAAAACATCAGTATATGGTTGCCTTTCACCTGCCTCCAGCTATGGATCTGGCTGGAGACCTGGCTTGCAACCTGGTTATGTGCCCTGGCTGGGAATCGAACCAGCAACCTTTGGGTTTGCAGGCCGGTGCTGATCCACTGAGCCACCAGCCAGGGCTGAGGACTTTATTCTTTTAATAAGCTGTTCTATTTTTACTTTCCATGAAGCTATTTATGTTCACTATTGCCAAGGAACCAATAACCTTGGTAAATACTTTCTTATACTCATTTAGATAGAATTGAGGAGAACTCTAATTACTAAGATGGTCCAGTTCCTGATAATCTAAAGTGAAAGCATGATTTGGATATGGTTGGATTGGAGAAAATCTGTAAGAGCCCCCAGGATGAGGGAGAGACCCCTGAGACAAAAGGCCTCTATAACTCCATGTGACCCCTACATCTACCTGAGGTGGTCCCTTAGTCTTCCATTGATAACCCATTAGGCTGCATTTCTGAGAACCACACAGGAAAGGATGTGTTTTGTGACAGATTTCTGGTCCTCTATTCAGGTTCCATACAAGGCTCTGTCTGAGCAGGGCCTGTGGTCTTCCTCCCCTTTATACTTGACAGGAGAGACCAACTACAAAAGTTACAACTGCTTTACTTGGGTCGTTTCACTAAGACTGTGTATGTTTTTACTCATTGTCTCTTTAGTTGGCATTTTGGAATCCAGTAATACTAATTAGAAAGTTAGCCCATTTTTAAATTCAGAAGTATTTTAAATTTAGAAGTACTGACACACAGTATTTCTGTGTGTCATTTTCACGTCAAAAAGAAATGTAGATGCGCATATACTGACAAAATACAACTATATGCAAATAGCATTTTTTTAAAAAAACTTTATAGTACTTTTGCCCTTATTTTGTCAACCTGGACTCCTACAGAAAAGTCTAGCATCTGTACCTTAGAGCAGACTTTTCTGGCTCTCCAGGGTGCCTAAAACATCTGTTCTCCCCTGGCAGGACAGACTGGCTCAGCTTCATCAGCCACTCACAGAATATTGCCCTGCTCCTCCTGAAAGAGGTGCACCTGAACTACCATCTAAAGTGAGGTTGGACGCAGGGCCCTTCAAGAAAAAACAGCATTATCCCGTTTTTCCCCCCAGAATGTTCAAGAAAAACATGTCTCCCCTCCTTTGTGAATCATCTTATTTCTCAGGATTTTAAGGGAGGAAGACTTTGTTAAGACTTGATGTTGAGAGGACTTTGTCACTGTCTTTTTTATTCTGATTCCTGCATCTGTTAGTTCTGGGCTTTTGCGAAGCCCACCTCCCATAGGAGTTACCCTCCACTGAACTCCTTTAACCTCCCAGCCCTCAGTCACAGGATGCTAGTAATGGGATTGCTGATGGCCATAATCCCTTCACATGTCCTGAATAGACACACCATTTTCCTTTGTTTTAAAGGCAGCTGGTATTTTCCTTTAAAAGGGCTTGGAAATGGCTTCTTTTTTTTTCTCCTGAAGGAAAGAAATAATATACATAATTGGCCCTGTCCAGGTAGCACAGTTGGTTAGAACATCTTTCCAATATGCCAAGGCTGCAGGTTTGATCTCCAGCCAGGCTCACACATCCTCCCCACCCCACCCCTTCTTCTCTGTCTTTCTCAAATCAATAAATAAAAATTAAAAAAAAAAATTTTTTTAATACCCTATTTTTATTCAGACATAGCCAAAAGTAAATACATGGACAAGGTAGAAAGTAGTCTTTGAATTTACCTTATGCATTCATATTTAAAAAGGGCATATTTCATTTGCTAAAATAATTATTTTAAATAAATTTTGAAAACATTATTATTTCTGGCTCACCTCCTTTTTAAAAGTTGATCTTGCCCTGACTGCTGGCTCAGTGGATAAGGCACCGGCCTGCAAACCCAAAGGTCACTGGTTCAATCCCCAGCCAGGGCACATAACCAGGTTGCAAGCCAGGTCTCCAGCCAGGTCTGTAGCTGGAGGCAGGTGAGAGGCAACCATACATTGATATCTCTCTCCCTTTCTGCCTCTCTCCCTTCCCCTCTCTCTGAAAAAAAAAATATATATATATATATATATAACAATAATAAAATCTTTTTTAAAAAAGTTGATCTTTCTTTGAGTATATGACCATTGTTTGAAAATAATTTTTACTGCCTAATTGTTCTACTTAGCTTTTGAAAATAAAAAACGATTTAAGTGATCAAATTGGGGCCAGATATTACATAATACCAATTAACCACAATTACATTACAGAAACCTCAGAGCTCATAACTTAAAATTAAAACAATCAATACCTGTTTAGTTTGCTTTAGGTCCAGCTCTCTTATTATAAATAAAATACTAAAATAAATAAATAAATAAATATAATATAATATAATATAATATAATATAATATAATATAATACTGTGCAGGTTGACTGCATTTATTCCCTGTAACGAGTAGCCCCGTTCCCTGCCGTGCAGTTCTTGCTCCCGGCTTCTTCAATGGAAAGCAGCTCTTAGTTGAGACAGTCAGGTTTTGCCAAAATCAGGGCCGTCAATTTGCCTACCTGACCACATGTTTTCCTCATAGTTTGTCCATGTGTCTCCTCGTTAACTGGCTAAACAGGTTGTTTTCCACGCTAAAAAAAATTCTCTTGGTTTAAGATTTTATTTGCTTATCAACCATTAATAAAGCTTCCACCAAATAGTAAGCTTCACAGAGCAGGAATTTACATGTGTATTTCCACTACTATTTTTTTTTTCAAAGCCCCAGAGTTGTGGCTGGAGAAAGTAAGTGATCTGAAATACGCATTAAATGATCCAGTGTTAATTACGGAAGGCAGCTTTATTCATGTTAATGGAAGCAAACATGAACACAGTCCTGTCCTCAGGGAGCTTACATGAGAGAAAAGCACCTGGCCTTGATTTTACAGATAGCAGATATCATCACGGCGACATGAAGCAGAGGGACAAGTACTGCGAGGGTTTAGACAGGAGGAAACTTCTCTCCTGGAAGACACCTAGGAAGGGCTCCCCGCAAAATGACGTGGTTGAGACAAAAAGGTGATTGGCAATAACTAGACAAAGAGGAGAGAAAGGAGAGTTGTATCCTGTTTAGTTTTACCTCAGTTCTTTTTTTCTCTCTCACTCTGTGTCCCCCATTGGTCTTTATTATTCTAGACTCTTCCTACTTTTCCTGCCACCTTAGTCTGCTTAGATTTCTGCGTAGATCTCAAGTGTATGTAGGTGTCCTTTTAGGAAACAGCTCAACTTATTCTCCTGTTCAAAATGCCAGTGATTATTTTAAAAACTAAAAATGAAACCTCAAAGAGAAAACTAAATTAACATGGAGAATATCTCCTTTTCTACTTATTTACTATAACTACTGTGTGTTAAAGGAAGTGCCTCATGATAGGTACTTTTTGATTGGTTGGCCAGTGGGTTACTTAGTTGATTGGCTAAATGGCAGGTTGACTGGTTAGCTGGCTAGCCAGATGTGGGTTGGTTGGCTAGCTACTTGGTTGGTTGGCTGGATGGCCAAATGTGAGTTGATTGGCTGGCTGGCTGATTGGTTAGTTGGCTGTCTGATTGGGCAGAAGTTGATTGGCTGGCTGACTAGATGGTTGGTCAATTGGGTGGAATAATACGAATGGTAGTTTTGCTTTGGCTTTGAAGTCAGGCTTAATTTTATTCATATTCTAACTAACCTTTCACTAACGCTATAATATTAAAACAATTTACACAAACTCTATAAGTCTCCATTCATTCTGTAACATTTTTTCCCATAGGGTTGTTATAAAGGGAGAAGATACTACACATACAGCCTTACCATGATACCCAGGATAAATTAATGGTTCGCTAGTATATGTTGACTATTTTAAAGACAAGAAAGAAGCTTGATGTTATTTCCAAGAGGAACAAAATTAGTGAAAGTAAATGCTTATTCTGTTTAAATGTTCCATTTTTCTCAGTCCTTCAAGTACGAGTATGTTTTGGTGCTACAAATGCACATCTATAACAAACAGGATATGTATCTAGAAAGGTGACATAACATGTAAAAACCTCACAAGCAGAGAAGCAAACCATTGTTTCCTTGACATTAAAACTGAATTCTTTTTGCACCTTCTTTGTCTCTGGCTCTTCCTCATTGCGTTATCATAGCACTCATTAGAAAGTAACATTATTTTTTTTAATAGTGCATAATGAACTGTTTCTTGATGGGCATTATAATGATTAACCAGAGGTTTGCTTTATAATTATTTGTTAAACACGTATACCCACATTAATACTTAAATGTACACCAAGAAGCAAAATTGGCCTGTAAGAACGTGATGTAATAGAATGTACAGACTAAATACAAGCCTAGTTTGGGTCTTCATCACTAAGGAAATGTCTTAATATTTCTTTTTTTTTTTTTTAATGTGGATAATGTTTATTGATTTTAGAGGAAGGGAGAGAAACAGATCCGCTGGCCTCCCATATAGGCACCAACCAGGGGTCCAACCGGCAACCTACGTGTGCGCCCTGACCAGGAATTGAACCTGCAACCTTCTGGTGTATGGGATGATGCTCCAACCAACGGAGCCACCCTGCCAAGGGAAACTTTTTAATTTTTCAAATGGACAGGAATAGACCAACAATAATCCCTGATTGTGAAAAAAGAAAAGAGTAGATGAAGTTTATTCTAACTACTCCAGATGGGCTATCTCTGTGTCACAAATTAAGTGGCCGGAGTGGCAAATGACTAAGCTTATTTATTTATTTGCTAGTCTGCCTAGATGTAACCTGCACTAACGTCACTGTAGGGCGGGATATCTCCCTGTCATGTGCCGCTGGCTTAATATGGCCCATGAAGCAGTTCTCTCTCTGGCAGTCCTCAATTCCTGGGGACACGTTGCACAGACGTCACCACCCTGTCTCTTCCAGACCGTCATCGTTACCAGTCATGCCACTTGCGCATGATTCCAGACCGAGATAGCTGCCCTGGTTTATTCAATGTGATCAGAAACAAAGTGAAGAATTGCAGGCCTTCACTACTAACAAGCAGCTTTCCATGTTTCAGCGCCGACTGGGAGATGCCGCAAAGAAAGCCATCAGCAAGCTCCAGGTCAGGACCATCAAGAAGGGTGACAAGGTAACAGCCTCTTCTCCTTTGGGGTAGGAGCTATTCTCACAGGCTTCTGGCTTTCCTGGACACCAGGGTAGGAGACAGAGAAGGATGGGAAAGAAGAAAGAGAAGGGTCCTAATAGTTACTCCCTAAGCATCTGTTATTGTACCCATCTTTATTAAGTATAATTTAAAGCACTTTAGAAAATGCGTACAATAGAACAACACAGCAGTTTGGATAGAAAATATGAGAATATAAAGAGAAAGTATGGGAAAAACATAAAACGCCGGATGAAATTAGTATACAAACGCATCACCTAAAATAAATCATTGAATTTACATTGGGGCTTTCTAACAGCCAATGCAAAAAAGGAAATACTCAATTTTGTAATAGCAGATTATTACCTTATTCCAGTGCCCCACAGGGCTTGTTGTTGTTGTTGTTGTTTTAATGACTCTTTCTGTATTAGAACTTGAAAAAGTTTTCCCATGAGTCTTTGCCAGGAAGACAATGTTAGGTGCTGAGTGATGCCTTCCACTTTCATCTACGGTCAATGCCGGGAGTGTATTTAATGCCTCTGAAATGTAATGTCTAGAACCCATAGTTGCCACACAGCCACCCTCACTGTAGAATGGGGACATAAAGCCAAAAGCAAAGGCACATCTCCTGGGGTCCCCCTTCACCCCAGGAGAAAGATTAGAGAGGTGGATTGCAGACATGGATTTGGGCTCCTGGAGGCTTTGTAAGGGATTCATGACTCACACATGCTCCTGGCAGTGTCTCTGGTCTAAATGATTGATTTGTCTCCCTAATTACGCTGCTGTTTTACAACTATATAAAAAATGCTGTTGAGCTTATTAATATGATAACATTTATTTAAAATCACTGCTAAATTTAAAGTATTTTTTATTACCTTTTCTCTGAACCATAAAAGAATAAAGACTATTATGTAAGTAATATTTTATGGGGTATTAAAGCCCATTTATATACTTAGAAAAAAAGTTGGAAGCACTCTCTTCAAGTTGTGTACATTAGATTCCCAAGGAATGGATAGATAAAATATCATTCAGATATTTCTCATCTTCGAGTTTTTGTGATGTGGCTCTAATTAGAATAAAGAGCACTATTAGCAATGGTCCATAAAAACATTGCTTCTTTACAAAAGCACGTGCCATGGAACTTAGGAACAAAACATGGTGATCAGAAGGGATGGACAGTAAGCCAGTATTCAGTCCATTATTTATTAAGAAAACTGCCCCAGACTGTTGAAGCCTGTCTCCAAAGCATCCTGGTATTTGGACATTATCACAAGAGGTGAAGCTACAAAGGTAGGCCCACGTGTGCTTTCTGTATTGCAGGAAACAGAGCCCGACTTTGACAACTGTGCTGTGTGTATTGAAGGCTACAAGCCCAGCGACGTGGTACGGATCCTGCCCTGCCGGTGAGTCACTAGGCCGCCCGCTTCTTGACTGGGGCCAGTGTGGCAAGCGTGTGGCAAGCGTGTGGCCGCTGGCCTCTGACGCAGCCTGCCAGGCCCGTCTGCCCAAACGTGTCTGTGCTTCAGGACCAAACAGCTGAAAACTCATTCTATGTGTGTAACCTTTCTCCTTGAAATATTGTGCTGAACCTTTTTGCACCAAAGGAAGATACAGCTGTGAACTAGAACCACGTGATACGTTTGATAATGTGGCTCCCAGGACAAGGTTCCCTCACCACAGATCTGTGATATTCTGAATCAATTCTGGATTTTACAGTGCTATTCTCATTAAAGGAAGAACATCTTTCAAATGTCTTATGAATGATCATGAAGGGATCAGCAGGCAGACTATGGTCAGGAATGAGTAGGAAGTCCAGAGGCAGACTCCATTTCCCTAGTATTTTGTTTTTGTTTGTTTGTTTGTTTTTACTAACAGGAACAGAATGTGACAGTCCCCCGACCCAAACCTCTAGAGCCTATAGGACACAGTACACGTATGCAGAGCTGGGAAAACTGCCCTGGTGACTCTCATATAATTGTCATCCACTCTCCCTAACAGAAATTTACTGTTACGGTGTCTGAATTCTTTCTGTAGAGTTAAAATTAAACTTATTAAAATTTAAATTAAAATACATTTAAATCGTTTAATTAAATTATTTCCAAATTGCCTTAAAAGCTGTCCTCCTGTCATTAAAAACTTTTTTTTTTTTTTAGTGTTTCTGCATCTGTGCAAGTGTTTTTGAAATAAAAATTAAATTCTGCCTTGAAGAAATGGTCCTCACTTAAAAAGATTGGCTTTAAACCATCTTAAACAAATTAAGTAGAAAAATACACCAAGGCAGAAAACAAACCATTTATTCATAAAATGGTGAAGAACTCTTTATTAGAAATACAAAAGAAATAAAGCATGCCATTAGAGGAATTGGTTTAATAATCCCAAAATGACAAAGAAGCGACAAAAACAAACAAAAAACCCCACCAGGACAGTCAGACAAATGCAGAAACTCTCCAGTGGACTGGATCACACTTGACATGCTTTTTAGGCCAATTGGTCCTGAGGACACCAGATTGAGGAAAGTGACCTGGGTGGCCCAGTTAAGGCCTTCAAGTGGGATAACTGCCCTTGGCTTATAGATGCTTGGCTGTCTCCAGAAGGTCATTGTAAATCAGACACAAAAAGACTTAGTAGTTTCCTTCGAAAGAGGGCAAGAAACATCCATTCTCCCTCTAGACACGCTACTTGGTGTTTACTTGGCCACTTCCAGAAACTGCCGCAGAGCATGGCAGGCGGTGAACCACGGAGAACCTCTGGGTGGCCTCTCACCTTGGCAGGTTCTACTCGGGTTTCGCCAAGTCTGATCGTTATAAGCAAGGAAGGCGCTTTCCTTTATTGTATTTCTTGGAGATTGTTCAGAGCCCTGTGAGGTTGCGCCCACTAAAATATACATATCCAAAGCATATTAAAATTACATAGCGACCTTTTCCTGAGACTCCGGAGAACTTTACAAATGTGATTAAGAAAATATTTGAAAGACCAGATGCCGCATTCCCTTAGCTCTGTAACGTGTGCAGGGATACTTGTTCCCTGGGAGCTCCAGGTCATTGCCCCCCGCTGTTCGAAGCTGCATAATGTCCTAGTCACAGAGGTATCCTGGTCCCACCATGGCCTGTTGTGTACCATCTGACTGATCATAATTCTTTTTTTTTTTTTTTAAGATTTTATTTTATTATTTTCAGAAAGAGGGGAAGAGAGAGAGGCAGAGAGACATCAATGTATGGTTGCTTTTCACCTGCCTCCAGCCACAGACCTGACTGGGGACCTGGTTTGCAACCTAGTTATGTTGCCCTGGCTGGGAATCGAACCTGTGACCTTTGGGTTCACAGGCCGGCACCTTATCCACTGTGCCACCAGCCAGGGCTGATCATAATTCTTAATTACGACAAATGGCATGTCTTTAGCAGTAGATTGTATGATATATCAGACCCGATCTCCTTTTACAGTAAAATGTTTTAGGAATATTAAGCAAGAAAAAACATCATTTTAATATTTATCTCTCTCTCTCTCTCTCTCTCTCACACACACACACACACACTTAAGGGCCGGTTCAGTTTGGCCTCAGGCTTTTCCTTTTTACGTTATTTGGTTTTCAGCTCATCTCTTGATTCTTTTTGCTTCAAGCTCTTTACTGTCCATCTAGTTCTATTTCTTTATTGTGGGCCTTGCTTTAAATAGCAAAGGTAATTGAGTATTTCCAAACACAGGCTATGTATATACTTAATGAGTGATCTTAGATTCGCCACACCTATTTGCTCTTTGAGGAGCTCGAACATTTGTTCCATGCTTTCAAATCAAGATATTTTTATGCCTGTTGCTGGTATCTGCCGGAGGATTTGTGCTAATGGATATTATCACACAAATGCGCTGACATTTGCTTTTTGCCAGGTAATTGCCTCTGGGGTATTATCAAGCCTGCGCTCCTATGCACTTCATAGACTCCCATTATTTCCAAGCTGACTCATTCACAGAATTCTTTGCATCTCCTTGGAGTATCAAAGAATGTTCTCATGTATTGTCTGCCTTCTCTGATACTCTTTCCTCTGCCCTCCTCACTCCTGACACACTGGGCACGTCTCTGCTCTGTTGTTGGCAGGTAGGGTGTCTTTCCATACCACTCATGGATGGATGCTCTTGTACCGTTGCATTTTCAAAATCATTCTCTTGTTTGTTTCTTTGGGAGACCTTGCACAAGTTAGAAGGAATTCATAAATGATTTCCCCTGCTATTTGCAGTCATGGGGATGATCAGAACGAAGCCGTGCACCTGCATACCTACCACCTCCAAGTACGAGTTTTCTTTAACAATAGATATTCAGGATCAATTCTTGCTTTCACAACTTTTCATTTAATTGAATTAATAAATAAACTCTGTAAAATATTTTAGAGTGATCATGAAGGGATCAGTAGCCAGAATATGATTACTAATGAGTAGGAAGTCAAAGGCACATTCCATTTCCTTTGATCTTCTTAGTAATTGGAAAAGAATAGTGTAGTGCCACCAAAACTTCTAGGGTCTAGGAGAGGGTGCCAGCTGTGTGTGTTATGTTTTTAATTTAGGCTTGACTTTTATTAACAAAAGAAACTGTCACTGAAGGAACTTAGATCTTGATTCAGAAATCTAACTTAACTAAGCATTGGTTTTTATATATTTAACTCGAAACCTGACAAGTAATGATAATTGCACCTATTTATACTATTATGATTATTGCTATTATTACAATATAATGTCACATCATTCCTATTATTAGACCTATGACTGTTCCTACTACTATCACTGTCATTGTGACCTTCGGTTCTTTCCTGGCTTTCTGCAGTAGCCTTCTCACTAAGCTCTCTGCTTCTCCTGCCCCTTCATTATTCACTCTGATAAGTCTGTTTTTAATTATACAGCCAGATTAGCTTGACTCCTGGTCAACCTTAAATTCATTAAGTGTACCAGAAGTATGACCAAAAAGTTATTTCAGGGAAGATTAATGGAAATGTACTTCAGTCCTTCTATTTCTCTGAATTCTACTTCTGCAACAAGGTAAACTCACAGGAAACTAAAAACGTGCATTATTACCTCTTGCTCCTTACAAGGGGATTGAGTTGGCTAGGGCCACAGCCATTGCTTTAATCCAGGATTTCAGTGTAAATCACCCTTAGGAAAGTTGCCATGTATGTCCTGTTAGTATTTCACACTCTTCTCAATGGGGACTCATTGGATTTTTTTCTTATGCTCACTGATGGAAAGCTAAAAGCCAGCGTTGCAGCCAAAGGTGTTTTAGAAGCCTCATCTCTGACTGTTTTATGTCTTTATTCTTATTTCTCTTTCTTTCTTTGCTTGTATGGCATCTTTGGGGGAGGGGGGTGTTTGCATCTTATAAGTCATCTTGAGTCCTTTAGAATAAACATTCCACATCTTTAAAACTTTGTGAGCATCATTTTTAGTTGTTATATAATATCCCATATCGCATAATTTATTTGATCACTTTTGGACATTTAAGTTGCCCCCACAACACACGCAGCTTTTTTGCTGTCATAAATAAGACTGTGACAAACAGCTATGTGTATGGATCTTAGTTTATACTTCGGAGTATTTCCTGTTTTCTAAGGTTAGGTATTCAAATTACCTAATTGTTTTTCATAAAATCGTGCTAAAAGAGTTTTCCAGTCAGTCAGAGCTAAGAAGAATGTTCCAAGTGAAAACCACCAGGGGTGAGTAGGACCTGTTAGCTTGTAATGCACGTGTCAGGATGATGGGGGGCGGTAGCTGGCCCACACCATTTGGGACCTGAATGTGGAGCCAGGCTTGCAGCCAGGTGCCAGGGACCCTCAGCTTGTGCCATGTACACAGCACACTGGCACTGTGTGGAACGTGGTTCGCAGGGGTCAGACAAGAGTTGAGGAGACCAGGTAAGAGACTGTTAACCTAAAAATAAAAGGCCAACATCAAAGGCAACAAGCATTTATTTGAGATGAAAAAGAATAGTTATTCTGCAAGCACTGATTCAGACAGAAACACAAACTGTTCCTAAGAAGAAAGAAATGTTAAAAAGCTCTTCTAGTAAGAAGTGCATCATTGAGAATAATCAGCCCTGCATTCTTAGCCCTGAAGACTTGGGCCGGAATGGTTATCGGTCACACTTCAGCTGGCCTAGACAATGAATACCAGGTCATATATTATATAAATCCTTCAGGGGGTAACCAGGGTGTCATCTGCAGGTGCGTACGTATATCCAGGCATTAACGCAGGCCTGGAAAGTTTGAAAAAGTTTCAGCTCCCAGGTTAGTGAGAATAGGAATAGGGTCTTTCCTTGTAGCACAACTTTGATAACATTAATAATTTTAGCAGCTCAGTTGCAGCGACTCCATTTTATATATTTATTATAGAGTCTTCACTCTTTCCTCAAGGCCATTGCCAAGCCAAGGCAAGAAGTGCTAGAGGCCTGAAGAGGGGTGTTGGCTCTGAGGGTGCAGAGAGCAGGACCCAGTCCCCAGTTGGGAAAGGTTCAGAAGGAAAGCCCAACATGGGCGCAGTTGGAAATGGCTGCTGCCTCAGATGGTGACTGGTAGACACCTCTGTGTTTGTTTGTATTTAAAACATGCTCCTATCCTTTCATTCGACTTCTACACAAGAGGAAAAATCCAGCAGCTAGCATGCTATTGCTCAAAAACGGTAACAGGAGAAACAGATTCCAAGCACTGAAACAGATTTTCTTTATTGCTCAAAACAATTAAGGACCAACTCGGGCTTGTCTTTTTGGAGACTTTCTCCGAGCCCTCCAGCCCCAGAACACTCCCATGACTGGATCAGTTTGGATAGATTATTATTTGAGTCTGTGTGTAAATGCTGTGCTACCCTTCCTCTTCTCTCTGTTTTCGGAATGAAGGTAAATGTTAATTGTATCAGTTGAAGAGCTCCCTTTAGTCATTCAGGGCATACAATATATTGGTTTGGTTCGTTTTTTTGGTTTGAAACTTAAGCCTACATTTTCGCAAAGATCAGAACATGGCTAGTAGTATTCCTATTGAAAGAGATGAAATGGAGATTTAAATATAGTCATAGGCCAAACTGAAAATCAAAATGAGAGTAAGTGGTTACTATTTAAAAGTGCAGTACCCATGAATAGTGAAAGGACAGATGAAGTTCATAGGTGCAAATTGGGGTCGCAGACGCCCTAAGTCACAAAGGAATTTCTAATGATGTTTCAATATCTGAGTCGGATAAAACCTAAAAGCAATAGACCTGAAGATTTGGAAAAAGAAATTTTTGAGAGCCGTTGGATCAAAGCCTAATTTTGATCTACGAGTTTCAGTCGGTTCTTTGAAGGTCTGTCATGTACCACGTGTCTGCAGTTGACAAACACACTCGTAATCATCCCTGTCCACCTAACCCGTGGGCAGCCAGCTACTTATCTGTCTCAGTTGATGTGACCCAAAGACAGGTGACATTTTCTTCTACCAGAGTAGCAACCCTGGGAGACATCTAGTAGAAAGCACCCAGCAAACAGTAAAGGGATCCATTTTTAGAACTTTCTGAGTAAGCACGTGAGTGGCTTGCCTACCAAGGCTGCGCCTTGTCAAAATCAAATTAATGGGATTTACTGAGTTTTTGAAGGTGAGAGCGCAGCACACACCCAGCAAGTGGCTGGCATCGATGGGCCTTCCTGCAAAGCTGTTTGCTCAGTAGAGTTTGGCCCAGCATTTCCTTCTCGTTGGCTGCTTCCAACAACACCTACCTCTCCACCAGGAGAGCCTGGTGTGCCTCTCCTGAAACTCTCATGTGGGATCCGTGCCTTGGATCCTTGAATGGTAGGTCGCCCGAGGTGATGTCGAAGACATCTCAGTTGAATGCTGATACTCATTCGGGAGCCTCCTAGTGTATGGGGGTGGGGGAGAGCACTCTCATTCACTCTCCTTGCCAGACATGACATGATCATGACAAACAACATGCCATAAAGGATTATAATCTGATGTAAATATGGACATCATTTTAATATTTGAAAACTCAAAGCCTCACCATCAACTTTTACCGCAAGCACGTGAAATTGAACACTAACCCCTTAAGACGTTTCCCCAGGGACCGGCCTGAGTTGTAGATGAGTCCAATGAAGTGGGTGTCTGTGTGGGCAGAAAATTCCAACCTCTTTCTGTGTAAAAATAGTTACAGAATTACAAAATGCTGAAATGCGATCAGGACTCTGTGAGTCCTCTAACTCGTGAAGTGGCAGACAAAGGAGTGGTTTCTGGCTGGGCAAAAGTGGTCCGTCCTGACTTTACCCCTCGTGCCTGTAACTTAGGCTTGATGAAGAACAGATTTTTCCCCCCGTTTCCTGTTTTGAAAAGAGTGATAAGTGTTGTCTGGTTTTCATAAGGATTGACTTACTCTTTCAAGCTCATGTTATACAAGTTGGATTATTGGGCATTTGTTTGTATATAGATGTGATTTTTAAAAATAACCTCCAAGGTTTCCGTGCTAATTATGACATTTTGAAAACAGAGAAAAGTATAAAGAAGTAAACAAAAATAACCTCTCCACCCGGAAAGAATCATTATTAATATTGGTATATTGAATTTTTATAATAAGTGTCTATATATGGTATAGAAATACCATCTATATTGTTATATATTGTATGTTATTCAACATATACCACATATATGTTAAACATCATAGAGTTAGGCCATTAAAACAATTTTTATTCAACTTTCCTATTTAACACTAAAATTTTTTTTCATAATTAGAAGCTATTTTAAAATATCTGAGTGATTTCAGAGTAACCTATTATCAGAGTTTAGTTAACTGTCCTCCTATTATTCAGCATTTAAATTGCTTCCAGTTTTCATCATTATAGAATCATTACTTAATTGTTTATATATTTTTTCTATGTATATATCCCTTAGGAAACATTCCTGAAAGTGAATTTGCTAGGTTAAAAAAGATTTTAAAGGACATTGATAAGTTTTGTCCAACTGCTTTCCTGAAAGGTGGTTACAATTCATACCCCACTAGGAGGGCGTGAGTGTGCTTATGATAGTGTCACCTTGGCACTGTGAAGTAGTACTGTTTTAAACATCTTTCTCATCTGAAAGCAAAGATAAAGGTAGCACTAGTTTTGATTCCATGTCTTTGGTTTCTCTGAGATAGAACTGTTGACTAACACAAGCTCTGCATATATCATATTATATCTAACCTAAGCTGTTATTGGCTACAAGATGGTTACTAATTTTAAAGATGTTAAAATGTTGGGGGATGGGGGAAATGGTATGGTCTAGAATTGATAAAACATGATATTAACTATTTTTAAATTTGTGTTTTCATATTTTTAGTAAATAGCGATTTTCCTTGTTTAAATATATTTACTTTGTTTTGATAGTGGTTTTTGATTAAGAGCAAGAAGGTTATAAAATGTATGAATTTTTATCTTGTTCCGTTTTAATGAAATAACATCAGTTAGCTACATTTTTAAAAATCTATCTGAAATTTATGTTGTAAAGCATTCCACTCAAGAGTTGTTGTTTATGAAAACCATTACTTAAAAAACTCATACTTTCAGGAACATAACTGTATATACTCTGCCAAATTAAAAGTTATGTAGCATGGAGGGAGTTTTAAATGGCACAACTCTTTTGGAAAGTTGACAGTTTCTTCTAAAGTTAAACACATACTTACCCTCTAACCTAGCAATTTCACTCTTGGATATATACCCAGAAAAAAAAAAAAAAATGAATGCAGGCATTCACGGAAAGACTTATGCAAGTATTTTCATAGCACATTTATTCATAATAGCCAAAAAATGAAAGCCACCCAAATGTCTAACAACAGAAAAATTTATAAACAAATTAGGGCACATACATGCAATGAACTATTACTCAGCATTCTAAAACAATGTGTATTAATAAGTATATATCAAAGCACATACAAACCTGAAAATTTCATGTTGCAAAAAAGGAACCCAAGCCAAAAAAAAAAAAAAACAAATACGTACTTTGTGATCCCCTTTATATGAAATTCAGTAGCAAACAAAGCTGGTCTCTGCTGACAAGTCATACTGGTAGGTCCCCGGCAGGGAGTGAATACCGACTGGTAAAGAACTGCTGAGATCTCTGTGGGGTGATGCAATCTGCATGTCTTCATCTGTGTAGTATGCACATAAATGTATACATACTTCAGTCACTGCGCTTTCTGGAGATTTAAGCAATTTTCAGACCTACATTTAAAATGATGAAGAGAAAATTGTAAGTGTCAAAGAAGCTATGCTACAGACTTTAAAAAGAAAAAAAAAAAAAAGTTTACTTTGTGCCTTAGTCAAAATTACATAAGACTTCAGTTCAAAGTGTGCAGATGGTGTTTTCTAATCATTTTTTCTTTGATTACTTTGGATTTGCGTGTGTGCCCAGCCAAAAAGTAAATGCATCACTTAATCCCAGGGATTAAAAGGAGGAAACATGAAAGGAGGCAGCCGTTCTGGAAAAGGAGGTCCGATGTGTTCCTTTCTGTCGCGTTTTCCATGGAGCAAGTGCCACCTTAGGCAAGAAGTCTTCAACTCTAATAACCTTGTTCAGCGTGGCATTCTGACTTCAAATGTCCTGATCCCCGGCTATATTAATCAACTAGACAGATGGGCCAAATGCCAACCAGCTTTGCCACCACAGCCAAATGATATAATTAGACCAGGGTCAAGTTGGCGGCCCAGCGCCTCCCTCTCTCAGAAGCCAGGGGAGTGAGTGAGGCGACTGGGAGAGGAGGGTTTCACAATCCCCGCCGAACGTGTGTTCCCCAAGCATCGGTTTCTTCCACTGCCCTGAAAAAAAGAAAGCGAATTTAGGAGCAAGAAGATCTGATGCGGTGCCTTAGTTTTTCAAGTTTCGTTGGTTTTTCTTGACTGCTATTTAAATCCAATACTATGGACAACTGGGGAAAATATGCAGCTGTTTATTGTACTACTTTAACTTTGAAAAGCTCTCTACTGTTTACGAAGCTCTTTTATACATATAGGATAGCTAGGTGGTATCTTACCATAGCCTATAATCTAGAGCAGGTACTATATTAATCCCTCGTTATTCTGTATTATTCTGTGATTCTCTGTTGGTTTTCTTTTTCTCGGTACCCTGAATTCCTATAGTGATTTCCAGTGTCAGTTTTGGAATCTCTTCAATGATACCCAGAAATATTTTTTCTCAGACTTCCTCAGGTATAACTGAGAAATTCACCTCCTCAGTTGGATCTCAGAGCTCTGTTCTGGCTCATGGGGGCAGGGACGGAACCTACTGGCCTGTACAACACAGTGCAGTAGAGAATTGGGAGAGCTGCCACAGTACATTAGCACCTGGCTTGCTAGTTACTGGACCACGGGCACAGCTCTCGAGCCAGGCAGAAATAACGCACAAGAAAAGTCACGTGGATTTCAAAGCCACAGTGGTCAAGATGCTGGTGAAATCCCTTGATTTTAGGAGTAGTTAGACAAATAAGAAAATCATTGGGAGCCATTTAGGTTCGTCCTCCAGATAGGAATGGCATACACTTCTGCTATAACACAGCCTGTTGAACACCACCTGGGCTCTGTCAGCACTGGGTCAGGGCCATCACCGGTCATTCTAACCCAGGGAACGCCTGTGCCGCATCCATTCATCAGTGTTCCCGCAGCGAGACTTGGCATGGAAGGAGCGGCCCTGTGAGCTATCTGCCCGGCAGTCGGGGCTGGGCAAGGACTCATCAACACCCTGCATGTCTCCATGGGGAACGCCCAGGCCCCAGAAGAAGGCAGGAGTGTGTCAGGTGTTAAGAGTCTGTAAAAGTGACGGGCGGGGAACTGCTTCCAGGCTAAGTTCTGCCCCAGGAAGCACACTCGCTAGGAACTGCACTGTGTTCAGGGGAATATGAATGTAAGGAATCCTTTCTTTTCCAGAGCACAGTCGTGAGAGCGTGTAATCCCCCAGGTATAATACTAGGTTTTGAAAATAGAAACCCTTCACCTCTGCTGTCAAAGATGCCCCAGCTCACTCGGGACACACAACAATCAGCCAAGGTGACCGTAGCTAGCATCTACTCTGGTCAGTGCCCAAGCTGCACCAGCAGTTTAAATATTGATATTTAAACTGTTTTACCCATGTGTAAAGAAGTGATTCAAACCAACAAAAATCACAGAACAATACGATACTCTGCCATTGTTAAGTGCCAGAGAGGAGTCTAAGTGTCTGTGTTCCTTGCCCTTGAATTGTCATAGCAATCCTCAGAAAGGTCACCTCTAACAGTAATAATACTTCAAAGAGTTGCTGAGACAACTAAAGCACATTGTCAGGACATCCGAGGTCACAAGGTGAAGGCCTGGTCTTCAAACCCTGGAAACCAGAGCTCAGTCTCCGCTGCTGTGACACATGTGAGGCAGTGATAGGGAAAAATGGAAAAGTAGCGAATTCCTCTTGGTAGAGTTTGGAGAAGAGTTGGGATTGTCAAGGAAGAGAAGGGATCTCTGAGCTGTGACTTGACATATGAGCAAGATCTGTCCCCGCCCCTGGCACACACACACACAGAATGAAGAGGGCGTTCCAGAGGTCTGATGAGAGCGAGGGGTGAACAGGGGGCTAGCAAATGTGACAAGGTCAGATTGGGGGAACGGCTTTTCGTGCTGTGTTCAGACATTTTGACTTTGTGCTCTAGGTGACGGAAGTAGCCGAAGCACTTGAAGTCTGGGGAGCGCTATCCCACTTATATTTCAGAGAGCATAGGCAAGAAAGAGAAGGCAGACCAGGTCAAGAAAAGCCCCAGCAAAAGTGTGGATTTAACCTTCCAGGGCACTTCACTACCCAAACTTGAAAATGTTGTGGAAAATTGCGGGGGCTGCCAACTCAGGTTCCCAGGCCCACTGGGGCCGGAGAATGGGAGGGCTGGATCCCTAGGGCCAGTGTTACCCTGGTCGCCTGTCAGTCAAGCAGCCTATTATCTTCGCGTTGGCCTGACGCGGCCCAAGAGACAGCTTCTCCCTTCTGTGACCCAGTCGGTGAAGGGCACCGTGAAAGCAGATCACTGTTTCCTTTGGTTTTGCCTGGTCCCCAACCTCTGTAACTAAGATACTGCCTCCTTGAAGCCGGAACACAAAAAACGCATTTGGAAAGAATAAAAAAGTGGATCCCTCTAACTCCCTCCCCCTGCCCGTGACAGCTCACTGGGGGGAGGAGCAGCAGAACAGTGTAGAACTGGACAGAGACACCGGCTGGAGTGCTGGGCTGAGGCCGGATTTGAGTAGCTCTTGGGGTAACTTCATCTACCCTAATGGCTTCAACTTCCTCCTCCGTAAAATGGGAAGGATAAATTTCACCTTAGAGGGCCATGGTGAACTAATAATATATGTTACATGCCTGGACCATGGCAGAGATTTGGTAACCAAATTCGTTTTATTAATTAAAAACTCACTCTTATTTCATTGACAGCTTTGCAAATAAGAGTCTGAGGCTCTGAAAGAACACGTGGGCTCCCTGTAGACACACCGGATATGTCTGTTAAAATAGCTTACGTTGCCTAGGAGAATGGGGTGCTTAAGCTGTCCCTGTGACCGCATTCTTGGGTGACCATGTTACCAAAGGGAATAAAACAGCCTGCACTGGTGCCCAAAGGAAAGCCTGGGGACCCTAATCTCAATGGCAGGTGGCAAGGCCAAATAGCCTGCAAAGGCCAAAATAGCTGTTCCTCCCACAGGTGGGGAAATACACAGAGACAGGTGAAATGGCAACAGAAAACAGGAGGAAGTGGAGAGGGAAATGGGCAGGGGGCTGGGTTTCAGCACCGCTAACAGCAGGAGAGCTTATTTTATTCTTCACCATCAATCCTCTTTGCATCGTCATGCAGCTGTTGGCATCATGCTTTGTCAGGTGTACAAAGAACTCTTTCTAAATGTTGGTGTCCCTGTGGTGAATAAGGAATGAGAAGCATTTGGTCAACCCCCTCACTGCATTTCCCGCTTGTCAGGCTAATGTTAAGAGATAGAATATGTTCTTCTTTTGTCCCCCTGGATGTTCCTCACCCAGCCTTTGTTCACACCTGGGAAGGATGGATGCTCTCCTGAGAATCTTACAAGTAGGATGAGTTGCGATTGACTTTGCCTTAGAGATGTTTACTAAGCGGTTGGTGCGTGGAGCCAAATTCCAGATTCTTCCTTTATTCCTTTGTTTGTTTATTTAGTCCAGTGTCTTTTCTTTTTCTTTCTATTTGGGAGGAGGAAATGGTTTTGTGATCCAATTGGAAGGCCACAGCCTTTGTATTCGAAGGTTAGCATAAGAAATAAGGGGGCCAGAAATGTTCATAATCAGCATAATCACCCTATGTGTCATTTCAGCACTTTTTCCTTTTTGTCCTTAGTTCTCCCTTTGATGTTTTAAAATTTTCAGTTACTTGCTGTCAACATTAGGAAACGGATCCAGGAATGTGACCTTTTCAGCGGCCTTTCCGTTTTAGTTCTGGGGAACCACCGAAGGGCTGTGGCATGGCCTGCAAATGAGGGACTTTATCTTATTCATCTTTGTTCCCGACTCCTAGCACAGAGCAGAATGGAACAAGGGGGTGATGTAACTCATACTTTATTTTAAGAAGATAAATCTGGCAAGGACGAGTGGGATGATGAGAACAGGGAAAGACTGGTGGCATGGAGACCAGTGTGGATGTCATTGGAATAATACCAAAAAAAGGCGAGGAGATTATGAATGAGGGAGCAGCCCTGACCAAGGAAAGGTGATGACCGGGAAAGAAATGGAGGGGGAGTGAGTCCAGGGGCCTCGGTGACCACATGCAGGAGTGAGGAGCACCAGGGCCTTTGATAAATATCTATGTAGCAGATATTTCTTGAGCATCATCTGTGTGCCAAGAACTAGTCTAGACGGTGGGATACAAGAGTGAATCAGGCAAACAAGGCTTGCGATCTCAGGGAGCTTACATTCTCACTGGAGGAGGTGTGAGTCAGGGTTCTCCAGAGAACCACTATATAACACTGCATATTTCCAAGGGATTGACTTACGTCATTGTAGGGGCAACAAGTCTGAGATCTGCAGGCCAGGCCTACAAACTGGGAACTCTGAGCAGGAGCTAATGGGATAATCTCCTTTGTTGAAAGCCAACTGGTCGTAGATATTAATCACATCTACAGAATACTCTAGATTAGTGTTTGATGGAATGGTCTGGCCCTGTGGACACAGAAAACTAACCCTAACCACCCCAGAGGCTGTCAGAAAAACCTGTGGGTTGGAGGGAAGTCACTTAGGTGTTAGAGAATAAGGGCTGACTTCCGTGGCTTGGACATGCAGGGAGGTCCCCACACGAGTAGGTAGCTATTCATCCTACCGGTGAGGCAAATGAACCTTGGAGATATGAGTGAACTTCATTTAAGCTCCAACCGCTCATGAGGGGCCCTGCCCTCATTCTGGCTCCAGCTAGTGTTTGGGAGACTCCGCAGAGCCTGCCTCCTAGGGATGGCCAACGGGGCCCAGATGTTTGACTTGGTTCCCAGGAGAAACACCAGGTGGTGAAGAAATTCAGACCAGGAACTTGTTTCCTGAATGGAGAGCCTGAACAGAGCAGGAGGGAGGGTATTGCTTGGAGGCAGGGAGGGAAGCCAGAGGACTGGCCCGGGAGGCAGGGACTCTTGTCTAAATCCAAGCTCAGCCCTCCCTCACAGGGCTGGGACAGCCCTCCCACCAGTGCCCGGCTCAGGGCTTTCTTGCAGCTGGAGGTCCGCTTTCCTCCCCCCTTCCCTTCACAAGGATAATGAATGTCTGGGCGGCCTGCAGGTCTTAGCTCTGGCACTTGCTCAGCAGAACACTCCTGGTTATAATCCGCCCAACTCCCTGCTCTTCTAATATGGTACTTAGCACTGTTGTCACCGAGCAGTTTATTTCTATGATTATTTTATCAATGTCTTCCTCTCCTGCTATGCTCCATCACGCCAGCTCCCAGGGATGAGCACCATTCTTCATACACTCCTTGTCCGGCGAATACATGGACAAGGGAATAAATGAATTCGATACATACCTTCTGAGCAGCACAACTGCCGGGCATTCTAAACAACAATCCGCAAAGGCAGTGGCACACCCCGGTCGCCACTCTCCTTTGCTCGAATTCCCAGGCCGGTCCTATCCTGTATACTTCTAATCCCATCCTCAGCAGTGGGGATTTATTTACCAAGTTCCACGGAAGAGGCAGCGCCTTCCTGCACGCGGCTAACTTGGAGGGGGCGGGGGATCTTTTTAAGCATCGTGAGACTAGTTAGAAGAAGAGGAGAGGGTGAGGGGAGAAACCAGATGTGCTCCAGGTGTGCACCCCTGAGGCAGAGGGCCAGGCACGGCTGGAATGGCCTAAGGAAGCCCTCACACTTCAAACAGACAGTTCTCTTGCTCCATGCCCCAGGCAGGCCCCTCGGACTGTTTCTGCCGGTGGTCTGCAGTCTTGTGAGTGAGAAGACAAGCTTCTGACTCCCCCAGTCTCTGCTACGTCTGAGTGGGCTCCCCAGAGCCACGCTGAGACAGTGTCCATTAGGAGCCCTCCCACCTCTACCGAACGCCCTGTGACCCTGCCACTCAGATGAAGGCTCAAGGACTGGCCCCGGCGGGTGGAGGCAGCGGAAACCAGCCCGTCAGCTGTATAAACAGCAACGGTGACAGCACCTCTCCCTCCGGCCTCTGGTTTGACAGCCAGCAGGTGTAACAACTTAAAAGGTCACCTGTGTCGTTAAATGCTTCCAGGAGCTCTTCTGCCCTTTCTGCTGGGCCCCAGACATTAACGGAAACGAGCCTTTATTCTGCAGCCTCTCCCAATTGTGAGCAAAGGAACTCTGGCGTTATGTAAATGTAACATCTATCAAGTTACCCCGAAAGGCCTGTGAAAGTTCCTCTCCTTGTATTCTTTCCAGTAAAGCTTCTTCCCTTTGAGAAAGAGGAACATCTCTCCGTTCCTACATCCTCTACGTTTTCTGGAACGTGGACTCACGGAGGCCCCTCCTGGGACCCAGACATGCTTTGGTGGCATCGCCACTGGGGAAAACAGGAAGCATGTTGGCCCCGATGTTAGGAGACCGAGGCCGCGTCTCGGCTCTGCCGCTGAGCAGCCGCGTGACCTTGGACGCACATCTGGGCGGTAGTGGACTAGGGCGCGTCTGCCGTCGCTGCTGCTCTAAGATGTATGGTTCTCATTGCAGGCATCTTTTCCACAAGTCCTGTGTTGACCCCTGGCTCCTAGACCACCGCACCTGCCCCATGTGCAAGATGAACATTCTTAAAGCCCTAGGGATCCCGGTAAGCACAGCACAGCCTACAGCACGTGATGTCTGTCTTTCTGCATTGCCCCAAAGCAGGGAGGAAACCCCACACCTGGCTTTCGTCTGTCCCCTTGATCCCGTAGCAGTGGTGTCACCTGGTGAGGCCCGAGAGAACTCCCATGTCTGAAAACACTTCTCCCTCTCTCTCTCTCTCTCTCTCTGTCCAAGAGCATCATGGCCTCCTACCCACATCCCTGGTGTTTGCCTGTGAGTCCCAGTGCTGCCTGTGGGGCCCTTGGGCTCCTCTTCCGAGACGCAGCACGGGAGGCAGAGCTCTGCAGGCCATACTGCCTGATCCTGCCCCAGACCCCTGACTTTTCCGTGGAAAAGAGCTCTCCCCAGCCCTGGGAAGGGAGGACAGCTGCTGGGTCCCTGGCTCAGAGCCTCCGCTGAACTCAGGTCTCTGCGGAGACCTCCGGGTGAGCAGGAAACCAGACCCCGAGCCATGTAATTCTAGTGTGGCCACCCAGCTGGTGCCTCCGTTATCTGTCGTAGAAAACCGAATCTGCCTGCCAGGGCAAAGAGAATCCCACCAGCTGGCTGGCTGGCTTGCCGCCCCAGGCAGAGGTGCTCCCGGGCCCCCAGCCTATGAAGCCACCAGGCCCGGGGTGGCGAGGCACCAGCCGCTGGGAGGGGGCAGGAAGCCAGCCTGGCTACCCAATCTGAGGGCGGCACGGAGCGATGCGGGAACAGCTCAGGCTCTGGCTGGGAGAAGTTAGCCAAACAGGATGCCGGCAGCGGCCCCTCCCCCTGCATGTACGGCACCCTCCCTGCCGCCACTCCTCGCTGCACTAATGGCAGAGAGGAAAGACAATGTTAATAGTCCCAAGATGTCACTGAAGCAGGAAGGATCGGATCAGGTATCAAAGGTTTCCTTTAATGTAAAGGGCTAATCACGGGAGGGCTAGCAGGGGGGCGCACACCTGCAACGTTACGAGGTCAGGTGCTGGCTGAGCCCTGTCCCCTGTGCCAGCGGCGTCCGTGCCAGCTCTATGCCGATTCTCATGGTCGAAGCACCGGGCACAAATCGACTGGCGGCAACACTTAAGCTGTGAGCTTGATTTTGAAAGGCAATGCATTACACTGTCAGGCCAGAGTTGTAAATGCATCACGCATTCAAGGTGAAAATCAATTACTGCGAACATGACACATTAATCAAAACCCAACATATCAACCAGAGGCTGGTGACTTCAGAAATGGACTCGGTGTTTGCACTTTACACATTCCTGGCTGTAACTGGTTCTTTCACGGGAAGGGAGGGGGGACTGTGTGTATGTGCGTGCTTGCATGGGTGCATGTGTGTCTCAGTGTCCAAATTCTTTAAAAAGCCTGCTCACAATTAGAGGTAGCCAGGCACAGCACCCAGTTCCTATCGCTCAGGATATTGCCAAAGTCCCTACAGTTCAATTACAACGTTCCTAGGTCAGGACAATGAAACCCAATTTTATGCTAAATAGCCTACAACCTGGACTTTTCCAGGGGGCGGGGGCATAACTCCTCCAGAAGCTACTTATAAATGAGTTGAGAATGCGTACAGCTATGAATTGTTTTGAATTAATGAGTGGCCATGTGGCCTATTTCCCGAACTCTACATTGTGACTTGTAGCAGCAGTGCCTTCGGGCCAGGGTTTAAGCCCCTCAAAGTGGGAATAGGAGTTTACTTAGCACATTGGAGCTCCAGAAAAATAAGCAGCAGTAGCATCTGTTGGATTCCGCCAAGGATCCGCACAGGCCAGCGGGACCAGGATGGGGCGCGCCTCCGTGCCTGCCCAGAGATCAGGGCACCCCCACCTCCAACCCCCGGGCAGGCACGTGGGCCACACCAGTTCTCAGAAGCTCGAGACAGCTGGCTGGCTCCCTCCAGCTTTCCAGAAGCATCTCTGGGCTTGTCCTGGGGGGGTGACCCCAAAGGCTGGTTATGTGAGGAATTTTCTATGCTGCTTCCACTCCAACCCCCGTCATGGGGGAGCATGAGGCCTAAATTTTACCAAAGAGATGATCTTTTTGACTCCAGGCTTAGAACTTTCCATGTCCTTGGAGAAGCTCACAGCCTTCTCAACTAGAAAACACTTCCTATAGCTAATGGGAACCTTTTCCATGCAGCTTATTGAATTATTTTACAGTCTTCCTAAACTTCTGCTCTCCAGTTCTTAATCAAGGAGCATTGAGGACAGCCTATTGCTTTCTCTGCCTGTTGGTCCTCCGTCTCCGGTGCTTACCTGTGCTCAGGGCTCAGGAAATGCCTGTGACATTGGAGTGCGCCACAATTGGAAGCTGCTGGCCACAGACCCTTAGTTATGACATTCACCCTGACCTTCCATTGAACCAGACCCTCTCACCAACCACTTGGTTGTAATCCTGATCCACTAGATAGTTCAAAGGCAGTTGGCAAGGTTTTATTTGTTTGTTTTTGTTTTTTAACTGAATATCCCTGTGGCTGCTTGTGCTAGGAGCAAATAAATTTAAGTTGAAAGCTAAGAGCTGGAAACATTTTCATTTTGTAAGTGAGTTTCTCTGAAATGAACTGGAGAATGAAAGCACAGCTCAAGGTTCACGAGCTTCCCATTACATTGGGTAACTTCTTTCATGATATTTTGCCAAGAGAAATAAAATACTGAACTGAACGGGGAGGGGAAGGGTTAAAGTTAGGGTTATTGTTGGGAGTGTTTTCATCTCTTTATCTGCATTATACTGCTTCACCCTCCTTTCTGTCCAGGCGGGTCTAGGTGTGTCTTTGTAGGGTGGTAGACACAGGCTTTGGTAAATACACCTATAAGATACCGAATGAGTTGAGTTTTTATATCCCAGCGAACACCCTCCCCCATCCTGCTAGCCAGGTGTGAATAGGATGACTGAATAGAAAAGCCTTAACTATGTTGGCAGTTGGTTTACTTGAGGAATTTCCACATGCTGACCTGAATTTGAATAGCTATACTTTGTTCACATACAGATGGCCTTTAATATCCGTTACTTAAAAAACATGATGACTATAATTTCTCTTACAGGGCTATACATTGGGATTCTTTGCAAAATGTGCTATTTAATGAACTATTTAGAGTGGATATAAACTGTGAGATCCAGTAAGGTTGGTGTGTTAAATATTATACCTAACCCAAATTACTTAGAACTGCTAACATTCAGCCTCACTGAGCTAATTCTCTGTGTCCCTTTCCTCTTCCTGCTCTGTCAAAGATATAACACTGTGCCTGCTAACCCACAAAGTAAAGGCAAACGTCTGCATCAAAGTTAATCTTTAAAATATGTTTAAATAAAGGAATAATATTAACAAACAGACAGCATTGGAAGTGCACATCAGTTGTTACCACATATATACGATTGCATTCAGATGATTATGGCCGAAAGACCAACCACACACACTAGCTTCACCAGGGCCTTCCCCTCCCTAAGAGCCCACACAGTAGGTTTGGCTTAGAAGCATCTTTACATAGTGTAAGGGAGGGGGAAAAAAAATAATCTTCCTCCTACCCTTCAAGGCTCTCTGGCCAGGGCCTTATACATTAGACTCATAGAAGATTACCAAGAGAAAACCAAACCAAAGTTTATTGTCACATGCACCATGCATACACATGGGACACAGTGACGAGTAACTCAAAGGGGTGCTTAGAACTTGAGCTTACGTAGCATCTGCAACAAAGAACAATACAGTTTTAGAGAAGTAATAAGACCAAAGAGAAAGGCTGAGTTTCTAGAACAGCACATCAGGAGGAGGTAAGTATATGGGGGAAACCAGTGTTGGATAAGGTCATGTTAGTAACATTTGTTTGTACAGATCCATTTCAGAGTAGATTCCTAACCTCTGGCACCAAGAATGTTCTTCTCTTCCTGGTAAAGAGAGGGGCATGCCTTTGCACATTTATGTCCTGCTTTTAGGCATGTAGCGGGGAGGATGAAGGGCATTTTTTTTTTATCTACTTCTCCATTGTTCCAGCTCACAATAATCCTGATGCCAATGGAGCATGTTTTGTGGTAGCTTATTCAACTACCCTTCAATGGCATGCATTATCTTTGCACAGAACTTATCCGTTCTTAAAGTATTTTCTCAAATCCTCTCTAAAGGGAGATTCTAATGGTCCTAAGTCTTCAGAGCGGTAAACCAAGGTTCAGATAAAATTTTCAAATCAGGGTTTGCTGATGACTGTCAGGCACTATGTGGAGTCTTGGAATTCAAGAGCAATAGAATGTATGGTATAGCTGACTCACTTTAAAAAGTGTGTGTCTCCCATACATGTGAATAAAAAGCTGAACTTATAGAAACAGAAAACAAGTAGATGGTTGCCAGAGGCAGGGGGCAGGGAGTGGGCAAAATGTATGAAGGTGGTCATCCAATTATAAGATAAATAAGTTCTGGGAATCTAATGTACAGCATGGTGACCCTAGTTAATGATACCGATTTGTGTATATGAAAAAGTTGTCATCACAAGGAAAAACATGTAACTAGCGAGGTGATGGGTAACTAAACTGTGGTGATCATTTGGTGATATATACATATATCAAATCATCGTGTTGTACATCTTAAACTAATACAATGTCACATGTTAATTACATTTTAATAAAACTAGAATTTCTTCAGTGCAGACTAGTAGAGGGAGACAAACACAGTGACCAATGACCATAATTGCATAGGGGAAGTATGAATAAGGTGTTACAGGACTGAAGATGACTATCTGGGGGAGAACCCTACTTAGAGAAGGGCACATTTCAGGGGTGATTAGGAGTTCACCAGGAGGGTTAGCTGAGACCCAGTGATGGGAAAGGGGAGCAGGATGATTGGGGCAGGTGTCACCGTGCGTAGTGGAACATTGTGAGCTAAAGGGATGTGGACTATATGGTGTTGGGAGCGTTTCCAAAGGCTGGAGGTATGGCCAGGAGCTGGGACGAGGCTGCACAGGGCCTGTGTTACCACACAAAGACACAAATTCATTCTTTGAGAGAAAAACAATTTTTTTGAAAGAGTGCCCTGGTGAGAAAGTGGGGAATAGGATATGCTGGGGATTAGGGAGCGAGGGATGGGTGAGAATCGTTCGTAGCAGAACTGCTCACGTCCAACATCAGGACCAGTCAGTCTGGTGGATCACTCCTTCCGTGAATGGACTCCCGACAATCTGAGTTTCAGTGAATTGATGCACTTCCAACAGGGACAAAGAAACACAAAGAGGAGAGAACGCAGAATAAAACAGAGATGAGCTGAACCTGAGCTTTTTGTGGGGCGATTTGCTGCTGACTGTGGGAAATGCAGGTGTGGTGCTGGGAGGCTGGTTGAGAGGCGGAAAACCAGGACTAGAGTCCGGCTGGCTGAAGATCTTGCCTCGTGCTCCCAGCAAGTCCGTGGGCTGCAGATCTCCTTCCGTGCACTTTTAACGCAATGCTCTCGGTGTCCACTGAGCATTTGTAGCTAGTCCTGCTCACCCTGGTCTTTACCCAGTGGTGCAACGCTGGTGTCCCAACCAAACCAAAAAGCAACTTAATTAGTAGCCATCTGTGGTATTTCTCAAGCCCATCTCTCTCCCATAGCACCTTTTATGAGTTTGGGTAGAGGTGTAACCACGGAAGGTCATTTTAAAAATCTGCTCATGCAGGAGATATAGATATGTTCGCTATCGCTCCAAACAGCAGAGTAAAGAGTGAAACCTGCCACAGTGCCCAGTGATGGAATTGGGAAATGGAACAGAGCAGCACCGGCTGCCTTGCAGAGGAGAGAGCTCCCATTTCTACGTTCCAGTGGTGATGGCGGGGAAAGGGTGCCTTCCCCAGCAAGTAGGCCGTTACCCGTGCTGGTCTCGCCCCTGGGTTAGGACTCTAAGATTTTAATTTAGAGAATTTGATCAATGTCTAATCATGTGCCTGTAGGAAAACAGGGCTTTTTTAATGGCTGGTTCGGGGCTTACATTTAATCACACCAACAATGAAAAATAGCCTCACCTGGAGCTTTGTGTGTGTTTGCATGTGTGTGTATCTGATGAACAATTTGCAGGGAGTCCAATTCTGTCCTCCTCTCATGCCATCAGTATATTTGAAATAATTCATGGGTCACTGGGGATCATTCTCAGGCTGTCAGCTACTTGCTAGATGAGGAATAAACACTTTGTATAAGGAAAGGCTGTCATTATAAATAAATATCGCATCATTAGTCCTCAGTAATTATATTAATGTATGGTTATTGCTTCTCCTGGAATTAAAATGTTGTATCTACATCTAAGTGGAACCTTTGGGAAGGAAAATTTGGAAGATGTTTTTATGTTCATGACAGAACTTTATGTGGAATTTTTTGCAATAAATTGTTCAGGAAGAAAGCGGTAAAGAACTTGGTTTTCCACCAAGACAGAGTAGGTCGGCTGTAGACATTTCGCCTCTCCATTGATGACACACACTAAGAACACGTTCTTTTCTGGCCCTGTCAGCCCAATGCCGACTGCATGGATGACTTGCCCACCGACTTCGAGGGCTCTCTGGGAGGCCCCCCCACCAACCAGATCACAGGAGCAAGCGACACGACCGTAAACGAAAGTTCAGTCACTTTGGACCCTGCTGTCCGGACGGTGGGAGCCCTGCAGGTGGTGCAGGACACAGATCCCACCCCGCAGGAGGGAGAAGTCATCTTTTCTACCAACAGTAAGTTCTGCCGTATTCCAAAGGGCTGCTGCCTTGTGGGAGTTGGGAAAAGACCTATTTCCTCAAGAAGACAAAACTGTGGCCAGTTTAAACAATGACACCTGTTAGGCCTTTAGTAGTAGCCCAGCTCTTTCCAGAGCCAGCAGGGCAGACAGCGTGCCTGGCTGTAGCTTGCCTGCCGGCACACTGACACCAGCTCTGCGCACACCCCGTGTTACCTGGAGCCGCAGGGGATGCTCACTGGGGCTGGGAGAGGGCCCAGCCCCACTCACCCCATGGGTGCGTGTGCACACGCACTCGTGAGCGTGCTAGTCTGGACTGCCTGCAGGAGGGTGCTCTCCCCTGTGGCCGCAAGCCTCCGATGTGAATAGTTCCCACCAATGGGCGTTTTTGCAGTACACCCCCAACCTCTGTCCCTGTACACTTAGTTAAATGCCCTTGGGGTTTCCTGGCACTCTCCACCCTAGGCTCTACCTCAGTATCATTCTGTTTGAGGCTGATGATAAAAACACTAAAGGAGCTGCTATTCGCATCACGATTGAAGCAAAAACCTGAAGTGTTTACTCCTCAGTCTAATGCAGTAGAGATAAGAGTCTCAGGAGTGCTAAGGAAATCAGCCTGCAAATTAACGTAGGCTGCACGTTAAATGGGGGCATGGGTATTGCAGTTTTTAAATAAGGATGTGTATTTGTTTGTCCCTTGATAGAAAAACTGGTTCACTATAAAAGTTTGTAAATATAGAAAGGCAGGGTGTTTTAAATAAGGATGTGTATTTGTTTGTCCCTTGATAGAAAAACTGGTTCACTATGAAAGTTTGCAAATATAGAAAGGCAGGGTGTTTTAAATAAGGATGTGTATTTGTTTGTCCCTTGATAGAAAAACTGGTTCACTACAGAAGTGTGTAAATATAGAAATGCAGGTTAATGCATTTGAGGATATTTCCTTTTAAGTTGGCCTTTTAAAAAAGAAACATATTTCTGATGCTTATACAATGTATAAAATCATTCATGCTGAAATGTAAAGATAGATATACATTTTTCTAATGAAGAAACATATTGGGCACTCAGCAGCCCATTTCCCATAAATAATTACTCTTAACATCTTGGTATACTTCCTGATAATCTGTTCTGATATGAATACCAGAAGGCTGGCTGTTGAATATTTGATTACAGGACTTTCACAGGACCTGGACAAAAAGCAACGTCATGAAAAACCTGGTGCAAATATCTGCCCCTGTAAGATTTATTTATTTTTGGGTAGAAAAGTATTTTAACTTGAGTTAAACACTGGCCATTTAGCATTAAAGTCCTGGAAAATAGGTTTTGATCCCTTTGTTTTGAAGGGTAGAGGCGGGGCTGTCTAACGTTAATAATGCAAACCATAAAAGCAGTTTTAAATGTTCTATAGACACACTAAAAAAATGGGCGAAGGCCAATTCTGATAATATTTTTAACCTAATATATCCAAACCATTTTACATTTTTGTACTCACTCAAAATCTGCTGGGTATTTTATGCTTACAGCACATCTCAGTGGCACTAACCACATGGAGCTGTGGTTCCGGGTGGGAGGACACAGAATCCTAGTCATTTAGGGATGGAAGAACCGTGTAAGCCATTTAATTTTTACCATGATAAGCTTCTCATTTTCACCATGGGAAAACTGTGGTCCAGAAGAGCAAGTGATTGATTCAGGTCAAAAACTAAGTTCCTTTCCCAGAGTACAATATGGTCCCATAATATTTCCAGTTATTGGAAATTGCCACCAGAGATACTACCAGTGGCCTGTGGGAAGGCCTGAGAAAATTTGCTGGAAGTTCAAAACCCCTGAAGGCAGGAACCTTTTCCGAACCACGAGAAGAACCAAGTCAAACATGCATTCTTTTCCTTGCGATAAAATGATCTTTTAACATTCAGGAGGAAATTTGTCTTCCGTTAGGGTCCTCATTTTGAAAAGTGACTACAGACTTCATACATCTCAGTAAAGCCTGGACAGCAAATGAAAAGGTACAATGTGTGGGTTAAAAGACACCCAAAAATGAAATTGAAAATTATGATCGGTATCCACACAAGTTGTAATCCACAAACTGTCTTCGCCTAAGGCAATCTTCAAGTGTTTGTTCGGTTCATAGCAGGCATTCAGTAGACAGTGACAGAATGACCTGAGGTGAAAGAGCGTGATCTAAACCTGAAGCAAAAAGCTCCTGTTCACAACAAAAGGGAAAATGCCAGATAATTTCAAAGGAAGGTCCTGGGAGAGAGAAGAGACCAGAGGAATGTGGTCACATCTGTAGTCTAAAGACATGGCATGTAGTACAGCAACTGAATTTTTTCACAGTGCATTTTTTCCCTAGACCATTTATTTATCATTTGTTTTATTTATGGGAATTTCACAGAACGGTCCAAACCCAATTATTCTGAGTAGATGTCAATGGTTTATACCATTAACCAAATGACTGTAGATTACTTAAGGGGAAAATTCTCTGCTCTCTACAGGTTTGTAAATTGCCTTGTGCCCTAACTCAGATAAATAATAAATGAACAATCACAGATGCACGAATAAATGAATGGAAAAATTCAAGTTCTCATCAACATTATTGTAACCAACTCTCTAATGCTATCTTAAAAATTGTGCGTAGGGAAATAAGTGTAGTTGGGATATAATATTGCTACAAATTACAAATAAATAACCCATTGGAGGTTGGACCTGACTTTTCATCACATTATCTTTCCCCACCTCACATTTCTACAGACCCAAGAAATTATTAGAAAATGAGGAAATAACAGCAGCTAACAAATATATAACACAAACTATGCGCAAGGCACCCTTTAAAGCCATTTACTATATTAGCTCACAATTCTTTGGTAAATATTATTTTTATCCTCATTTTACTGGTGCAAAAATGGAGGTGCAGAGAGATTTATTCTGGTCCAAGTTCATAAACTAGTGGCAGGCAGAGCTGGAATTCATAGCAGTCATTGGCCCCAGAGCTCCATGCATAAGTACACTGTGCTCAAAGATGAACTAAGGGAGAAAATGAACACAGTTACTCACTCCCTTCCCATTTTATTTCGTTTTTTATTTTCCCCTCCATTTTTTAAATTCCTGAAAGAGCAAAAAAGTGTGTAGTTCCTAGTTGAATTCTCATTCATCCCTCCCTCTGAACAGGGGCAATGGTCTTTCCTGGCAAAGACCATTGTTGCACGTCAGTCAAATACATGTAAAAATCACCTCAGCCCTCCAGGGGGTGGGAGGGTGGAACAGATTGTTTTAGGAGTGAAGATTAGAAAATCTGGCGTTAAATTAGGATCCTCTTCAGCTCCCGGGAAAAGAGAAAAAGCAAGGCTTGTTGCAAGTCTGACATTTGGGAGGGAAACATTCCTTATGCGTGTCTGTAATGTTTTGGTCATCCTACCTTCTACCACCTCACACGGCAGTCCCAAATCACTCAGTGCAAGGGGCCACTGGTACGAAGCCCAGGTGTCACTCATCTGTAGTTACCTACCTGCCTGATTTCACAGAAAGCCCTTGGCCTTCGCTTTCCCCAAACCTGGGCCGCAGGGCTGGGATTTGCTTCAGTGTGTTTGTGTGTCAGGGGTTCTTTGGATCAAAGAAACAGCCAGCCAGCCAGCCCTGGCTGTTTGAAGGCTCCAGAGAGAAGCTAGAGAAAGGCATAAAGGAGACGCCCCTTCCTGAAGCATTCAGTGCCCCTCCGTGACTTCTCAGGAGGGTCGGACACCTCCCCTCTGCTCCTCAAGGAAGTCGTTGATGCCACCACCCATTTCCGGTACAGACTCACTACCAGGCCATCTAGGAATGCCTCTATGTGATTACAACTGGCCATTCTGTCGCCTCAACCTAGAAGGACCCAACTGTCAGCGCATGGGGTGGAGAGCGGATGGAGCTGGGCGCTGGAAACAGACCGGGAGACGGGTCAGCATCGGAATATCTCAAATCTGCCCCAGTGCACTGTGAGGAGCACCCGGCATTACGGGTCTGGCTAGAAGGAGCCCTGGTTCTTCGGTTGTAGAGGAAGCAGCCGAGCACGTGAGTTACTGCTAAAACTCGGCCAGTTGAAATGGAAGGTGGTACAGGATCCATTTGAGAACCTTCCTTTGCTGACTTCCTATCAACGCTACCCCTTGGGGGACGCAGAGGGTCTCGTAACTGGAGCAAACACCATCTGTGATGTACTCAAACACCCCTCGGTGTTTGCTGCCCTGCCACAGCCATGTTGAGTGCTGTAATATCCCCCAGCCCTGGACGAAAATTCCAGCAAGAATTTTCTGCTCACTCCTAGGTAACTGACAGTTCTGAGTCCCTGTAGGTCCCAAACACAGATGAATTTCTGCAGGGCCCTGCCCCTGGTAGCTCTTCCCATGGCTCAGGACAGATGGGTCTCTATTGCTTCTTCAAGCAGGCCCTGGCAGCTCCTGGGCACCCAGCTGTCCATCTGTAGCCTCTGTCCACTGCGGTGCCTCCCCCTGAGGACAGTCTTTGCACAGGGCCCAGGTGAGCCCAGCCCTGCTCGCTGCCCCTCATGGCCGGCCAGCTCCGGCCAGCTCACCCATCGTTGCCCCGACAGCCCTCTCAGATACATACGCCAGCCACCCGCTGGCACCTGACATCCCCTCCCCACTAGGCCATCCCCTCCTCTCTCCAGAAGCTAGGCAAGAAGGAGACCTAAGTCCCAAGGCTGGAGTCAGATCTCCCTGAGTCCCACCCCCAGGGACCATCCTTCAGGATCCCTGGGGGTCCCCACCCTGGCTGTGGGCCTGGGAAGGAGCACTTCCCCACCCCTTTGCCTAGAGGGGTGGATTCAGCGTGATGGTACTATCTGCACAGACAATCTCATTACCAGTTTCCCCACCTTCCTTTCCCTCTCTCTCCTTCTTAGGGGTCTTACAATGGGTGATGGGGTCAAGAGTCACAGAACTGGTCCCCCTTCCTGTCCACCGTGCATCAGGTGGTGGACGGGGAGCAAGGAATGGGCGGCCAGAGAGGCTGGCTCGCCAATCCACCCGTCTTCAGTAGACTCCGAGGCAGGAAGCTTCCGTGAGTGTGCAAAAGAGTGAGTTCCCCCATGATCTTCCCCTGGGGACGTGGTCTCAGCTGGTATGGCTACTAACCTACTGTCCCTTGGCAGAGAACCCAGAGATAGATCAGCCCTTGGGGAAGAAACGTTGCTCGTCCTCTTCAAAATGCACTCATGAGACAAAAAGAATCGTCTCAGCCCAGCTGAAACTGCAGCCCAAAAAAGTCATTTTCAGGAAAAAAAAAAAAAAAAGGCATTAGCAGCCATCACTGCAGTCACCAGTCAGCAGACATACTCCAGGGACACACACTCCACACTGATCCTGGAAACGGTGCCAAAGTCTTCATTCAGAGACTGCGCACAATCTCGGGAGTGAACCGCTTTCTCTGATGGGAAGACCTCAGTGTAAACCTCCCCGGGGATTCTCCATGATTAGAGACACTGTCTTCAAACGAGGCCAGAAGTAACATTTTTCTAAGTTCTATGTTTATTATTTAGGGAGTGATTCACGAAGCATGCAGAATGTCTATATTCAGTTTTCAGTGCCCCTCGGCCTCCTCTGGCCACAGTCGGCACGTGACAATAAAAGACTGTGTGTGTCTTCAGGACTTTTCCAGAAAACTCCATTTTGAACCCCTGAGTCAAGGCAACCAGGAGAAAAAGTGAGGGGTGGTATGAATATGTCATTTGCTGTTTCGAATGTGCAATGACACGTTGCTACATTTGCAAAGCAGAAACTTCCAGGCAACTATAAAATAGACCCATGCACCCAGAAATAAACAAATGCATCTAGAAAAAGCATTCCACTGTTTACAAGAGTGAGGAGCCATGTCTGCTTTTTTGACTTGCATCTAAGTAGTTCCTCCTGGCTACGGATTCTATGCTGGCTGGAACCAGCAAAGGGAATGGTCCCCCTGGGTGCCCATAAAACTCACGTCAGCCCTGGCCAGATGACAGCTTTAGTTTATGAGCATATTCCATTGTGTCAGTCACATAATCAGCCAACCCTTTAAGACTGCAGACCCCAACAACATCCTTCCTTCCGGAAAAAGCTAAGCGGTGTTGGGCGACTTCCTATGCAAATGATGTGTTTGCAGATTGTGACACTGCTCCCCACGATCAGCTCCAGGTGTCCTGACGTGACAGGTCCCTGAAGCAACGTTGCCTCCTTATTTCTGAGCCCTCCAGCAGCTTCAACAGAGGGACAGCTGTTCTGAAGGGCCAAGATCCCCGAAATAAGCCCATGCCTTGATCATCAAGTGACCCAAATGGCAACTATCCAACCGACAAGCCACCAGGTTTTCCATGATAACATTCCTCCTGGATTAAAAACACTTGTCAGTCCAAGAAAACCCACACAGGGCCAGACGCCCAGGCTTTTCCTGTCTTGTGTGTCTGGTGCCTCTGACGGGGAATGTTGAGGATCTGCAGGCCCACCAACAGCCTGGGAGAGCGTTAATCAAGGTAGACCATAGACATTGCCCCTTGCAACACACAGGTTGGACGGGACACACGCTGACCTCCAGGAAGAAGCCTGTCTTCCGGAAATGAAGGAACTCAGCCAGCAGGCTAAATTCATCCATTTCTGGGAAATGATCTCCAGGCCTGATAGCACCAGTTGGGTGAATTCCTCCCAAAGCTGTCTCACTTTTGGTGTCCTGAAAGGGCAGCTGTTCTAAGACGGAGCTGGCGAGCAGCCTCTTGGGCAGACCTGCATTTTACCAGATGCCCATCTTACTGGGCATGGCTCTCAGCAGGGAGGGCACAGCAAAAGGCCTGAATCACAGTTGGCAGGTCAGCACTTTTTCAGTGTGTGAGCAGTGTGGAGTAGAAATAAAATAGTTTCTCTTTGCTTTTCAATGGTAAAGCAAATCTTCCAGCATTCCATCATTCAGAGATTAGGAAAGCAGAAAGAGCTGAAAACGTCTTTTGGATGACATAAGAATTGACTCTTAACATTCAGAGTCATGGAGTTTTGTAAGTCGAAGTATTTCAGAAATGGCATTCCATGTCCCAGGGGAAAAAAATGTATAACTAGCAGAACATTCCTGGGGCTACTTGGGGAAGATGATATAATGGAAACACCACTAGCCAGAGGCAGGAAATTTGGCTCTCAGTCCTGATTTGGCCTCCAGTTAGCTGTGAGCCCTTGGGCAAGTCACTTACCTTCTCAGCACATTTGTGTCTTCAGTTGTCAAATAAGGCACTTCTACTAGCAAAAAGAAAAAGCCTTAAATTTGTTGACTGATCATTCTTCCTAAGATCTCTTAAAGCATAATTCAAATAGATCCCAAAGCCAGGGAGCTCTGGGTTGTACCCTAAACCATTTGTGGGGATGGAAGCTGACATTCCCTTGCACATCTTCGATGATCATAATGGTTTTACTCCCTGAGCCAAAATTACAGGCTCACTTGCCATTATTTATCTTTTTCATTAGTTGATCGTTTAAGGACCATTGAGTTGTAAACTGTAGCCTTTATTACCATGATCGCCTGTGAAATAATGACTGTCCTTACAGAACCATTTCCAGAGGAACCTCTCAGGTTCTGAGCATGACCACAAAGCAGCCCATAGATCAGTGCACAGCCCATTAGTGTCAGTTCCTAGAAGGTCGTGATTATTTCTTCTTCCGCATGGCTCTCTATTGGTTATATTCCAGAGGCAGTTGCCCCACCAATAACTGTAGTGTTTTGAGCCTATAGATCTCCAGACAAATGATCTGTTAAGAAACTAATAATTTCAGATTTGCTAAGAGTATTTGTGTGTGTGTGTGTGTGTGTGTGTGTGTGTGTGTCTAGAAGTCGAACTTTAGGGGACAGCGTGGAGCGAAAATTTTGGAAGCATCCATTGATATAAACTTCCAAATTTGCAGCAATGGAGGCCCACACGGAAAATCCACTAGGAAATGTTTTAAAATACAAAATATCTAACTCACCAGCTTCTTTTTGTTTTCATTGTAAATTTATATCTTTTTTATTAATCGTTTTTTATTGTCATTCTATTACAGTTACCCCAATTTTCCCCCTCTTATAGGTGAGATCATATGGTGTTTGTCTTATCACCAACTGGCTTCTCGTAGGGTTGTCTTCACTGCACTTTCTTCCTCCCTTTAGGGAAAAACAATTGCAGGGAAATGTCTGGGGAAAGAATATATTGCGGTTAGGTGATTTAGCCGGACTCTCCTCCCAGCTCCGACAGGACACCGCTGGGGTGGAAATGGGTTGGGTCACACTCCGCTCAGGTCTGCGCAGGCCTGACAACACCATGGCAGGAGGGAGGCGGCCCCTCCTCTGCACTTAGGAGGCTTCCTGCAGGGCACACACCCCGACCACAGTGAAAAGGAGCCGGGTCCCCCACACATGCGTGCGCACACACACACATGTGCACATGAAAGCAGCTGCAGTCAGGGGCCTCTTCGCGTATGACAACAATCAGCTGCACCTGAGTCAGACAGCCCCTGGCTACAAGGCATGTCCTTGACAGTCCATCACCACTGTACAACCCCAGATTTAGGGACAGCGTCGGGACGTCGGGACAACGGTGATGTTTTCATATGCAGCAGTGTCTGAAGACAATCACTGTTGTGAATTGTCCTATTAGGTCTCATTAAAATAATACCTATTGGTATAGTCGGGTGCCTACAAAACAGCAGCATCCAGTTAGTAAGCTCACTGGTAAGGCTCACAGCAGGGAGGGAAAATTAGTAGATTTATAGACTAACGCGCCGTCGAAATTATTTTGTCAAACAAATCATTTGTTTATGTAGAGTCTTATGTCTCAGTCAGAGCTGTCAGTTGGAGAAAGGACTGACTGCACTGAAACTCCTGCTGTGCTACAAGAGCAGTGGAATGAATGTTTTAAGGAGAAATGTATTACAATAATACTGCAATGGTTATTTAAATACGGTCTTGATTACAAAGTTGGAAATCAAAGTTTGAGCAGGAACACAATGGATTAGAAAGCATGTCTTCCCTGTTATGAAGTTGAGGAAAATTCGTGCAATGGAAGAAATAAACACTTCCATGCGTGGACACACACAGACACACACGTATGCCTAGGTTGAAGCATGCATGTGTGTGCCAAGAACACATGTGCACCTACATACACACATAAACATGCCTATACTCATGTTCCTATCTCATATCAGGTGAAGCATGTGTACCTGCTTCTGGCAGTACTTTTACACATATGTCTACATGTTTGTATGGTCTATATACATGCTCGCCCACAGACATGTGACTCAGTACCGTCAAGTCTGCGGCACAGGAATTGACATGTCTCAGCAGGGATCCTTGGAGTTTGAGTCAAGACTCTTCAAGTGTTCACTCTGCAATGAAACTGTGGTTCCAACTTAGCCCATGAGAAAGAAAGCAGCTCCCAGAATAGATGTATGTGTTATTGCATTAATGGACATAGAGGCTGTCTCATATCCGGAAGAGGAAATGTGCCTCCACTGGTAGGGCAGTCCTCAGTTTTAGGTACAATATATTCCCAGCACTGGCGCCCTTCAATAGAATGGCACCCTCTGCGGCCAGCTCGCCCTCGTGCCTGTCTGTATCCACACTGGGCGTGACAAGCAGTGGTGGTAGCAATGGGTGAGGCGTCAGAATGAGACATGACCGAGTGGCCAGGGTGCTGGGAAGTGAAGGGTGGGGCTTTATGAAACAGCAGAGGGAGATCTTGACACCCCTGTCTTGATTTATACCTCTGGAAATAATTTAAGTTCTCAGCAGTAGAGCTAAGCCAAGGCCAGTGCGGCCACCTATTGTCTGTGCAATCTTGGGCAAATTGCTCAACCTCTCTGAGCCTCCATTTCCTCAGGACCCTTGCTGTTTTTGCCAGGCTTGCAGATCTCCTAGGTGAGGGTGTCTGCTCTTATTGGGGATTCTTGGGAATTGAAGATGCTGCCTTGGTATCCATGGAGACTCAGCTCAGTGCCAGATGAACAGCGGGTTATATTAATTTGGGAATTGATGGACTTTAACCCACTCTGCAGCGTATTTATCATTATTAACAAAGCCTCCGACGGCACAAGAGACTTCAGAAACAGTGTGGGTAGCTATTGTTCCATGACAAAGTAGTATAAAATACCTGCAAGATGGAAAAACTAAACATTGACGGCTACGTAGTAAGACCAGTTCAGTGATGGGGCACCTCCTGTTTGGGGGACATACACACTCACACACTCACACACACACTCACTCACACACAGGCTGTGCTCACGGCTGCAGTCTTCAAAAATGCAAGTTCCAATGGTTTGTTGGTTGGGCTGGGTGCTGCTGAGAAATACTAACAAAATGACAAATATAGCCTACCACCATGAAAGGGGGTGAGGCAGGAGTGCTGTCCTGAACAAATAGTTAGGCCAACTATGGAGTAAAAGCAGGGAGTAGGGGGCGCTCATCATAAACATCAGTAATCATTTCAAACAGCAGCAGCCTGAGCCATGGGGAAAAATCAAATCTAGAATCCCTATGAGCCACGTGTGGAAGTGACTTTATGATCTGCAAAGCTCAAAACATAGTAAGAATAGGGGGAAAAGGCATCGTAGACTGCTCTGTAAATATCTACACGTACAAGAAAGACCCCCCGGATGTCCACCTATTTCATTAACGAAACAACACCATGTTACTAGCAACATCAGGGAAATAGTCTAATATTTATGAATGCCTATTTTGAGCTAGGATGAAACTGTCCTTGAAGGAAGTTAGATTCTAACAGATGTAAAACAGATGTGTACAAAGTAGAAGTCATTTTGCCAAGTGCTGCTTTTTTTTTCTTTTTTTTTTTCTTTTCCATAGGCCTCATTTGCCATATCTGCTAAAGGCTTTATCTACACAAGGGATTTGTAGAGTTATTATTATTTTATGAGAGAGAGAAACTGTCACTGTGGGGCTGGTGCAGGAAATAGTAAGACCTTAACCGGACACCACGCCCTCCCCCATTAAATTCCAGACACTTCCCCTGGAATTTTTTCAGGGAATTTGGCCTTTTGAACCCAAATTCAAGGCTATTAGAAAGAAAGGTCTCCGTCTTAGATTTCCAGCCTTACTACTGGAAAATTGCTGGGTTCAGTCCTTTTCCTGATTCTGTGTTTATCATAGCCGTTCTCACGCAGTCTTGATGGTCCAGCCATTGGTGCACCTTTTCAGTCCCCACTACCTTATTTTTAAGTGTAGACAGCTGCTGGCCCCCCAGTCTGCTTAGCCACACCCCACCTGTGCCAGCCCCAGGGACAAAGTCCACGCAGGGAGGTGCTGAGCCCAACCCTGAAACTGCAAGAGAGCAACCAGAAACTGGTTTGGGAAGAACCCTGCTAAGGTGGAGGGGTCGGGGAGCAGGAAGAAGATTATTGGCCCCTAAAAATACGTGGAACAGTTTCCCTGCTGCGTGGTCCAGACCCAGTTTCCCTCCACCTGCTCAATGGGCATGTCTAGCCACTTAGTGTAATGTAATCAGAGAAAGGAAACCTCTCCCCAGTGTGTTGAACCTTTAAAATACCAACATGCTGTCTTCAGACCTTCCCATTTATGTACTCACAGTTACATTTCTTTTATTTGCATAGCATTGGGGGTGGACCTTTGGTACAGTCTCTGCAAAATAAGTCCCCACCCCCGGAGAGCCGATAAGGAGACACGTCACCCGTTGGGAACATTGAACAAAGCTATCATGTCAATGTTGAGGTTAGGTCTTCTAACTCCTAAAACAGCTCTTTCCAACTCTTTATTACCCCTTCATGAGCACAATCTCAAACTTTTTAAAGAATGCCATACTCTCTTCTGTTAAACAGAAAAATCTTATCCTTCCCATGTGGGTTCGGAACACACTTCTCCACACCCCCACTTCCATTCCCCACCAAACTTGCCCTTAAGAATCACTGATATCTTTCCTAGAGCCCCACCTGTGAGGAAGATGTTATTCAACTTCAGAGTCAGTGTTTTTTAAAAATGATTTACATGTTGGCATTATCCGATATAAAATGAAGTCATTACTTTATGGGATGTTTTTCCAGACACACTATTGAATCTGCCTCCTCCCTTGCGAAGTGAGTGGAATGAGTTTGTCTAGCTATGAACACCAGTAGAAGCAGCCAGCAGCTTTTTCTTATCACTATCATGGGCTCTGTTTTAGTGTTTTTCTGAACCGGAAACTGGACTCAGTGCTTAATAACCAGTGCCTTATTTGATCGACCAAGTGAGGGATGCAGTAAGTTCATTCCAAGGCCCTTCTAGCTTCATCCACTTGCTTCTGGGACCAACCAGAAGGAGACACGAGACTAGAAGAGCAAGGGTTTCTATCTTCAAGGGTCAGCATGGAAGACAAACGTGTGGCTGAGCTTTAATGTCACCCGTATTCCCTTTGTTGTTTCACAGTCCCTTACCTAACATATCTCCTATATTCTCACCCTAAACTCATGGCACCGAACTCCCATTGCATACCCAAATATTGACTTAAAATGCTGGGGGTTTGGGGGGGTGTTGTTATAAACATGAAGAGCCCAGAATGGGATTCGAGGAGCCCCATGGATGGGTGTGGTTATGATTTTATACCCGTGTGATGGGACCAGTGCTCCTGCTACAACAGGCTTTTTCCAGAAGGCATTATAAATACATCCACATAGCAAGTTATTTGGGCCCATACTCCGAGCCCAAACATCAGGCCTTTCCTTTAGCCAAGAGTGAATGGATCCGTTTTTGAGGGCTTATTCATGCCTGCACTTGGAGTCCTCCCCTCCCCCCCGTGCCCCTCCTCCCAAATACCAGGCATTCACGGATTCTCACTCCCGCAAAGTGAGTGGTGCTGCCTTTATTGGAGGAGCTGCAGCAACCACAGGGTCTTTTTTTTTTTTTTTTTTTAATTTTTTTTAAAGATTTTATTTCATTATTTTTAGAAGGAGGGGAAGGGAGAGTGGCAGAGAGGGAGAGAGACATCAATGTATGGTTGCTTTTCACCTGCCTCCAGCTATAGACCTGACTAGAGACCTGGTTTGCAACCTGGTTATGTGCCCTGGTTGGGAATTGAACCTGCGACCTTTGGGTTCGCAGGCGGGCACCTTATCCACTGTGCTACCAGCCAGGGTGAACCACAGAGGTTTTTGAACAAATGACCTGAGTCTTGAAGCTTGATCAACAAGCCTTCTCACATGGGGAAGCTGATGGTCAGGACGGTCATAAATGACAGCTTGACTAAAGACCTTCAGTCGACTGTGGTCACAGGACAGGTTGAGGTAAAGTGAAGCCTGCCAGTAGAGACCCCTGTGTGCCTGTGGCAATGTCCCATCTCCGCAGGCTTGCACTGAGCTATTTATACTACCAGATAATTTGCTGATGCTCCTCTTAAGGACTGATATATTAGCAGTGATATTTTAAATGCGCCTTTCCTTTTGAAAATGTATATGTAAGAAAGTGGGTTCCTACCTCCGTCCTCCCCTACCCAGCCCCTTCCAGAGCGAGGTAAGAGACTCCCACTGTCCTGTGTCCTGTAGCTTGACCTTTCAGCTGCTCTGTGTTTCCATCGGTGCCCTGTTCTCTAGTTTCTTCTGGCTCTCATATTGGACTATCTTGTAACGGTGACACTTGTACTAGCAGTAAGGATGAGGCTGTCACGTGGCAAATGAGCTCGTTATGAAATGCTGATGTGCCAACCTACATCCAATAAAACTGAAGAACTAGAACATTACAGGAACAGTGGGGTGGAGGCCAGGGAAAGAAAGGACACCCCTTGTCCACTGGCACATTAATAGACAAAGAAGGAAGCCAGGAGGTTTAAAGGGAAAGAAATAAAGCACGTCCCCCGTAAATATATTAGCTACAGTGATAACTGTGTATTATCCGGCAAAGCATGTGCCAGACACACTGTGAAGTGAAGCCGTGCGTTATCATCACTATTTACTGACAAACTGACATTATTTATTATTCAGCACTTTAGCCAAGCAAGTACTTCTTACACACAAACATAAGCCTTGTTTATTTTTCAGCAATTTATCCAAGCTGAAATGCACTCTGTGTGTTAAAGTCATGACACTTTGGCCCTGCATGCAAACCCCTCCTCTGCAGTTTTAGGATAGTCTGTCTTACCAAATCCGCTGCCTGTGTTCCGTCAGGGAAAATGGATGCAAGTTAGCTTGGGTACAGCATGCTTCAATAAACTTAATGTAGAAGACAAGGAGTTGGGGGAGAAAGAACAAGTTTGGAAGGCTAGAGGAGCAAGAAGGGGTAACCTAGAGCACCTGAGCACACTCCCGCTATTCTGTCGCTGGACCTTTCTTGCTCCTGCTGTTGAAACTGCCAACACTCTGGAGCCCACACTGACCTGCCTGAACCAGCAGTACAATAGTCCCCCTCCTTCTCCAGCCTCCCGGTCTCTTTGGCGGACCTGAGAAAGCTCTTTGGCAAAGGAGTCTGGGAAATGTAGTTCCCAGCCTTCTAGCTCCCTATGAAACAGGAAGAGGGGGGAGTATCTCCCAGCCACATCTAGGGCATAGCTTATTGTTCTTCGTAACCTCAGCTGCAACCAAACCAAACCATCCACGTGCCTGACATTTGCTCTGTTGATAGCTACTCATGCTGCTTCTCCTGCAAGGAATGCCATTTCTCCTCTCTTTATATTTAAATCTTTCTATTTAAAACTCCACTGGTTTACATGTCACCTGCTTGATGAACCTTCTTAGTTGTCCGTTTGGAGATCCCTACCCCTTTGTTTCTTATCATGTTATTCATTCCTATGTTTTAGCATACATTACCCTGTATTCAATGTGTAGATACAAGTCTGATCGCTTTTACTAGATTGTATTCAACTCAGAGGCAGAGCCTGTGTTTAGTTAGTTCATCTTATTGCCACCAAAGCTCATCAGCAGCAGTACTGTGCACCTGATACGTGTTCAATAAATAAATCCCTGTTGAATAAAAGACTGAATTAATAAATTGATGAATAAACAAATGAAGTCTAGGGATAATGTTATACAATTGCAAAAATGGATGAGCCTGCCCGATCTCTGCCTTTCTCTCGAAATCCGTCTGGCAGCTTTCTCTTTTTCACCCTGTTTTCGTTCCAGTTGTATTCGCCTTTAGAAGAACCTTTCAGATACCAAACACTATGCTTAAGGCTTAAGGCTTTCTGTAGGTTTTTCTGGTCAGGGATTGTAAAGTAGTTATTGACAACATAAATGTTCACTAGCTTTTGCCTCCTTCGCTGCAAAAACGAATGTAAAGTTAATGTAAGTAGCACCGCATCCCTTCTCTTGGCGGTCAGCAAGGACGTGCTCAGTAAATGAACTGTGAAGGAAATTGGTACGCTGTCCGAGCCATTGAATATTCTCTTGCTGGATGAAGTGTCATAGGGAAAGGACACCGATGATGAAGAGAGAAAAGCCAAGTGAATTGGAAACTATGTGACCTAATTTCATACACAGACTTCCAGGGAATTCTCCTCTCCCAAGTCAGAATAGAAACCAGGTTTCAGACCTCCCCATGTAAAAGGGGAGAAAACATTCTCCTAATTTGAGCTCCTGATGCTTATTTTTATGATTACAAGGCAAGAATTTTAGAAGGCAAAAGTAGCACTTATATCCAAATGATTTTAGGAGTCATTTAGCCAAACGAATGAATTATATCGTCAACCTAGGATGCTTAGTTCCCAAAGGTGGCCAAGCCTTGTCCTTGAGAACCACTTAGCAGCCAAGTAGATGTGACAGGACTGCCTTCCAGAAGAGCATAGCCATCCAGAGCACTCACCTGAGGAGGCGGGATTCCATTTCTGCCCCTTTCTATGTGCTTGACCTTGGACAAGATGACTTCACCTCTCAAATGTGAAGCAATCACAGTGTCGTTGTGAGAGGAACATATGTGATCTATGTAATTGCTTAGCGAAGTGCCGAAGTGCTGACATGTGGGAAGGAGTCGATGCATTCCAGCTGTTACTGCCATTGTCACACAGCCTGTGAGCAAAGTGTCCCAGGGGCCTGCCATTGTCTCAGCAGGAGCCACTCCCAAGAGGGAGAATTGCAACCCAAATCAGAAGTTTATCTCCTCAGAAATTCTTGTTACCAAAAGAATGCAAAGGCATGCATTTCCTTATTGAAAACACCCTGCATCTGAAGTCTAATGAACTTTCACACCAGCTCATGACAGGGAACACAGGCAGTGCCCCAGCCCTCTAGACCTCAGCTCCCGAAGGAAATGAAAGGACAGTGGTCTTGTAAGACAGTCCCCCACCTCCCCATCCCCATGGTGGACAGCCATGGCATTCTTGTATAACTCAGGGGCAATTGAAAATGATATCCTATTTTCAAGAAGATAAGCATCGATAGCCATGGACAAGAAGATGCTGTTTTCTTTGAAACCTTATTTTTCAAGTAAAAGGCGGGGTGGCGGGGGTGGGGGGGGACTAAGCATTTCTGTGATGCAGAGCAGCCCCCAGCATGTGAACACTGAACCTGCCGAAGAATCAGGGCACCCCGGGGGATTATATCCATCCCCGCGTTATTTTCTCTCAACACAGAGAACGCTTATTCTGCAGGCCATGTTTGTTCATTCCTAACAGAGGCGGGCTTATTCCAGCCTGCGCCCGCTCTATGCCTTCTTTCATAAGACAGGCAGGAGAGTAAATGTCAAACCTCATTCTGGGAAGAATAATGTTCTGCTTTGGCTTTGAATAACTGTCATAAAGAAACAAGTAGGAAGGCACTGACTTCACGTGAAAAGTGTCATGTCAAGTTAATAGGATACATAGTCAGTGCAAGGAAAACCAAAATATGCTTTCATGAAAAAGCCAAGCCACTCTTGTCACATACAAAACGGTGGTCTCAGGCTCACCTAGGATGCAAAAGTCCTAAATGAATTCTTCTTAGCCTTTTCTGGTCTCTGTGAAAATCTGCAACCTTCTCACCAAAAAGAAAAATGCATATATGCATGTAGCCATAAAAGTACCTTGGTACCTGGACTCTCCTGAAAGGCCACTACTCTTCTGATTAAGAATCTCAACTCTGAACTGCCAAGTTCATGGACCCTGGAATCAGACAGAGCTAGGTTTGAATTCTGGCTCCAACTCTACTACCCTGGGAGCTCGGGAAATTTTTAACCTTTCTGTGTCTTAGTTTTATCACCTAAAAATGGAAATGATTCTTGCTATGTCGTAGATGAATTGTAAACATTAAATTAGATAATCTGTTTAAAGAACTTAGCATAGTCCCTGGCATGTACAAAGTATTCAGTATTAATATTGTTACTAGCTAATAAAATACAAAACTTGAACCCCACAGAGCCAGAGAGGAACTTCAATTCCATTTCACTGCTACCAGCATTTACCAGCAATGGAATTCTAAAATGAGAATGTTGACAATGGTATGGGCCTGAGCTGGGGGGGAGGGGGGGCAGTGACACAGACAGGCCAGGTGTACCCACGACCAGAACAGAACAGACCTCAGGTTCTTACATCCTCAGTTGGGAGAAACTTCAGCCAGGCCCACCCATGTAGACAGTGATAGCAAACCTACAGCAGAACTGCAGTGCCCACTGCACAAAGGAACACCTCTGACTCCTTAAGTAACATTGTAAGTATTGAAGAGGAAAGAGATGAATCGAAGATATCAATAACTTGTGAGATTAAAAGGGGAGCAGGGAGGGGGTGTAGGAGAGGGTAAAGGGAGGATAAATGGTGACAGAAGGAGATTTGATTCAGGTTGTGAACACACAATACAGTAGACTTATATAATTTTACTAACCAATGTCACCCCAATAAATTCAATTGAAAGGCTATAATATAAATATATAAAGTATTAGTAATAATAATAATTTATAAAATTACTAAGATACATTCCCACCGCTGAGAACTTTGGATCAACCAGAATTAAACTACTGATTGAATTTACTTAGAATTCAATGTCGGAATGTATGAGAGCAGTGTAGGTCAACAAAGTAGATTACAAGGCTCCATTTGAAATAATATTTTCTGCTTACCAGCTAACCAGATTCTCTTTAATGCTGTGACAAAGAGGGTCAAGGCTGAGAATTCGATGACTTGGAATCAGTCTTGAAATCCACCCTAACCATCTGTTTCCCACAATAGATTCCTCTGAACTCCCTCTACCCTTTGTCCTACCCATCTATTCTTCACTGAACAGCCAGCCTGAGCCTTTAAAATATTAAGGGGATTGCATCACTCCCTGTTTAAATTCTCTCAATGTCTTTACAATGCCTGAAACCCAAGAGAAAGAAGGTATTATACACGATGGTGCCAAATGAACGAAGAGGGGTTTTGGTCGTCTTTAACGCTGTAATAATAATTCCCACAGCAAAGGGAAGGGTTGTTGTGAGAACTCAGTCAAGGCCACTGTTACTTTTGCATTAGTTGTATATTGCCTTCTTCTCAGGAAAAAAGGTAAAATTCATATTAATAGCTCCTTTACACTCACCCACAGATAATCTACTGAGTGCCTTAGTGACATTTTTCTTTGTATGATCATGGTCTCAAAGTAAAACAGCTGTCTTCGTTAAAGGATAAAACCCGATTTTTAAAAATTATGGAACAGACCAAGTTCAATTAAAAATGGAACACCACGAGGAATCATTTCAAATGTCCCCATATCACTTTTTTTAAGTTTTGAAATGGAAAATGATGAGACAATGTGGTTCATGCAAATATCACATCATAAAAGCTGAATTGGGGTGGGGGAGGTTCTTTTGTTTGTTTGTTTGTTTTGCAAATCTCTATTTTTATTGATTTGAATTCATGTTAGCCTTGAGCTGTTCAGGACAGTCGTTTCCAAAATAGCATCATGACTTGAGCAGCCTATAGTCTTAACAGTCCCCAAGGCCCTCTTGCTTGTAATTCACACATTCCCGTGTAAAAATCACCACCGTAAGAACGAACCCATGAACTCTGCCCAGGCTGGTGGCTGAAGAGCCAGGTGTGAATGAGGAGCTACTGTGTAGGTGCAGTGAGCCATCTCTGTCCAACTCTAAGGCAGCACTTTATCTGTGCTGCCTTTTGTTTTTCCTAGATCTACATGAAAGTCACCATATTACTATGATGGGCTCTTACTGTACCTCAACATGAAGCAAATTGTATCAGTGATCATCAGAGCTAAAGTGTTTATCACCATTAGTCTTCTTCCGTACTTAGACATTGTGTTTGGTCTTTTCATTGCATGTTTCTCCTTCAGGATAATGGAATATACAAGATCTTTTGGTTTTAAAGCTGCCTCTTATGGAGCTGAGCACCCCTGCCTCCCTACTTCATGCTCCCTAGCTTGACAGTACATTCCAGTCATATTTAAATATAATGGGATGTCCATCCAAGGGCGTCCTATCCGCTCCAAACACTTGTGTGGCTATTGGTATGCTTAGAAGATTCTTCCTTCTCATTCATCTGGCTAAAATAAGAGCCATCCTATAGGACTCCATTTAGACATGTCATCCTATGGAAACCTATGGCTCAGTATATGGTCATGTAGCCCTGGTGCCTGCTTATAGCCTCAGGTACCTCTGCCAGCTTAGTGCTCATCCCATTGTCTTATCATTGCTGGCCCACCTACTGGACAGGATGATCCCACTCTCTCCATATCCCTAGCGCCCGGTATCATCCTTAACACAGAATGGGGCTTGCTGTGCCTTGAGTGAATGGCTGATGTTTGTGCATTGCAGAGCATTTGGGAGTAAAACTGAAAACAAAATTGAAAGGAAATGAATATCAGTCATTTTGACCTTATAAGTTACTTTTGTCATACTCCTCAGTGAATTGTACAGTAGTAACCTGTCCATTTTTTTCCTGTCGGTCTGTTTTCTTATTGATTTAAAAGCTCTCAATAAGTTAAAAATACAGTCCTTTGTGAAATGTTTACAAATATTCCCAGTATGATATGGGCCTATGGGCCTTTGATCTTGTGTGTGTGTGTGTGTGTGTGTGTCTTTAATTTTATGCATGTTCATCAATCTTTTCTGCTGTGAATTGCTCAACTGCTTTTTTATATAGAATTTCTTACTAGATAGAGAGATAGATTGATTTTCTTCCAGCTTTATTAGTTTGTTTACATTTAACTCTTTGATCCATTTAGAATTCATTTAGGGTGATAGTGTGAGAAGAAGCTCTAACTAGATTTTTAAAATAAAACACTGAGTTTTCTAACATCTCCTAACCTTCAAAGAAATGCTATTTAAGGCAGTTGTTTTGAGATAACCAACATCCAAAGACATAACTCAATGTGCACCTTTACCTTTTTTCTTTTTTTAAGTAGCTAAATAAATCTTTCCTATTTCTAATTGCAAATATAAGGAAATTGTCATACTGTCTTAGAACACCAACAACTTTCTCTGTACATTATTACCTAGTTAAAAGTCACAGACAGAGGGGGCTCCAGCCAAGACTCCAAAGATTGCAGTTTTCTTCTGTCACATACTTACCAAAGTGGGGGTGGGGAGGTGAGATTTGATCAGCCATTTGTTCTAAAAGGGGGCTGGGGCAGCTTTGGGGCCAAGTATGTAGAAAAGCAAGGGGCTGTTCCCTGGACAGGGTGGAAAGGAGCCAGGTGTGCGGGCAGGGCACGGAGCAATGGCCTCAGTCCCTCACCCCACTTCCTGGACCGTCAGGAAGAGTCTTCACTGACATGAAGGCTGGCAGTTTCCTTCACCGCTGACCTTTTCTCTGTCCTCCCAGGTGAGCAGGAGCGAGCTGTGAGCAGTGACTCGGATATCTCGCTGATCATGGCGATGGAGGTGGGACTGTCTGATGTAGAACTTTCCACGGACCAAGACTGCGAAGAGGTGAAATCGTGAACCGGGAACACAGGAAAATGGGATGGTAGGACCCACGGGGAGGGAAGGGGGGGACGCCCCATGATGTGGACCCGGCACACACGCGTCCAGCCGCCTCAGCCTCTGCACGGCGCTCCGCTCAAGAATGGTCACGAAAAGCAATATCCAAAGTCACGCTGATCAGGACGCAGCATCCCCGTCTCTCTCTGCGACAGGCCACGGCCTTGGCAGGTTGGAAGCTGCGAGCTGATTTGCCCTCCCAAGTCCTCGCAGACACACACTTCAGAAGCTCCTGAAACGGACTGAAAGGACACAGCTAGGGCTTCTCCACTTTCATTTCACTCTTCTCCCGTCCTTGTTTGGGAATTGTTGTTTGGCTTCTTTGGTGGTTTCCCTGGAAAGCCAGTGTATAGTTTCCTTGAGGTTCGCGCCCTTGTTTTCCCTTTGACTCACGCCAGCATTTGCAGAGTTGTGTCTAGAAGCGCCGTTCCCGCTGCGACCCGTGTGAGCATTCCGTCTCTGGACTCACGAGCTGGCCCTCGCAGCGTGAAGCGTGCGTGGCTCGGGCCAGGGCCTCCCCACCCCGACACGGTCGAAGGCCGGCTTTCATTAAGACTCCAAATTCTTTTACATGGATCTTTCCAATCCCAGCTGCCAGGGACCCCAGCACTAAGCTCTGAACCTGCTGCGGCCCCGGGCTGTGGGTCCGCAGCCTCACAGGTGCCCTCTGGGTGGGCGCTGGGCAGGGCCCCTGCGCCATGAGGAGGAAGCTCTCGGGAAGCTCTTGAACATGTCAGTGTTTGGCCGAAATTCTGAGCTCAGAAGTGCCCTCCAGGGCATTAAGGCCATTCTCTGTGGCTTGCCGCTGGAATAACAAGCCTAGTTTTAAGACCAGATATCACGAATTGTTCCTGAAAGCAAAGTGTCTGCTGTTCTGGCTTCCCCAAGGCTGGAACAGGGCTCATTGCCTCACGCAGCTTCTATAGGACACGGAGGCCGTAGAAAAGTCACCTTTGAGCTCGGAGTCCACCCCAGGGCAGGTCCTACCTTAATTCCAACTCCCTTCTGTTACCCCTACCCCACCCCTCGCCAGGAAGGATGGAGGTGAATCCTCTGCAGATAGATGGCTTCCCTGGGCTCCTGGGATGGGTCCAGACTCCAGAGAGGAAGGGAGGTGACATTTGCTCAGCCATTTGGTCTGAAAGGGACAGCAGGAGAGTTGGCTAAGTTGTTCCTCCTGACCCAGGGAGGGAGACCAGCCGGGAAACGAAAAGCGGTATCCAGTGAATACAGCAAACCACCACTGTTTTGAAACTATTTGTGTTTGTAGTCTTTTTTTTTTTTTTTTTTTTTTTTGTACCTATGACAGAAATGTGCTATTTTTTTCAGTGGGCAATTTTGTACGGCATTGGTTTAGACTCTCCTAATGCAGAGATGCTGAAGGTCACGAATCATGTCTCTGGGCAGCCAGGGGTCACTTGGGCCTGTGCAGGAGGCCTGCCCCAGCGGCCGAGCAGCAGAGGAAGCTTCCCTCCCTGAGTTCTCAGCACACTTGAGGAGGCTTCTCCCACCTCACCCGATCCTTACACTAATACTCACCCAACAGCAGAGTCTGCATCTGCCCTGAAACCTTGCTGCGGGGTACTCCTTGGTCACCACCTTTGACCGTCTCCTATCTGATGCTTTCTAAGTAGGCAGCCAGGCAAGGGAAATAATGGTCACCTTCAGAAATGTCCCACCCGGGGAGGAAGACAGCGCTGAACCAGGAACCAGGAGGCCCAGGTGAGCCGCGTGGTTGCGGGGCCTCAACTTGTCCGTCTGTCAGGTGAAGGAGTTTCACAAGACAGGACCCAAGGCTCCTTTGGCCTTAGCACCGCCAGCGAGCACTTTGTCGGGGATCCCCTGTTTTGCGGGATGGCATGTAACCAACTTTCCGCCTTGGGGAGGCAGAGTTGCTGGAGTGTAACATGTAGTAACAGCTTTTAAGAGCTGGCACTTCAGGGTTGCTCAGAGTAAATACCTCTGACTGAAGTTTAAAGCGCAAGCAGGAGTTGTTTGGTTTCACCTTGTTTGAAATCTGCTGCTAGTGACCAGGTTTGCCATCTCTGGACACCGTCAGAGCCTGTTTTGGGTGGGCAATCCTTCATCTCGAGCAAGGTGTTTCCATCCTCAGTTAGCTCACACCTGCCACACCTACCCCTTCTTCAGTCAGCTTGACCCGAAACAAATGTTGGTATTAAGTCAAGTGGAATGAGAAGGATAATTCAACAGCAAAAGAAGTAGGCATGGCCTTCCATACCCAGGGAGAACCTGCCTGCTGGAGCACATAGCTCTCTGCTTGATGGGGGTTCTCTCCTCCCGCCAGCGACCAGGTTCAGCGAGAACGGACCTCAGGTGGCTGCAGCAGCCCCCAGAAGGCACCGCGGAGAGGCTGAGGGGCCCAGGAGGCTCAATGGAGGCCCTGCTGCAAACCCCGTGAGTCCAGGAGGTTCTCCACTTACCAAAGGTCCATTTCTAGAGGATTCTCCTATGACTTTGGTAGCTAAAAAAATAAAAATAAAAATGGAACCAGCATAGAAAGGTGCAAAAGAAATGGAAATAGCTCTCCTTTCCCCACAGCGTTCCTCACCACCTCCCACCAAAGACCCCGTGATTCACAGAGGGTGTCCAAAGGTTGGGGAACCTTCTAGAAGTATTTGCTAACGGTATGTGTATTTGCTGATACGCATTTTCCTGTCATGAGTGTCTAGACCAGCACTGCCCAATGGAAATGTAATGCAAGTGGTACATGTAACTTGAAGTTTTCTACTGGCCACATCAAAAAAAAAAAAGTAAACACGTGAAAATAATTTAATAATATATTTATTTAATCCGCGATTGTTGTTGCAACATGTGAGTCATGTGAAAAGCGTGGATGGAATACTTTCCATTCTTCCTTGTACTTCACCCTCTAAAGCAGGCGTGTAGCTTACACACAGCGCCTCTCAGTTTGGATGAGCCACTCATTGGACAGCACAGGTGTCTAGCTGTTCCCACAAGATTCCCTGACCCTTACAAAGGAAAAAGGTTGAAACCTAATTACCTCCCCAGAGAGCTCGATTCCACCCAGGTTGCCTAATTAGAGGCCCAGGAGTCCGTTCGTTCTGTAATGGATAAATGTTCAGGCTGCCCTTTCTGAAATGTCTGCTTGGCCTTCCTTAGTCACACCATGGAGGCTCATTCGCATGTACAGTCATTTCTCTGACCAGCTGTTCTTCAGAAAGTCACACAAACCGTGTTGACTTGGTGCTCAAACAAGATGATAGCCCCCGCTTCTAAGGCAATCCTTAGACTGACACCTGGCACTCAAGAGCCAAAGAGAATCCCAGACCGTAGTCATCCAACTTGACCTCAACCCCTGGCTGTCCTTCTTCTTGCTTGGCAGGAGGTCTTCTCCCATGCCTGGTGTGCCCTCTGGGGACTTGGAAGGGGAAAGGTAAGAAGTTCCATATTGACTCCAAATACAAGCCTTTGTGTGGCCTTATTGAGAAAGCCTTTGGAGCTTGTGACCATCCAGCTGCTACGTGGTGAACTATAACTCCTGGCAAACAGCCCAGCTCTTAACTTGAAATTGCATCCCCCTCCCACCCAGGGGCTGTGGACAAGAAGAGGAGCGTTTTTATCCCCTCAAATAATGTAGAGTCACCCCTAGGAATTGCTACCTCCTGTGCAGCTGGTCCCTTTGGGAGGAACTGAGCCCTGATCATGAATACAGACAGCACCTGCACAGCGGTAGAGTCTCCATGCTTAGGAAGAGTGGAGGGTTGGAGGAGGTGGAAAGTTAATAGTGACACAGACACCTACCTGACGTCACACAGTGGGCAGCACGACCTTGGAGGCAAAAGCCTGCGTCCAACGAGGTTTACCTTGCCTTGTTCCCTGCAATCCCCTCATTCTGGGGACAACGTCTCTGGGCGTTCACGGCCCTGGGTCTGATCATGTAAAAAACCAGGCTGCCCAGTGGCTATTGCAGTGAGTACCTTGACCTCCCTGTGGCTGCTCTGCTTTTAGAACCGAAAATGCTGACGGATAGCCTAACATGGGGTCCTTTCTTCTTCACGAGTTTTGCTTAGATGAAAATTCTTACAGAGTGTACACAATAAGTGGCCTCACCTTGGCCGAACACAAAGAAATCCCAGGAAATCAAAACTCATCGCAGCTGGGGAGAGTCACACCCTCCATGGAGCAAGGACCCAGGGTGATTTGTGCTAGCATTTATACCTGCTCTCCCTTAGGTCTCTTGCCCTTTCCTGTCTCCATGCCTGGCTTTCTCTGGCTGCCTGTCTCTTCCTTTGGATGCACATCCCTTGGTGGCTGTAGATCCAGGGAGTTATTAACGTGATCACTGTTGTCTGTGCTGCTGGTATTTTCTCCTTGTTTCATAGCAACATCTCCCTTTGCCCTTCAGACGGTAATACCAGTCCGTGTACGCTCACAGCAGATTCCTCTGTTTTACTAGGGACTAACCCTATTTCCACTTCTCATATTTAATTGTTTCGCAGAGCACCTATAGCTATAGCCTTTCTTTAACCCCAGACACCCTTGCCTGAAAAGTCTCCTAGGGAAACAATGGCAAGGAAACAACTCCAGAACACCACCTAGGTCTGTCATCTTCCACTCCCAGCATCCCTGACCTTCCTAGTTCACTGCAGGCCCCATAGTGGGCTTTCTTAGGAAAAGGTATGGACCGTACTGTATGCAATGGCCACTCCTGCTTCTTAACATTGGAGCGGGAGAGCTTGCTCTTTGTAAGTGATCTGAGAAGCCCCTTCTTCCTTAAGGCTGGAAAAGAGACACAGAGACCACCTTCCTAAGGGGAGGGACACACAGTTCCCCAGGCACTGCTCTGTGTCCCCAAAGTCCCTCACCTATGCTGTCCCAGGGCCAGGGACATTTGGTGACTGTAGTTAAAAGGCCATATGAATACTGCCCTGCAGGGGGCTGGAACAGAGGATGGCAGGATAGGAACATGAGTGTTCTTCCTGAGTAAATGTTCATGCTCCAGGTTTAGAGCTGACCTGGTTGTGTGTGTGTGTGTGTGTGTGTGTGTGTGTGTGTGTGCGCATGCGCGAGTTTAAGGAGTTAGACACTCATGATTGCAGAAAAGGTTTGGATTGCCGAAAAACTGAATTAATTCTGAGAAGCAGGTATGAGTTTCTCATCACTTACCTCTTCCCTCCCTTTTCCCACTTTTTCCCATTGCCCAACCCCAGGCCTTTTGTAATAGGAACAGTTGTTTGTAAAGCTCCTTGGATCAGTAGCCATACTCTTCCAGGCTGAGTCTTTTGAAGCACTAAATTATCATCCCAAAACTCAAGAAGGGATTCTAGGTCCTAGATGTGGGCCCTTCATTCTCCAGCCCTCGATCTGCAAAACCTGCTTGTTCTGCAAAGAGCCTGCTAAGGCTGTTCACATCTCTGAACTACACCTGCCGCGAGTGCTTCCTCAGGTGGCTTTCGTCGGGAATTTTAGTGATCAAAGACCTTCTCATCCTCGTTACTATTGACATTTGCACATACTGTAGAGCCATTAGTTCTGTGGCCACCAGATCAACAGGATAAGGCAAGATATATATGTATATATGTATATATCTTAAGAGGTCTGCAGATCCAAACAGAGCATAGGAGAAGTTGGCTCACCTGAGTTCCTAATAGTCACTGCTCAGCAGAAGATCTGTGGTCTTACTGTCCTTCCTGAAGCGGTGGGCTTGGAGAGGCAAGGAAAACGCAGGGACCAGGTGTGCTCTAGAAACCAAAGACGGGTCACTATCCAACAGACATGTGTTTCTTCCCGGGACTAACCGAATTTCCTCCCCATGTTCTCATAAATAAAAGGGAAGGTGGGTTGCCTAGTCGAAGGGCGCTGTGACGTCTTCAGGGGGTTATCTTGCAGGCTGGTGATTGACCTTACTAAACCCAGAAATTAAAAAATAATAATAATAACCATGTCTTGAGGCCTTAGTACCACAGCATCTTTAAAGTCTAGTAGTTACTACCCTTTTTCCTCAAAAAAAAAAAAAAATCATCATCATCATCATCAAGTGCTTTATTCAACTCAGAATATTGTTTTCTTGGAGACTGTGACAATTTTCAATAGCCAAAGAATTTTCATGTAGAAGAGCTAGTTAATTACTGTCCCACTCTTTTGAAGAAAATACGAAGCCGTTGTCTCTGCTGATGGGTAGAGGGGCTGAAGGTCTACTAACTAGGAACGTGGCAGCCTGCGTGTGTTGGCGTCTAAGGTACTTGCTGGTCTGTGGAATGTTATTGCAGGGGACGGAGCGCCCTCTGCTGCAAAGTCACCCTTCTTTCAGCCAATTAATTTGGACTAGAGTCACCATTTCACCCACTAGTTATTTGCCTTTTATTACCCAATGCCCTCCGTAGCTGAGAATTTGGCTTATCAAAAGAAGAAGGAATGTCACAAACCCTGAAATGTTGAAAGAGAACCCCACCAAAGACCTCACTGCCAGCAGCCCTTTCTTCTGCAAAAGGTTGCCTCATCTTGTGGGCCCTGTCTGTAAAAACTGCCTCCAGCTGGAATGTGTGTGCAGAATTACAAGGCAAAGACCTGGTGGTTTTGTATCTCAGCTTGATTCTTGTCAAACAAAGGAAGATCAACAAACAGACTTATTTTGTATGACTGTAGATGGTGTGAAATACTGACGTGTTTTGGACATGTCTGTAATAATAGATTTACTTCCTGCTTTCACATTAGTAATCTAAAATGGTTGTACCAGTTTATAATGAGAAAGATGTAGGATGGGGGTGGGGGGAGGCTGCTATTTTTATAGTGGGATGGTCCTTATATTTAGAAAACTTGAAGTAACTGTATTTGTGAAGTTACATTCCGTTCATTTCTTGAAGAAAAAAAAAAAATACTGGGTCTTGTTCTTCAAAGTTTCTATTCAAGAGCTGGGAGAATGATCATTCTCATTTCCAGGGGAGTCTTCCAAGAAGAATGTTTGTGACACCCAGTTCTGTAGACTGCAGACCATGACCAGCAATTGCCAGTTCAATAATGTGAAACGGAAAAACCCAACTTACTTCAACCCCTCTGTATATAGTGCATTACTTCTACTTAAAAAAAGACATCTGCTGCAAAGAATGAGTTGACCATTATGAAACGGTCAGATGTGGCATCACAAATCAGTCTCACGTAGATCCTTTACTAGCAAGAAGAAAAGTAATCCAGTGTATTTGCTTTTTCCTTTCTAAACATGCATCGTGTGTTTTTATTGTGAAACGAAGGGTGGCACAGGTAGAATTTGACGTAGCTGCCCCGTGAGGTCCCTCTGGTTCATCTGCAGATCATGCATGTGACAGCCCACTGTCCCCACAGTCAGATCCAGGGGACTGAGGTTCCCTGATGTGTTTGCCACATCCTGATGGCCTTTGCATGGGTAACTCTTAATTGCTGAAAAAACCGAGTCGTGGATTATGTAGCCATTTTCCCCAAACATCATCTTCTGTACAAAACCACAGACGTATTAGATGCTTAGTTAAGGCAGTGTGGTTTGTTTGTTTTATTTTTGTTTGTGTTTTGTTTTGTTTTCTGTATAAACCTCTTTTCTTCTTCCCCATCTCAAGTACCTACCTTATTCCTTCTAAAGCACTTTATATCTCGAAATACAAAGAAGTTTTTAAAAGGTGGTCTTTAAAGGGATTTATTTGTCTTCTGTAGGAGACAAACTTCTCTTTTTTGTGATTCTATTCTCTGTGTGCTTGGAAAGTCTAAAGAGTTTGTCTCAGACGGGGAGTGACAAACGTCAAGGGTGAGAGTTGGAAACATTCAAGCGTATACAACATGGCTATTTTTGTTACATAGAAGACTATCATGTAAATACGTGCCATCGTGTTCTTATGTACTGGTTTAAAAAAAAAAAAAAAAAAAAAGTGCAACTCTAATGATTTAAAAAGGATTGTGAACTCCAGGATATTTCATTGCAAAATTTTGTTGGGTTTTGTTTTGTTTTGTTTTTTAATAAAATGGAACCGGACACTTGTGTTTGAATCCTCCATGTTTCCTCACTGTGTGCCTCCTCCGGACTTCCAGGGAGGCCCTGGGGATTTTATAACCTTGATATTTAACGTGAAATCCTGATTGTGGTTAACAAAACGAGAGATTTGGGTAACTTCGTTATTTCTCTAAGGTAAGTCAGGTGCTAGGCACCCTACCTTCTCACAGTTCTTTTCCTCTCAGCGAAGCGATTAAACACCTATGAACAATTCAGAAGAAGAATGGGAGCTAAGTTAGCTTGGGGTGCTGTCCGGTGGGTACCATCGTCAGAGCCGCTGGGGGCAGGTGGCCCTACATGCAGGGTCCCACTATGGACCCAGCAGAAGGGCCAGGGTGGCCAGGTTCCTTTTAATATTTTCTGGTATGTCTGTACAGATTTTAAACAGCAGTTCTTTTAAATCAGCAAAGAAAGGAAATAAGAAAGATGGCAGCTGCCAGTGTGGGAAGGAAGGAAAGGAGAGGCTCCTGTTTATCATCACACACTGGAAACCGCCAGGCCCCATGGTGTGGCCCCCAAAGGTCGCCACACAACCCTCTGGGGAGCAGGCGTTGGACATACCAAGTGCAGTTGAGCCCCACGGAAGCCCAAAGCCTGCCTTCCACCCTGCTGGGCCCCTGCCGGGGTGGCCACACAGCCTGGGGCAGAAACTCAAACTTCACTGAGTGCTGCAGCCCCTGTGCCCTTTGCGACCCAGACGGGCGACTGCTGTAACAACAGTGGGGAAACATTAGTGCCCAAGGCTTTGCTCCGGGGGCCAGTCCGGGCTCAGCGTGCAGGTGGGAGCACATAATAAAGGGACTGTTAGTAACAAGAATGATTGTGCCACGTTAGAAGGCACTTTAAACATTGTCCCTGTTTCCAATACCACAATTCTTCTCTCCCCAGACCTCCTGGTGTCTGCCGTGAAGCTGGCGTCAGGGGCGGTGACACTAGATACCACACAGAGTCCCAAGGTCAGTTCTTCAGTGGGAATGAGGCTTTTCCGACAGCACACAGCACACAGCTATTAAAATTTTTTTCAAAAAGGCTTTTACGAAGCGACCAATATAACTTTGTATTACTGGGCTTTTTTAAAGCTGGTTCATGACACACTCCCATTTTTGTTCAGGGTCATGTTTTTCAACGCTGCATTGGACGGGACCACTTGTGTGGACTGGGTTGGTGTCCCAACTAGAAAGGAGCTGCCACGCCTGGTGTCCCTTTTCCCCATCTCACACACCCCACAGATTGTCTTGTCTCCCCGGGTCACCTCTGTGGGGGGAAAGGCAGGCCAGCTGGCGCTCGCTGCACCTGGCACCGGGAGGCCCCAGCAAACACGGCCCTGGGCGCTGCTCAGAGACATGCGTGTGCCAGGCAGCACTGGGCAGCCACGGGACTCACCGGCACACTTTCCAAGAAGGAGAGGCCCTGCCCTCCTGGGCTCTCCACTCTGGGCTTTTGTCTGAAGGAGTCATGCAGTGCATTTGTCCTTTTGAGGGTGGAAAATGGAGAACTCCCCAGCCGTGTCACCAGCTAGTCAGGACTGCTTTGCACACTACTCTTAGTCTGTTTACACCTCTGGCTGGGGTACGAGGAGCTCAACCACTATTCGGAAAGCACAACAGTGTGTTCGGTTTTTCCTAAGGCTCCTAGTTCCTTCTGAGCCCCTGTTAGCATCCCTACCCCACTCTCGCCGTGGTCGGGAAATGCATTCCACCAGACTGGGCAACGGGACGGTGAGGCGGGTATGTGTGCGTTTTGCTCCACGACGATTGATTACATAGAAGAGTGAGAAATTCACGTGACACTTGACGAGGTAGCTGAGGGCAAGTGTTCTGTCACCCTTAGTGATCCAAGCAGAGAAAATTAGTTTACCTCCCAGGCCATCACACCCACGGGTACGGGGTCTCCCGCAAGTCTCACTGTGGTGATCTGCTCTTGACCGCAAGAAGGAGGGGCGGTGACCTTTCCACGGTGACCTCTAAGGCCAGGGGAGCCCCCTGCTCCCCGTGATCACGTCTCCCCTCGCCGGTGCCCCGTCACAGCGCCCCAGCACAGGCAGAAGGGCACCAGCCAGTGGAGCCTGTACTCACTGGCAGCGGGGAGGTAGAAACTAAACTCCCCAGCCCCTCCAACCCTCCTGTTGGGGAAGCCAGTCCTGCCCGGCGCCTAGGGGAACAGCCAGAAGGCCTGGTTGTGGTGGCGACCCGCCTCCAGCCCTGGCACTCCCTCCAGCCCTTCCTTATCTAACATCCCTGCCTCCCTTGTCCGCCGGCTCGTTGGCCACGCCGTGTAGAAACCAGACCAGCTCTCCGCTGTGGCTGGTCCGCCCTGCCTCTCGTTGCCAGGAGAGCCGTACAGGGCACAGCTGTCACCGATAGTATCACAGGTCCAGCGGGAGCCAAGGCTCTCCGATCCCTAACAAGGAAAAGAACGTACATAATTCGGAGCTTTGGAAATGGCAGCCGTGCCTATAAATAAATGTCAGAGCAGAGACGTTAAATGGAGCATGGAAGACGACCGTGGAGTTAGGCCTGGGAATAAGATCCCGTCACGATGGGCGTGAGTCTGAGGTTAAACCAGCGAAACTCCCAGGAAGACTGATAACACACGGCCTTTCCTTCACCGCGGGGAACACGGAAGGTGGGCCATGGGCCTCTTACCGCTTTTCCTCTCCCTCTTTGTTTGAAACTGGCGGAAGAGGAATGGGTGGGTATTGGTTAGAGCCGGCCTGAGGGCTGGAACGTGGGTTTCCTGAGCCCGTTGCCAGAGATCTCTGGGCTGCACCGCAATCTTTCCACACTTGCGGGCAGCTCCAGACTGTTCCAAAGTCTCAGGAATGGAAAGCCAGGAAAAACAAAGTTGAACTTTGTGATAGGGATGGGAATATTATTAAATACTCCCCAAACATCAACAATTCTAACCCACAGACTAGAATGGAGGCAAGCACAGTGTATAAGAAGGTACAAACACCCTGGCTGGTAGCACAGTGGGTAAAGGCGCCAGCCTGCGAACCCGAAGGTCACTGGTTCGATTCCCAGCCAGGGCACATAACCCGGTTGCAAGCCAGGTCTCCAGCCAGGTGTGTGGCTGGAGGCAGGTGAAAGGCAACCATACATTGATGTCTCTCTCCCTCTCTGCCTCTCTTCCTTCCCCTCTTTCTAGAAATAATGAAATTTTTAAAATCTTTTAAAAAAAAAAAAGGAAGGTACAAACATACACATTCAAACATACGTCCTCACTCATTTGCTCACACATACACACACACACATGCACACACACACACACATACACAGTGAGCCTCCAGCAAACGCTGTCTCATTTTAGCTATGCAAGAAGGCTCGTTTGTGTTAGGATCCCAATGGGAGTCATCACTTCCTGGACTCACTCCTTCAAAATAAAATCAGTTGTTATTTTGTGCTATCCAAACCTGGCTCCCAGGAGACAGCCTGCTCTTCTTTTGGCCCCGCTCCAGCACTGAGACTTGCCTGCAGGAAGGACAGAGGGACGCCTTCTTTACCTTACGTCCCGAAGGGCTTAGACGCCAGAGACAACCCAAACTACAGAATGCTTGAAAACACGGGGATAAGATGCCTTCAATCTCCTAAGATGAGCAGCTTGGTTGGTGGGAAAGTAAGGGAAAGGGCCACCCAGAGAAGATGCCCTCGGGGAAGGAAGCTGACCTTGGCTGCATGAACTGAACCCTGAGGGTCCAGGATCCACATTTATTTTTCTGTAAAGGGACTGATCATAAGTATTTTAAGCTTCGTCAATCAGGTATGATTTTCATAAGTGTCTTTCATTGTTGTTGTTTTTAATAATCCTTTTAAAATCTACAAACTATCCTTAGCTCAAAGGCCATATAAAAGTGCCCACAGGAAGGATTTTGAGGGGACAGGAACAAAGTCCAGGGTCAGAGCCCTAGGCACAAATCTAGTGCCCACCATGGTGCATAGGCTGCACACTGACTGAGTTTCAAGTGGGCCTGGATGGCTGGTTCCATTAAGTACTGAGTAGATTCAAACTTATCTGTCACTGAAGGTTGACTCATTCGACCCAGGCCTCAAAGAAACCTTCACAAAGTTTCAGGAATATCAACTCCCAATCGGCCCCAGCTGGTGTGACTCAGTGAGCTGAGTGTTATCCCACAAACCAAAAGATCACCGGTTTGATTCCAGGTCAGGACAGGTACCTGGGTCGCAGGCCAGGTCCCCAGTTGAGGACATTAGAGAAGCAACCTATCAATGTTTCTCTCACACATGGGTTTTTTTCTCCATCTCTTTCTTTCTTCCTTCCCCTCCCTCTCAACATAATTAAATGAAATTTAAAAAAGAAAAGAAAGAAAGAAGGAAACCCTCACAATCAAACATCTCAACACAACACATTGAGGGAATGAGCCGCTGGAAAGAACAGAATCTAGAATCAGAAAGATTGACAACATGGGGAATATCAGGTATGTTGAAAGGCGCTCTCCTGGTGACCCTCATGCACTATCAAGTATACAAATCCCCATTCTAGTCATCTGAGAGCCGCACAGCAAGCCCCCCAAAGCAAAGAGGGGCAGAACCACAGGTGACATCATCACCTTGGTTACTTTGACCTTGTGAGAGTGGACTTGGGGGAGACAGAACTTCATCCATAAAATGTCTTCTTGCTTAGGACTGTTTGACTTTCACATAAGGGAGGAATAATCTGGGCTATCCTGCAGGGCCCCCGGTGATCTAGGTGGCCCACGCCTCCCGTCTCCCTCTATCTGAACACTCTCCCCTGTTCAGCACTGTCCCCTCAGGACCCCAGAGGTAGCTCAATGAAGATTGTCAAACTAGTGACTGGTCTGTAATAACCTCTCCCTAGGGAAAGGCTGACGGCAGGGGGGCCAAAATGCACAACTCCAGGGGTCGCTGCTTCCACAGAAGCTCAGCCTTGTAGCTCAAGGCCCCGCATCTAGACTGGCATGCGGACAGTGCTGCTATGCATCACAGGTCTTTGACCCTCGCCGTTCCAGCTGCACAAGGGACTCTTAGGGTCCCCAGTTTATAATTTGGGGAGGAAAGCTTAGGAAGTACCTTGTCCAGGATCACACAGCTAGCTTCTGAGGCCTCAAGGCATGTTGATAGCGTGTTCCTACACATGACGGGGTGAGTGTGTGCTTCTTCCCCAAATATCAAATAAAGCCACACGGGCAGGGGGCATTCTACCAAATGAATGATCGGTAGAATCAAAAAACAAAGTCACAGAAACTGTCTGAGACCAGAGGAGCCTGAGGGTGATATAATGATAAAATATAGCATGGCGTCTGGAATGAGATCTTGGAACAGAGGAAGGATATTGGGAGAAAACTTGTTGAAATGCAACTACAGTCAGTAGTTTGGTTCCTAGTAAAGCACCGATGTTGGCTCCTTCTTTGTAACAAAAATACCCCGGTGATGTCAGACGTTAGCAAGAGGGAAAACCAGGTGGGGACGTGCCACAGCCCTCTGCGTCATCTTCGTGACTTTTCTGTAACACTGAAGCTGCTCTAAAATAAGTTTATTTTAAAAGAGATATATTCATCAAATAGAAAAAAACCCACCGGGTTCTAGAAACATAAAAATTGGCTTTGAAGGACCCTACGGCATTTTCTTTTCTGGAAACCATGGGAATAGAGCAGAGCTCTCAGTACCTTGAAGAGGTTATATTTTCTTCTTGAAGTAGGAGCCTGGGCTGAATCATTTCTCAACATCGACTCCGGATTTCTTTCGTGATTTTATTTTATTTTTTAGGTAAATATATTGGGGTAACCCTGGTTGACGACATCATAACATGACAGGTGTGCAACTTTATAATACGACTGTATACGCCATTGTGTGCTTACCTCCCAAAGTCTAGGCTGCTTCGGTCACCATATATTTAACTCCCTTTACCCTCTGCAAGAATGGACATTTACGACTTGAATTAACTGTTGCAATGACTCCCTAACCCAGAGTAATTGGAAACTATACAAGATAAGAAACTAATCATTTGTAACTGAGTCAGAGTTATTGCAAAAGTAATGAGTAGCTTCTTTAGCCGGTGCACAGCCATCGCTTTTAACACCGATGCACCAAGTTCTCAAGCACTGCACGCCCTGTGTTCGTAGTTAATGTAGTGGAGCCGTTTCTCCCAGTAGGGGGCGCCGTTGACCATCACATTGAAAAGGCCTCGCCAGCGGACGGGAACCGAGACACCAGGATTCCACCTTGAAGTTTACAGGGAGGAAGAACTATTCAGAAATATTCTCCAGTGGTACTTGTTCAGTAGAAAAGGTGGAGTGAGACCATAGCAACACCATGGCTGGGGAAGGCTATGTTTCACAGAAGGGAGAAAGTGTATCAGACTGTATCAGGTGACAGTTACTGAAGCCACCTACCTATGAGAAGCAGGTTAGAAATGGCAAGACCAAGAAATGTGTTATCCTGTGCTAGACCTGTGTTCCTGGGAAAAAGAAAAGAAAAAACGTGGAAGAAATATTCTCAGAGCATCGTCTACTCATTGATTGGTTTCACATGCTTTGTTCCACCAAGGGTTTCACAGGGTAGCTCATGCATTTCATTCTTTACCTGAATGCAGCTATCAAGTCTCCTCTCTGGATCACATGTTCCTTGGGATTGCAACTCATGTTTTGTTTTTATTCTGCATACGCCCCAGTGCCCAGCACAGGGCCAGGTGAGAGCAGGTTTTCCATGTGTATTTGTAAAACAGATGATTGAAGAAACAACCTGGTACCTGTCCACTGTCCCTCTCTCTCCTACCTATTCTACTTCTTTCATCTAAAAGGGTAAACATTTCCTCATCCAGGAATTAGAACTAGTAATATTGGGTTTGATATACCAGCCGTTTGGGAGATTTGGGGGAAATAATGTAAGCCAAGCACTTCAATGTTAGCTGCAAAATGGGAGAAAAACATAAAAGGTAAGATGATATAAGACAAAAATGTTGTCATCTTTAACACTGGTCACCAGCAGGGCGTATTTGCTAGAGGAACATCTACAGGTGCCTGTGTTGATGGGGAGGGAGCAGGTTAGCACCTCCACAGTGTTCATCAGGGTGAGGCTGGGAGCAGTTATTAAACCAAGGAACCTGGAAAACGGCTCAGCCACGACTTCGCCGAGCAAGTCCCTAGAGGGCAAGACATCCGTAATGCTTGCCGGGGAAAGCCACGTTCAACGCAAGGTTATATTGTGCTGGGTGACCAGTGAGAATACTCTCGGCTCAGGCTTTGCTGTGAACTCAAGCTGCGTCCTCTTTAGCCACTAGGAGTCTCTTTGAGTTGGGTCCTAAGTCCTTCTTACGTGGTATTAGTCGTGGTACTACTTGCCCGTCAGAGCTTCCCCTCGGTGGAGTAGAACAAACGTTCCAGAACTATCTTACACATTTCCTGCCCCAAACAGGGGTCATGAGACATTTTTAAGGGAGTGGAAGGAAGTGTAGCAACGTGTTAACGTGTTTTGTCTTGGAGGGATGGGGCCGACGTGTGATTTTTACATTCTCGCTCTAACTTCTCTGCCTTCCTTCAATTACTCGTATGTTCATGAACACATTTCACTTTGAAGTGTAAAAATGAATACCAATTTAAAAATGGGAAAAAAAAAAAAAACAAGCCTCCAGAGCACTAGGGTTTCACAGACTCTTAGATTAGGGTATGATTCCGAATCATTACATAGTATCTTCTCCAAGCACACCTGGCTACATGCGCAGAACTGCCCACTCCCCAGCTCCCCGAGTTAGAGATTTGATTTCCATTCAGACTTGAACACAGGAGAGAGACCACATCTAGAGTTGTCCTAAGAGATGATCAACCCTGGTAGCAAAGGACCTCACCTGTCTTGCTTCCTTTATTAGCTGCACATGACTTGGAGCCACTTCCAAAGAAAGACCAGGTGATTAAATTAAATTAAATGAAGACCCGCCTAGGCCAGAGAAGAAGCAGAAGTGGGACCTTGGGGGGCCAAGAGAGAACAGAGAAGATGAGGAAACAAAAGTGGAGACTTCCCGAGGAAGCTTGAAGAGGCCCAGGAGGAAAGCCTGCTTCTGGTTTTAATCAGCCTCTGGGGCATGGGAACTTCGTAAAACTTTGTAACGGCCCCCCACCCATCACAACGAGTTAGGGGCTTAGCTCAAGGCCTAAGCAGAAATAACTCGAACCCCCCAAACATGAAGCGCACGAGGGAGAGCCACGTTAAACCGAAAAGGTGAGGTCAGCCAGAGTGAGTTCACTTCCCATACGCAGTTCTCGGCTCTGCAGGGCCTGGAAAATGTGTGGCATGAAACTTGTTGAACCACGTGGGGAACACAGCTGTTGCTTCCCAGCATTTCCTGACTCTCTGGGGGATAAAGGGCACGGGCTGAGGGTTCAACTCCCAGTAGACACAAGTCCCCCTTCAGCCCCAAGCAGCCCAGCCCAGTCTCGCCTCACCCCACAGGCTCAGCCCCGGGACGTGAAGATCAGATGGCTGTGGGGGTGGGGAGGGGGGACCCCATGGCGGGAACAGCGAGCAGGGGAAAACGATGCCCACACATCCATCACTGGCCAATTTGACATTCACTAACCACGTCTCACTCTTGACCTCAGGAACAAACTGAATCTAATTCTCTTCTGGGGAACCAACAGCCGCATCTAAGAGCATCCCTGGTTTTTTTTTCTGCATCTCTAATCCTTTGGGAAAATGCCCCCAGACCGCAGCGTGCAGCCTGTGGAGGAGGCCTGGCCTGGATGGACTCCGTTCATTCAACAAAACGTATTGAACACCAACTATGTGCCAACCAGTGTTCTAGGTGGCGGGCAGGCAGCAGAGGAAAATTGGGTGAAGACACACCGCCTTATGGGACTCATATTCAAGTAGAGGGGAACCAGACACTACATAGTAAAGGTAAGGTCTAAGTACCTGGCAGGTGGTAAGTGAAACGGGGAATAAGAAGCTTAGGAGAGGGTGAGGGGAAGTGGGAGCGGGTGTAGAGGAAACGCTGTTAATAGGATGCTCCAGGAAGGCTTTGCTGAGAAGGTAAGCAGGCACTTGGAGAAGGTGAGAGTTGGGAAACTCGTAGCCCTCCTGCTGTGAGCGAGCATCTTTTCAGATATGCCCCGCAGGACCTTCAGGACATAGCAAAGAAGGTGTCATCAAGTCTGGCTTCTTCTTTTCCCAACCATGAATGGAGAAACCATTTCAACCTAAGAGGGAAGTAATTACTGCCATGCAGGCTCCATCAGAGCAGGGGACATCCTTTTCTTCGCCACTGGATCCCAAGGGCTGGCGCTGGGAACGGTGCAACTGGGCACCGGGAACATGAGCTCAGTGTGAGTGAGAGAGCTGGCTCTCGGCTCCACCCTTCTGGGCTAACCTCTCGCTATGCTTTTCCCACAGAGCCATGCTGTCCTTTCTCGTCTTTCTCAGCCTCCTTCCCGGTATCTCACGAGATCTCAGGATCGTTAGAAGATCGCTGGAGAACAAATCAGGAGCCAGAACTCATATCTGAACATCTTCTCCTGGCCCCCAGTCTACGGTTTAAGGAAAGGTATTTTCCCAAATAAATAAGTGCATAAATAAATACTGAGAGCATTTACCAGCTACGAATCCTCACCGAATTATAAAGAGAGCAAAATCATGTAAATTTGGAGAGGAATGATCAAGGTTAAAAATGTTCAATAGTGTTGATTTATTTCAGAGGAAGGGGAAGATGCTGATTATATTCAGTTAAGGCAGTTGTGTTCATTTTACACAACAAAATGTCAAGGCAGCCCTCTGACATTCAAACTTAGGCTTCAGAGAGAATTGGACCCAAACAAATTTTTCTCTGTTCCTCTTTTTTAATTCTCTGCTTCTCCCTAGAACCAGAGGATTGTCAGGCCCATGAGAGCCACTTATATGTGAGAATCAATAACTATATAAAACAAAAACTAGAATTATAGGTAATGACCTAATCAACTGTGGACGCAGATCCAGCATAAACCAGCCTGGGGCTGTCCTCTTGAGCCACCTCAAAGTCCTGGGGAAGGAGTCGTTTGTCAACATGCTCTCCGGTCACCAGATGGCTGCCTACTTCCCAACACACCACACTGTCCCCTTGCATGGAACAGAGGCTGGAACAGACCGTTTCTCCCTCACAGTCTTCCCAAGAAACTTGAACTAGCATTGTAACATTATTTCAGGTACAAACGTAAAGATGTTATTAATATTAGACAAGCTATTGGAAAGCTCCTGGGTCCCCCATTTCTGACATTGAAATGTGGCTCAGCATAGCTCCAACTTCGTATGAAGGGACCAGCAGTCCCTCTCAAGGAGGTGGGTGGTTGCTTCAGTGTGAAGACAAGCCCAGGTCCTGCCCACGAGGTCAAGGCCATGGGAGCAAGGTCCGGGCCTCCAGCCCACTGAGCACAGACAGGAACCAAATTAGGGAACTGAGCCGACCACAGTCAGAAAGATAAAAGGTGCTCTAACTCATAAACAAGGGTGCAGTTTTCATACCCTGGCCTTGCTTTCGTCTGTTAGAAACTGAAACAGCACAGGTGATACTGAAATGAGCAAAGGTCTTGAATTAACCTTGGTTACCCCCAGCCAGTAGGAAATTCTCCTGCTCAGTGCTGTGCCTGCCACTGGCCCTTGAGTCCTCCTGTATGACTGAACCGACAGCGAGCCATTGCTCCAGTGACAGCGAGGTGAGGTTGGCTGCTGAGGTCTGAGCATCCTCAGTGCGCAGGCACTGCGGTTCCAAACCTCCACCCACATCAATCACACGAGCTCTTCACCTTAGACAACATGGAAGCCAAGTGGGTTCTGGGGAGATGGTTTTAGGAAGGACATCAAATCTGCTGTTCAACAAGAGATAGTTGTTTTGTCCCTGAAGAGGACAAATGAAGTCGCTGGGCTACCAATGACATTGTCAATGGAGAGCCATCTAGGTAAAGTGATTACTACAAATGATGTTGAAGGGAAAAGGAAATCAGAAAAGGCGGTGTTCTAAGGTGACCCAGGGAGAGGCGTGGGTCACCCCCGCTTTGCCTGGTCGTGTTTTACAGTAGATTTAACAGCTGCAGGTGTGCTATTGGTGTAGCAGAAGGGGAGCTGGGCTTTCTGAAGGGGAGGACAGACACAAGAAAAGGAAACTGGTTCAGGGACTCGAGAGCCAGCCCTGTGCCAGGTACTGGGATACTAGTGCAATTTTAAAAAAGCAAATGTGAAGACGTTATTAGTATAATAAGACAAGTGATTAGAAAGCTACTGCACCCAGCCAACATTGGAGAGGGGATTGGCAACTGCTGAGAGACGTACACCAAAATTGCAGCCTAAGATTTCTCCCAGTGTTTTATCTAGCTGCATCTTGGTCTATTTTCTGAGTTACGTCAAAGAGAGGAAACCCCATCATTTTTCAAGCTCCGCAATTTGGTTGATACGGTCTGTCTAAAATTACATTTTCGAAATGATTCATGAGTGGCACCGGTAACACAATATCCCTCTGCATCCAGGAAGAAATAGAGGTTGACTGTCAGGATAGGTTTAGGCAGATCCTGTTCCCATAGCCGCTAGTCCTTGAAGAAGATGCTCAAGTCTTAGTTTCCTCATCCATAAAATGTAAGAGGAAAATACGCTAAGGGCTCAGGTCAATGTGCTCTGTGAGTTTAAATGCATTACCAAAACGTACAATTGTTAGTCAAAGCAAAAAAGGATGCTTAGAAATTGCTGGCAATGATTCCCGAAAAGTCCAATGATGGCAGATACACACCTTAAATACCAGTCGCTGCCCTGAAGGTGTGAAGACGTCCTTCCTAATAAAACCAGCTGTAACGTGGAATTGCAAAAATACGAAGTTCATCTTTTACAGCTTTATCTATGGAGGGACATCTGGGAGAGAAACATGATGCATCTTTGTAGTCTTCTCTTGGGAAAGCCAATTCACAGGGGCATATGCAGGCTTTCCTGGTCTCTAACTGGATTGTAGCAAATGAAATCTCCAAGCCTACAAATTACATTGGAGAAAGAACAAGAAGCCATCTCTTCAATGATGTCATGACGTAAGATCTGGCACAAGCTTACGGGTCTTTGGGACATGTTATTTTGGTGACTGGATAGAACACATCTGTCTGGTTCAGCCCATCCACGTGGCTGGGGCCTCCTGCTACCTTCCGTGGGGTCTCCCCGGGGCAGGGGGAGAAACCCCCAGGTGGACAGCTCTCAGACATTTGTCCTGACCTGTCCTCTGCTCTGGCTCTCTTCCACCATTCTGCTGGCCAAGTCCCTGAGCCTGCCCAGACCTGCCTTAAAACAGCCCTACCCAAGTGGGGGATGTGCCTTCCTCTGCCTCCATCTGTCACTGTGACCCCAGGGATGTGCCCTGCTTTCCCAATGCCCTACAGTGATCTGTTTGCCCCCTTTGCATTGCTGCCCCCTCTGCATTGCTGCTCCTCATTCCTTCCACCTGAGACACAGGCGCAAGCCCGTGGGATTAGCCCGAGAAGAAACTCTTAGGTACTCATCTCCTCACTTCTATCCCTGTTGCTCTCTCACACCTGCACCTTCTGAGCAGGTTTAAATTTTAATCTCCCAAGAAACGCTCTCATGGAAACATCAAGAAGGATGCTTGGCCAACTATCTGAGCATCGTGGTCCTGCTCTACCAAGGCCTGGTTCCCACCATTGCTTCATCATCAGGTCACTCATGAAGTTCTGTGAGTCACCGTGAGGATTTCACTAAGTCAGAGTTGTAACTGTCACTCGCTCATGACTTCGGTCCCATTCAGGTGGCAGCCTGAGGGCAGAGGCTGGGTGACCTGGGGAGTGACGAGCAGGAGAGGAAGTGCTAGCCTAGGTCCTGGCAAAACTGCCCCCATCCCGGTGCAGGTGTAAGATTTCCAGCGCTCACAGGATTTCCTCCTGGTGTGGGAGCCTGAGCCATGCCCCCGGGCCACACTTAGCTGACGTTTAGGAAGTGGTCCTTTGCTTGCACTCAGCCAGAGCAAATTCCATGCCCATCTCACCCCCTAATCAAAATACTAAGTTCTGCAAAGCAGGACGCCCAGGCCCATCAAATGTCCCGGGTATTAGGATAAAACCAGCTAAGAATGGTCAGCTAAGAATGATGGGAGCAGATCCTTTCATGACGACAACTTGGAGCATGTATTTCATTATGACCCAAGGGAAAAGTAAGCGTTAGGGAAAGCAGCGCACGTGGGGAGACATGTCTCGGGCCTCTCGTCCATTCTGTCGGATCTACGTGTCTGAGGGATACGGAGTGTGTGGAACAGAGCTGCCACTGTCATTCTCTGGGTGCTTGCCAGGTGCTCCATCATCATGTCCCCAAGCTGCTCCTCACCACCCGGAGGGCTCTGAGCAGCCATCTGCCACCCGGGAAATGCTGACTCGGCCGCCTTGTGGACAAACTTGTCCCTGTCAAGAAGCAGGGGACATCGGCAGGGAAGAAGGAGCACACAGCCCCAGCATGGCCCCCCCTTTCTCCTTCCAGCGTTGCCTGTAGCCCTTGGGGCGCGCAGCACCAGCTGCCCTGCTTCCAGGGTAACAGCTCCTCCAGGGCCAGGAGGGTTTTGTTTGGCTTTCACGTTCCATTTAGCAGGAACCTTCGGAGCAGCGCCTTGAGGAAGTGAAGAAGTGTTTTCAGAATGAGAAAGGAAAATGGGGATCTGCCGGGTGGAGGCAGAACGCGGGAGGACTGCCCCTCAGCTGTGGGGACAGATGGGACTCTGTGGGGTGCCAGGCGCTCTCTGCCCCAGCCAGCTTCTCCGGCCGGGTGCCCAGAGGCAGGGGCCCTGCAGGGACAGCTGCTGGCCAACAGAGGAGCCCACCCACTGGGGCTGGGGGAGCCGAGGGCCCCCTGGACAGCTGTCCCTGGGAGAGGAGCCTTACATCTTGCCAGGGTTCCCCATCTGTGCATTGTCCTGTGGAGATCCACAGTTCAGACATGCACGGCCACTCCCTTTTCACCTTTTCCCAGTTAAGGAACTCACTTCATTTGTCTTCTGATCTCATCAGGCAATGCTGCCACAGGGCACGAAGCCACTACACGAGTTAGGCAGTGCAGCAGGGGTTAAAGCTCCATGTTCAGAAGGAACTGTCTTCCCTCTCCCGCCTTTGCCACTTGTGATGGTTCATTTGATGCATTAACTTGGCTGGACCACGATGCTCCGACAGTTGGTCAAGCATCCTTCCCGATGTTTCCGTGAAAGTGTTTCTTGGGAGATGAAAATTTAAACCTGCGCACTTAAAGTAAAGCAGATGACCCCCATTAGGTGGGTGGGCATCATCGGATCAGTTGAAGGGCTTGATAGACTGACCTCCCTCGAGCAAGTAGGAATTCTGCTAGTAATCTGTCTCTGAATTTGGAAGGTAGCTCTTCCCCGAGCCTCTACTCTGTAGATCTCAGCCTTGCCAAGCATCCAAAATCACGTGAGCCAGTCCCTAAAAATAAGGATCTCAATAGGTAAATAGATGGCTATAGACCTATACCTAGACATAGAAATATTGGGTTGGTCGAACAATCCATTCAGTTTGAAGCTAAAAATAAGACACAATTTTTCATTTTTACCAATAACTATTGAACAACATATTCACTGTTTGGTTCTATTACCTTCTACCATCTTTCAGGTAACTCTGCAACTCCATCTTTCCAAAACTCTTTACCTTTTTGAGCAAAGGACACTTTGAGCCCCATGCAGTGGGTTGAAATGTTCAGCAAACGTTGATTATATCATGAGATGTTATTTGCCCGAAGAAGAGAACTGAAACCTTGAGGAGGAACCTGCGGCCCCAGGTTGCAAGGTTCAGCTCTCTTCTGCCAAAGTGTCCGTGACTTGACACATGAGTAGAAGAGCTAAGAAATAACCTCCTCGCTTATGCAAAGGTACCTTCACAAACACCAGAGTTATTCTAGGAAGCAGGAGGAAGCATCTCCAAACCAGAAAGGACTGGACCCTGGAGCAGGAAGGCAGACCTAGGGAAAAGGAAACTTGCATCTTAAAGTGCAAATAGACATTATCAGCAATGATGCCAAGTGACCGTATAACCTTCTCAATTACATGGGAGAGAAATCCTGACAAATGTCTACCAAGTAGGAGGTGGCCCAGGACAACGAATTGCCCGGTATCCCGTCAGTGAAGCTGTGTTTAAGGTCACTGGTAGTCTGCTTAGTCAGTGTGCCCTTCATTTTCAAAACTCCCATTTTGAGTTTAGAAAATAGGATCATATTTGTAAGTTCCCACGAAGTCAGTTTCCCTGTCCTATTTTTTCCCCAAGGGTTTCAGTTACCCAGCCATAGAATTTCTTACGACTTTTTAAAAGATTTTTATTTTATTATTTTTAGAGAGAGAGGAGAAGGAGAGAGACATCAGTGTATGGTTGCCTTTCATCTGCCTCCAGCCACATCCGTACACCTGGCTGGAGACCTGGCTTGCAACCTGGTTATGTGCCCTGGCTGGGACTCGAACCAGCGACCTTTGGGTTCGAGGGCTGGCACCTTATCCACTGTGCCACCACAGGGCTTCTTACGATTTTTAGGTTAAGTTTCAGGAAAAAAATTTTTGTAAGCTCCTCAACCATCCCCCACCCCCCATTTCTACTTAACCTGCTCTAACAGCTACGGATAGATGGATATTCTGCTCCACCTCAAACACACCATGACTCAAAGGAAACCCACTAGCCTCTTTACCAAGCAACCCCCTTCCAATGCTGCCTTGGCCCCCAGTTTCCAGGTGGGACACCAGGACTGCCCCCTGTGACTGGTGACTAGACAGGAGGAGTACCTAGGGCGCTGCCTGGGTGGTAACAGTCCTGGAGATCAATACCTTTATCTATGAAACATCTCTCCTCTTTTTAGATCACCTGCATTGGCTTGGGTGCTAAGACCTGGAAATTATACCTCGTTATTAATTCCCACATCAGTAGCCTCTTAACAGCCCTGGTGAGGTGCCTGGCCCTTCCTGTCCTGGACACATCTGGTTATCAAAAGCCCTCCTGAAGGGTAAGTCCGCATCTGGGATGGGCCCTGGGCCCGCAACACTAGACAGCAAAAGTAACACTCCTACTCTATAAAGATGGAACCCACTTTAACCAAAAGGACAAAAGAGGTGTGACTGGCACCCCAGAGCTAGGGAGGCGTGTGGCCCGAAGTCTCCTGCCGAAATTCTCAACAGGGCATGCCCCCCAGAAACGTGTGTGTGGCCCCCTCAGCTGACAGTCTTTTCCAGGGCGGACAGTACCTGTTCCCACAGCGAAGAGGAAGGAAGTCAAGGGGCCTGCAAGGCAGATGGGTGTCCGGACGGGGCTTTTCACTTCCAGATTCTGCAGGTTGATGCAAGAGAAGAAAAGCCTACTGAGCAGACAGACAGGCAACACAAGGGCCTGGGTTAGCAGGCCAGGGGGCTGGCAGCTCCTGGGCCTCACCTCCTTCCTCTGTACCCTGAATGCTGAACCAGCAGGGAAAGGGAGTGACCTTTATTGTATTCGCAGCAGCCTCTGTGCTGACACCCGGCAGTGAGGTTTTCTTGGGGGTGGGGGTGGTTTTTTGTTTTTTGTTTTACTTTCTCCTTGACTGCCAGGCCTCATCCCAGCAGCTGTTTGAAAATCCATGTCTGGACCTTGAAATACCGGGCTCAGTAGCCATTAGCATAGGAGGAAAACATAAAACTGTGAACTTTTTTTCAAGAGAGAAAATCAGGGAAGCATAGTATCAAATTGCTGCCGAGAAATGAAAAATAGTGATTGGGGAAGGTCAGGGAATTTGAAACATACTGGGAACAGAGGACCTCGAAGTCTGCCTATTTTAGGGTGTGGTGTCTGGTGTCACCCAGATAGTCACCCATCTGTGTCGGTATGGAGTGGGTACCACTCAATCTGTGCCGGTCTCTGCATTCATGGTGGAGAAAGACCTAGAACAAGTGCTGACAATTCATTCATTCTTCTAATAAACATTTCAGTTGCCCAGTTCAGTACCGAGGAGATGAGGCCAGAACGCAATGGAGCCGGATAGCACAGAGTTTGCTGGCCCCTCCCGGGGACTCTGGCTCCTACGCTGAGGGGCACCTATCCAGGGGTTGGGAGCAAAACTGTGATGTGATGAGACTCATATCTTGAGAGAATCACCGGCTGCTGTGAGAAGAATGAACTGAAGAGATGGAGGGCAGACACAGGGAGATGGTTAAGAGATTAGTGCAATAGTTTGGGGTGAAGCCCTGGTGATGGGCCAGGAGGCAGGGCAGGGGGCAAGGACCGATGTTGAAGGGGAAGAACAGGGTCTGCTGAGAGCTGGGGCAGGAGGTCCGAGACAAGGAAAGACATGGAAGATGGCTCGGAGGGATTGGAAAACAGGTACCGTACAGTGAGGCGGGGAAGGAATGAGTCGAGGAGGGTGGAGGGGGGGAGCTGAGCTCCTTTTGGAGGTGGCTCTGCTGACTTGGAGGACGCTGTTGGGTAGCCAGGGGGGATGTCCCGCTGGCAACTGGCTGCTGGAGCTCAGGGCAGAAGTTCAGGCTGGAAAAATAATTGCTGAAAGGAGAAAGAAGGTGGGGTATTAGAGACATAGACGGACAAGGGTGGACCGGGCCATTCCCCACAGGATGCTTACAGGTGGCCTCCCTGGGTGAGTGACATGTGATCTGGGACTGGGGTGGAAGGAAGGAGAAACCCACGTGTCCCCTGGGGGATGGAGTCCCCGCAGAGGGACCAGCTGGTGCTCGGGGGTAACGCAGAGTCTGCCTGCCTTGTGCAGCAAGAACTAGGGGCTGGACCTGGAGACCATCTCGTAAGGACATACAATCAGAGGTGGGAAGGAATTGAAGTAGGAGCTCAAGGCCTTTTGCATCGTGGTTAGGATTTACCCTTCGACAAATGACATAACCTCTCAGCTCCATTTTCTTTCTACAAGTGGGTGGTAAAAGAACCCACTTACAGAGGCTCTTGAGGGGGTTCCACGCGATAATGTCTATGAAGTGTGTAACACCGGGTCCACAACATCGTCACGCTCCCTGGGTGTTCATGGTGCACCTTTTCCGACAGCCCCCGTACTTGCTGCAGGTCCCTGTTTGCTGGATGAGGAATTTGGTCCCACCTGCAAGTTGGTGGTACCCTCCCGTCTCCCTTTCGCTGCTCCAGCTAGTGGAGGTGCCCAGCTGGTCGCTGGTCTTTGACAGCCCCAGCTGACCTCGGGTAGCTGAGTGTGAACAGGGATATTGGGAGGAGCCACCATCACTGACCTGAATTGCACATGGGTCAGTGGATACCCACCCAAACCCTCCAGCTTCCCAGCCATAAAGCGGGGTTCCTCCCCCAAGGCCACACGAGGGCTGGCAAGACATTCCATGTAGCCCGCCACCCCCGGACCGGTTCTCACAAGGCAGCGACGTAGGGCACTGCCAACCCCCACTGCCAATGTTAGCCTGACCTCAGGCGGGGCGGTGTCCCCCTGGCAGGGCCGTGCAGAGGGCTGGTCCCCGGGTGTGGCCTTCTGTGCTTCTTCACCAGTGCGTATCCAGAGGAGAAGCAAACCATTCCTACAGTCCTGACAGGAAGGAAGCAGTGATTCGAGTGACAGCAAGGTGTCCAGGGGAGCGGAACGTGACGCTCTCTTCTTGAATGTTTGCATTTCGCAGAGACAGAGCTCAGGTCTTTGGAAAGACAGTTCTGGGTCGTAGGAGATTCATGTCTCCAAGGGCAGGGACCGGATTTATCATCACCAGCCTTCTGAAGCCACTGTTCCTGCAGAAGGTCCAGCGGCCTGTCTGTCTCTTCCCAGCTTGGAGCACAGCGAAGAGTGAATGCTCTAGGCTGCACTGAGCTGTCTCCCGTGGCACGGGAAGAGGGGCTGAAGTCACCCCACGGATTGTGGCCATGGCCTTGGGCCAGTAGAAGCCACACCAGTGTTTGCTCAAGTCTCCTAGCCTATGTGCACCTTAGACCTATCATTCTATTTTTCAGTGGATTTGTGAGGAAGACATAAACAGATATGAAGCAGAAGGAAGGCGTGAATCCAAGTGGGAAAATGAGAAGTGGGAACAAGAGGAAACAGCAAGAGGGACCCTCCAATGACCAACCAGCTGGCCCCGTGTTGGAAGCCAATGTTGACCAAGCTATAAGGTTGTGTGACTCCTCCCTGCAGGCCTTCCAGGTCCGAGACTCCCTGGTGGTCTCAGCAGAAAGTCATTTCAGCATTTATTCTGCAAGGGAACAGCGTGTACTTCAGACCCAGCAGGTGGCTCCAGGGCCAAGCAGAGCCAGCCCCCAAAAATATGCTGGGCCTACCTGGATGGGAGTTCATCAGTTTGCTCCCAGAGACCTTAGTTCCTCTTTTCTTCTTGCAGAGCAGAGAACTTGCTGAATAGCAAACTCCGTCCATAACTCTAAGGAGGTGGTGGCTGTGCACAGGCCAAGGCACAGACGCCCGGGGCTGGCTGGAGCCAAGATTACATGCAAGAAAGGAGGGAGCTACAACCCCGTTCCCAGCAAACTCTGGTGGGAACAGCCAGGAGGAAAATAGGGAAGATGCCCCTGGAGCTCCAGTGCTGGAGGAGGGGGCACCTGACCTGTAATAGAGCCGGATGGTGGGGATGGAAGCCTTTCAAGGTGCCTTCGAGTCATCCCGACGGGAGGTACCAACTCACAGAGCCATTTAAAGGCGAAGCAGAGTATTACCCAGTAAACCTTCTGAGCAACACAATTTTGAGCTGACTGGATTTTTTTGTTTGTTTTTACTCTGGGTACAGATTCCAGTTTTCATCCTCACTGCAATGTTCACAGTATCAACACAAGCCAAACCGATGTGACACTCTTGGACCCCTCTGTCTGCTGCAGAGGGTTGGGGGAGGTCGGGTGGGGACACTAAGGCAGAGAGAAGAGCCAGTCCCAGAGCCTCCCACATGCTGCCTCCCGAGTGCCAGGTACCAGAAGCAAACTGGCCATCGCAGCGTCCAGAGCCATTTAGTTTAATCTTTTACTTATAGCTTTCCTGGTCTTTAGGAAGCCATCCCACCCTATTTTACATCATTTTATTTTACTCTACTAACAAGCTTTTGAAGCTAATTGTTTATGTCCAAAAACAGATCTATTTTCAAATTGGAACAGACAGTGTTGTCTTTAGAAAGGAACAGAATCCCGTCTAGACTCCACTCCTGGGGCTAGATACATCTTCCCCACACTGGTGGGCCTTAAACAGACACTTTTACACTTCTAAACAGATTACCATGTGATCTCAAAGAAGTCTTAATGATAGTCAGATAGGAAACACAAAATACTGCATTTTGAACCATTCAGGTTGCTCAGGAGATGCTCCATGAAACTTCCCCAAAGGAGACACTTGGAAACCATTCACAGGATGGGGCCATTTTGTTCCCAAGCTTGTTCAGTCTCCGTCCGGAGGTTGCTCAAAGTAGCCACGTCAAGCCTACGTTGTAGACTAGAGAGCAGACCTGCAGAAGGGGTGGGCTGAGGAAAAGAGAAGTGGCAACATCAAAGAAGAAACAGGGAAGTTCGCAGTCTGATGATAGGGCTGGAGTGGCTCACTGACTTCTGGGGCTGCCCAGCCCAGACCCTCAGTCCTCAGCAGGTCACAGCTGCATGCAAGCCAGGCTGGTCCTGGAAGAGGTCTTGTCATCTGCGGCTGACAGCATCTTCAAACTTAGAGTCTTAGAAAGAGCCCTGGCTTTTGGCACCATGGATTGGTGCCAGCCTGTGAACCCAAAGATTGCTGGTTCAATTCCCAGCCAGGGCACATAACCAGGTTGCAAGCCAGGTCTCCAGCCAGGTCTATGGCTGGAGGTAGGTGAAAGGCAACCATACAGTGATGTTTCTCTCCCTCTCTGCCTCTCTCTAAAAAAATAAATAATAATAATAATAATTTTTTAAAAGAAAGGGTAGCAATTCATAAAAGAGGAGCATTAGTGAATTTCTATATGTCCATTAAAAAAAAATAGATAACTGACCTTACTGCATTTGTCTTGTCTTATGAGCCTTCAGTGGTTTAATAATTAAAGATAATTTTTAACATCTAGGAACTAGTTTGGAAGATGAGCTCAGCACAGACCCAATCCATCACTCTACTGGGATCAATACGTAGTTCCTGAATTTTTCATTACAAGGGAGAGTTCTGTCTTTTTTAAACTAGTCTCTCTGCTATCTATGGTCACACATCTAGAGTTCGAGGATCCTCTAAGTGTTGTGAAATAAAGTTCCAGGGCATGAATCAAGAGCAGTGCTCCGAAAACAATTCTGACTTCACGAGGTTCACTTCCATTGGCTGTGCTCCCTATCACAGATACAACCCTGGTCAGGATGTTGGTGGCCCTGGTCTCGGCTGAGTCACAGCACGCTGTGACATGCATCACCGCAGCCCTGATCGCTCTTCAGAAACATCACAAGGGCAGGCACAGCACCCTCCCCTTCCCGCTCATCCTGCCTCAGCCCCAGAGGGGGAACTGAGACAGAAAAACAGACCCGAAGGGATGGAGGTGACCGGACAGCATGTGCACAGCCCTCAGTCCCCAGGTCCAAGTAACCCGAGTGTGCCGTGCAGTGACCTATCTCAGCAGAGTCCTACACACAACACATCTGTCCTCTCTAGCTGCTCAAGACCAGGCAGTCCGTGTACTAGCTGACATTTCACTCAATCGCAGTAATAGCGGGCACTTAGTAAGCTTTCCCTGTATGCCAAGCACTGTCCACAGGATGCCCTCTGTGTCTCAAGAGAGGCTAACTGCCGGCATAGCCGCAGCGAACACAGGGTTGGTCTAGTTGAGACGTAAACATAAGCAGGATGACTCTAGAACCAGACCCTTTGCATCTTTACGTCATTCTCCCGTAACTTCTCTCTGCCTCCACGCCTTCACGCAATGATAATAGTCCCTTAGTAGAGGATGTTATGAGGATAAGAACAAAAGGAAAACCCTTGCCGAGCTGCCCCCTGCGGAATAAAAGCTCTGGGAGTGTTGGTTGCTAGGTAACTTGCGGCCGCCACAGAAGTAAGCGGCTGAAACAGGACTCCAACTGGGGCGCTGGCTCCGGGGGTCCATTCTGAGCTGGTCCCCCTGCTGCGCTGACTTAGCGACACACAGGGGAGGGGCCCAGGTCTCTGGGACAAAAACAAGCTCTAGGGAAATGACAGTTGTGTTCTTGTCCCTCGTCTGCCTCATCTCCCTCGCTGAGGGATGGACCAGGTCACAGAAACATTCTTGTTTGATAAGGTGATGAGCAACTTTGAAAAGAGAGGCTTGATGCACATTCCACCTTATCCCTCCCTTCTCACACTCGCCAGACGAGAAGTCAAGCACATGCACGGAAGACACAATTCTTTATTTTTTTTTTTAAGATTTTATTTATTGTTTTTAGGGAGAGGGTGAGGGAGAGAGGCAGAGAGGGAGAGAGACATCAATGTGTGGCTGCCTTTCACCTGCCTCCAGCTACGGATTAGGCTGGAGACCTGGCTTGCAACCTGGCTATGTGCCCTGACTGGGAATCGAACCAACAACCTTTAGGCTCGCAGGCTGGTACCTTATCCACTGTGCCACCAGCCAGGGCAAGACCCAATTCTTAAAAAGCGTGTTGTATATTTGGCTCCCTCCTCTTTCCCCACTACCATCTTGCTCCACTGTCTGAAAACCACCAGGTGGGCTGCATCCCTAGTTTCTCAGGCTGCCGGGTCAGAGGGAATGCCTGGGTGACTCACATCCTGCCTGTTCTGCTCCGGGCGCGTTGCACACTGAATTGTGCAAAGACCGCCTTTGCCATCAGCATGAGCATTCAGCTTTCAGTTCCGAGGGAAGTTGGCAATCACCTGACCTGTCTTTAGTAATATGAGGCACTTCTGGGGTTTTTGCCCTTAAGAAATCTTGTCATCTGTAACATTACTGGAGACAATCCACTGAACTTGTCCTCTGATTGTCTTCATCATCTTTAAAGTCACGAGCTGATTATCCTGGTCCTCCTGGGGTTTTTCTAGATTGCAAATTGAACCTGACATATGCCCACAGAAAACATTTAGCAGCTGTGTCTTTCCTGGAGGAAACTCGTACATGGTTCCATTCTTCATGACTGTTTCCCTTCTTTGTCCAATGCCACCTCCCTAGGTCAGCTGGGGAGTATCCCTGGAGTTGTAATGATCTTTCTGATGGCTAGCATCCCCAGTGACCCTGAACACCCTTTGCAGCTGTATTTTAAAACACATGGATCTAGTGTCAAACCTCTTACCTGGTAATATTAGTGCCTGCTTTGTTTCCCTCACTGGTAGGCTCCATCCATCTCCACCATAGACCCTCCAACCTGCATATGAGTGGAGGCCATCATACTCTTCTTTACATACAGAGACACTATTGACATATCACGTGGTAAGCACATGTGAAATATCGTTGCATAATAAATTCTATATCCAGAACCATATGACTCTGTCTTGGTATTATGTTTATGAAACACAGTTCAATTGCATTCTTTACCATGCAAGTTTCTTTACAAATAGAAATCCAAACACATTATCCACAGCGACACTGACTAAAACCCCCATTCTTAGTCACTCTTTTCACACCTATAAGTGCTCCTGCTCAATCCTCCTAAGCTTCTCTCCAGAAGAAAAACACTCTCTCTCTACCCTCAAGTAGGAACTTCTTCCTTTTCCTCTTCCCTCTTCCTTTCCCCCTCAATAATTTATTATGTCTATGGATTTGGATCTGGCCTAGCAAGAAGAAATCCTTCCTTAGGCAGAAAGAACTCCTTCCCAGATCAAGGAAACTGGGTTGAATATGATAGGATGCTTATGAAAGAGCTGGAGAGGAGGGAGCATATAAAAACACTCCTATGTTCATAATGTTATCCCATTACAGTTATAGTAATAAAAGAATTTGACCATCACTTAAGTGAGGAGGAGAGGACGGGTGAAGAAGGTGAGTTGTTGCTCTCCACGACCAACAAGTAGACCTCGTGTGCCTGCCCGTGACTGGGTCTTACCTCTTACACCTGCTATCGTGCTCAGAGCTCTGTAAATATTGCTTGAGTTCTCAACTATAATTAATCCTCCAGGACTTGTGTGCTAGTCTGTTGTGTACCTGCTCACTAGAATAGTGAGTGTTTCCTTTTGCCCTGTCAACTCGCTTTAACATGAATTAACATCTCTTCAGAGCTAGAAAGCAGAGTGCTGGAGAGAGATGAGGTCATCTCAGTCAAGAGCTATTTGTTCTCTCCGTACCAGTGAGAGAAAATAGGAAAAATCAGCATGATATGCTAGCTGAATAAACCAGTGAGATGCCCTGAAATTGCTGGTCAAATTGACCATTTTCCTGGTAGGTGAGCCATACACCGTGGAGGCGAGAGGCACTAATAGACCACTTTTCAAATGTTGGGTTTTTTCGTTAATGGACTTCTTTCATTGTAAATACTAAATACCAAAACAAGTCTTTTTGGCTAAATGTTTTAAGCAGCTTAATGACAAACTTCAATCAAGCCTGTCATTTGTTTCCATCTATTGGTTGCTACATTAACAAGAATGAGGTCATCAATTAAAATAGTTGATTCACATGAAAACCCAAAAACTGTTTGAAAAAGATAATCTCATTCACAGTCAATACCCTTCCATAAATTGTTGGCATATTGTCAGGGTAAATATAGGGTTTGATTACATGTATACTTTAAGCTTCATCAAAAGGAATGAAATTGACACCACTCAGTTTTAAGAGTAAAATTTTATTTTTGGAAGTATTAATTTTTTAAAAGAAAATCAGATTTACCATTTAATTTATTCATGGTATCTTATTACCCAGGCTACATTTCACTTGATTAGTCTCATCGTTAGATCATATTGAGTGCTGTGACTATTGACAAGGAAGTTTTTTTTAAGCCAGGAGACCATATTAGATTGAACTCAGTACTATTCAAGTTCATAGGAGATTTTAGAGGGAAGAGAGCTATGAGTCATTAAATTATAAAGAGTAGAATTTACCAAAGTTGGTTCTGCCCTTTCTTATTTTTGAACCAAGTACGCAAGTGCACCAATCCTTTAAGCATTAGAAATGTTACATGTGCTAAAAAAAAAAAAAAAAATGCCTGCCATGCAAAAAATTATACTTCTCAAGGGAGAGAGCTCTAACTTCCACAATTTATGAAAGATTTTCCAAATGTGCATAACTCAAACCCAATATTCAATTTGCTTTCCACTCACGATTGCCTTAAATTATTTACATTATGCTCTTATGGTATGGTGGGTCAAAGGGCATTCTTTGTAGGGTGCCAGCGATACTTCTATCTGTTCTTTATGTAACTACAATATTCTCATAAGTGAGACCCATCCCGAAAGTATTGGCCATGCAAATGTTTTACATATATTGACATTGGCTCTATACTTTTGGGACAGATGGTATGCTTGGTTTAAAGTGAGACCTACCACTGAAGGCAGTCACTCTGTCATTGTCATGGGAACCATTTAATAGAATAAGGACCTACACACTTAGGCTAGGTTTCTTTTCCATTAGCTTGCCACCCTTGTCCTTGGCTACCAATTGCCCTATTTCCCCCAAAGCTGCACCATGGAGCTTTCCAGCACCACAGCCTGCTAGAATAGTCTGGTTGGGTTACTTACATGTTTTATTCTCTAGAGTCAAGAATGTGTTTCTTGAAAGAAGTTGTGCCCTGGTTTTTAGGGCCAGCCCTAAATCACGCTCTATGGGAAGGGGGGTATAGGAAAATGTCCTCTTTAGGAACCAATATTTGCGTTACTGAGTCTTATTAGTAGTCTGGTCTCTTTGGACAAAACCAAGGACATGCTTTTCATGCTGAAAATGGGGCCTTTGCTTTCTATTTTCCACCTACCCCTTCCCTAGGAAAACAGCCTTCAGATATTAAATATGTATTGTTCACAGTGCATAGTAATTATAGGAGATGTTCCAAACCTGCTCTGCAAAGGTTCACATTTTCAACAATTACCATAGAACGTAATTTTCCTTGTAAAATGCAAGCTAGTGAACATTTTAATTGGCGACCCTCAGGAACAGATTAAGCTATTACCATCTCGATTTTGAGAAGAGAATACTAAGGAAAGGGACAGCCGATGCAGGCTTAGGTGCTGGGTTGCTGGTTCAACTTACTAGCTAAGAGTTAATTTTCTCTAACTGGGCTCTCAGCAGAAAGACAAATTGCTCCTTATCATGTGCCTTCAGGTCAAAGCTGTACATTGTTTGAATGCTTGAGGAGAAGAATCAGCTGGGTCTGTTTACACATCTGTCTGCTGAAACAAGGTTGTGGATTCCAGGAGAGTAGAAACCCAGTTTCATTTCCTCCTGTAGGACCAGGACTGCATTGAAGTCAGGCCTGGATAGGTGGATGAATGATGGTTTACCCAGACCCCCGGGGAAAGAGATCTTGGCTTGCCAACTGCTTTCTTCCTTCTCACACTGTAAAGAAGCATTTCCCTAACCTGACTTCCAGAAAGCAGGTAACCAGATAGGCACGCAGGCAGGCAGGCACCTCTGCACACCGATAGCAATAACAATAATTCTTATTATTATAGCAATAGTAGCAAATGTAAGAATTCCACCTCCAGTCCCAAGTCTAATCTTCCCCGCTCACAGGTATAACTAGGGGAAAGCTTTGATTGCTCTGAACTTATTAAATTTGAATTGTTCAATTTGAAATTAAAAAAAAAAAAAAAACAAACTACTGTGTACCAGGCACCATGCAGGTGTTTAGAATATAAGAGCAAGTTAAAGAGGGAGAGAGAGAGGCCCAAGGTAAGGAAGCCTAGAAGAGAGGTACTTAGTCTCTCTCCCTGAGGTTTCCCAGATGTAATGACTTTTGCACTGAATGCTGATGTCTTTGCTTTGATAACTCTATCGAGATAAGATAGCATTATTAAAGCAAAAATGTGTAGAAAGAAATTTCAGGCTGGGATGCAGCTTGAGCAGAGATCATGAATCTAGAGGTCTCAGGATGAGGCCCCTGCAGGACAGACTGAGACTTCCTTTGCAACGCTGTGGCAAATCCTACAGCATTTCCGTGCAAGTAGGGCCAATTGCACATCTGAGTTGCCATGTGACCTCCGACTCCCGCTTTGACTTCCCTTCCTCCTCCTCCTTCTCCTCTGTGGATTGCTCATGCATGCTTTGGAAAGCACCGGAAGCCAAAACACAGCCAGGCTCTACACTCAGGCCTTCTTCCCCAGACACTTGGACAAGATCACTCGCCAACGCGTTATCCTTCACAGGCTAGAATGCGCTGACAAAACCAAGGACAATCACCTGGGAGATGCTGAAGGCTGAGGATGAAAGTACTCAACCAGCACATCCATACTTGGTGCTTAACAATTTAATCCCACTAACACCCAAGGGAGATAAGAAACTCGTTGAAAAAATTAAATATCATGTACAGTAATTCCCATAAATGTACCATGGTTGGCAAAACCACTCCTGATAAGAATCACCCAGAATCACCTATCATGATGAATAGGTTAGAGAGAAAAAAACTATTAAAATATAGTTTTTTAAAAAATGCTTATATTTTGAACTGTAAAAACAAGTTCTACGAGACATCAGTTTCCAAAACATGTTAGATTCATCAAAACACTGCAGCAGCTGTGCTAGCAAATGACCCTCCGCTTGGGGAAGCTGGGCCTCTTATTTAGGACACACTGTCCTGTCTTTGGCTTTAAGTGAGAACCTGCAAAGAATCAGTTGAACAAACTATGCATTCATACTCAGCTGCCATGTCTAGTGACCTGGTCAGATGGCCGGCAGTGAGCAATAGGCCGGGCAACACAAGGGCTCTTGGACAAAAAATAAAAGAAGCGAACCAACTTCCCTATCAGGACAATTTCCCTCTCGGGAATTACAGTTTAGTAACACACAGATGAAGTCTTTAGCTAATGGTGGAGCTACGGCTTGAACACAGCCGTAGAAAGATGGAACCAGCGAGGCTCTCATGAGTAATGCGCGTATGCTCGGGTCATGAGGAACAGAAACTGTGTGTAAGGAGAGGGGGTTGGTGGGTGGAGAAAAGCCACTAGAAGACATTTATGGAGAAAAGCAGAGATTCAGAGACAGTCAGACAGACAGACAGGCTGGTCCCAGAGCTTCCTGAAGGTCTCTGCCCTAGTTTAGTATACATGAGCCTTGCGATAACCTCCTTTCTTTTCATTTTTTAGGTAACTTAAATGACCTTTGACCCTGATTATCAAAAGGGTTAAACCACTAGATTTTTTAGCATTAAATTTAAGAAGTATGTTATATTTGTGTAATATAAAATTGCAATTGAGAGGATACAGTCATCAAAAAACAAGCCCTGGCTGGTAGCACAGTGGATAAGGTGCCAGCCTGCAAACCCAAAGGTCACAGGTTCGATTCCCAGCCAGGGCATGTAACCAGGTTGCAAGATAGGTCTCCAGCCAGGTCTATAGCTGGAGGCAGGTGAAAGGCAACTATATACATTGATGTCTCGCTTCCTCTCTGCCTCTCTCCCTTCCCCTCTCTCTAAAAATAATAAATAAAATCTTTAAAAATTTAACTAAATAAAAATAAAAAACAAATGGTCAAAAAATGGTTGTCTAGTACACAATGCAGTCTTGCCCACAACCTTGCACTTTATTTTGATAATGGTTCCTTGATTTTTCTTCAGGGACAATCCCACATGCACTGACCCCTCCCCTCCGTCACCACCTTCCCAGGATGGGCGGCAGCTCAGGCCTAGCAAATCAGTGGGTCCCAACACCCAGGCCACAGTGATGAAAACGGACATGGAAGCATCATATAAATAGGGACTTTTACTTCTCAGGAAAAAAAAATAATGCAGCAAATTATCTGTGGAGAAAGGAGAAAAAGTTGCAGACTTGGGACCAGAACAGTCTCCTAAAGAGTAAGAACAACTTCCAATGCTAAGTCTTTCTTAGGTTTGGAAGGATTTCTGGACAGCACTAAGCACCTCCTTGTTGGGCATGCTCAAAGGCACTGTGCTGAGCCTGGGGTTTTAACCCAATTTCACAGTCTTGGCTCAGGGAACTGTCAGTGGATGATTCTGAAACGGACAAGTGTCTCCCCACCCTTCCCTGTGGCTGACGCTCTTTACCTTATCACTTGTTCCCACCCATGAACACTGCTCCTCTTTCACAATAGTTCATCATAAAATGGATCTCTGCTAACAGCTTGCTTCATTTTAATTTTCCCTCCTGAAGAGGTTGCTGTCTTTTTCCCTTCATTTCAGAAATACAGAAGCATTCGACATAAGTCAACTGGTCACAGTGTCTCCCATATCAACAGAAATATGTGTTTATTCATTTTTGGCTTCCAGAGCATCTCAGAATTCAAAAGGTGGAGCGATCCCCTGAACGGAGACAAGGGAATACGATACAGATCACAGCTCTGTTGCAGGATCTTTTCCCTCAAATCACGCTGGGCGAAGGGTGGTCCTGCCTGCAGGCCCGTTCAACCACTTCAGCTGAAAGAATCAAACCTAGGCGTCTGGATCATCAATTAGCGCAATCACTGGCAGCGCAGCCATTGTAACGACTGGCTGATCTAGTTTTTCCAGCTGGATTAGCAAGTAACTCAGATCAACCGTGACGGTCCCTATATTAGATATCAAAGTTGCCGCAAAGTCTCAGATCTTGGAAACAGCACTACCCTTGCCTGACTCCATGGGCCATTCTTCCCCTTCTCCTTCTCCCTCACTGGACACTAGGCATCCAAATACCCTGCTGGAGCTACTGCCCTTCCAGGCTAGACAAGGGAGGTCTGGGCTTTTTTTTTTTTTTTTTTTTTAAAGAATACCATGTACTTTAAAAAGAAAAACAATATATGATTATGCGTTTTTGTTACTCCACCAATTTATTTTTTTAAATATTTTATTTATTTATTTTTAGAAAGAGGGGAAGGAAGGGAGAAAGAGAGGAAGAGAAACATCAATGTGTGGTTGCCTCTCACACGTGCCCTGACTGGGAATCGAACCTGTGACCCTTTGGTTCACAGGCCAGCACTCAATGCACTGAACCACACCAGCCAGGGCTGAGAACTTTTTTTTTTTAATGGTCCATGTTTTAACATGTTACCTTCCATCATCTCCCAAGGAAGCATTAACATGTTATTATTCTGTAGTGAATGAATTCTCACTGTAGAAACTAGAAGTGAGTTTTCTACTGGCCTGACCACTCCTTGGAGAACTGGGCAATGAAATGTTTGGTAAGACGAATGTTTTGCAGCTTTTAACCCTGACTTCTGAGAGTGAGGGCCACGGGCTGGGAAGGCGGGCAATGGCAGTGGGACATGAAAGTTGTGGGCAGAAATACAATTCCCCGAAATCCATGATTGTAGAGGCTTACGGGGAGAAGGGTGAGGATAGGGAAGGAAACACCACTGTGAAGGTGATAACGCAGAAAGATGGGCACGGGAATGAGAAGTGCCAAGGATAACTTTACTACCCTCATAATATTTTAGGTAAATCTGCCCACTAAGTAGTAAACCCATTGACTGCGCCAAGGTGGAGCCATTAGAATTCTACAGGAATCGGTATTTTCTATTGGGGTATGGAGTAGGGGGAGAATTCAGCAAGACACAAAGACTATGACATCATTTACCTTTATCTTACCTATGCATCTGTTCAGTGCTTTTCCCCTTTCAGTGGTTTGAGGCAATCCTTGGGTTTCATATCAACAAGAATGAACTGAAAGCTAAAAATACTTATTTCACTCAGAAACACGGTGGATTAATTACTTTCTCTCGGTGTGAATTCTAGTTTAGGTATATTTGATTGCTTTTACGTATATTTATTTATTTTTAAAGGCTTTCTTAAAAAAGACTTTATTATTTTCAGAGAGAGGGGAAGGGGGAAGGTAGAAAAGGAGAGAAACATCAATATATGGTTGTCTTCCACCTGCCTCCAGCTTTGGACCTGGCTGGAGACCTGGCTTGCACATAACCTGGTTATGTGCCCTGGCTGGGAATTGAACCAGTGACTCCTGGGTTCACAGGCCAGCGCCTATCCACGAGCCACCAGCTAGGACCTGTTTTTATTTTTAAAAACAAAGCCACATTTTAATACCTGAGCAGTTAGTAGGATGGGACCAGCAAGCTGCCATACCTTCCTTGTAATTTCTGATTCTTCGCACTATCCTTTTACTGCAGGTTATCACAGTTCATTGTTATAATGGAAGCCCTTTTTTCCTGCTGAGAATGCGCTCAAATTCTTTCAATGAAGTAAAAAGTAGCAAAGAATTTTAAAAATTTTTTCTCTTTCTGTTACGGGAGGCTATAGGCAGAGGAAGACATGCCTCACCCGCTAACCCTGCAGTCCTGAGCCTGGTCTGATAGCATTGCCACTGTTCCAATATCACAAGAAATGCTCTTAGCCAGGGAGGAGAAAAATCCTTGGAATTCTATGTATTGTTTCCACTAGCTGGGAAGAAAAACCTTTACTTCCCAAAGCCAGAAAGGCATCCAAAGGCCCTTAAGGCAGGAAAGGGCCCATAGTGCTGAAGGGAAGGAGCCCATTAATACCTTTAGGCCTCCTTGCCCCTGTCCTGGGAAACTAGCAACACTTTTTCAATCAGCAACTTGCCCTCTCTCATCCCAACTATGTAAGTCCTCAGAGCAAAGGACTTGCTCTCTCTTGGCATCCTTGACCCTCAGCCCCTGCCCCGCCCCCCTGCCTCTGGCCACAGTAGGGCAAGCTTACTACCCTGGCCTTTGGCCACCCTTGCTTTTGCTCTCCCATTCATTAATAAATTTTTCGTGCACCCTAACAGGCTTGCTGATCTGTAATTCTTTACTGCATTGGCAAGAAGAACCAAGGTCTCTCTGATAACATTTCCTCTTGATGTCCAATCTAATTTTCAAAGCAAGTGTTTGTAAATTTGTTCTGTTTTTTTTATAAATTATTAATTTGATATTTAAATCTCCATGAAGGAAGAGATTTTTGTATGTTTTGTTCACTTGTTATTCCCAGGGTCTTAAGTATGGCAGGCGTTCAATAACTACATGTTGAATAAATGCATGACTGAATAAGTAAGTAGCATTTTGGCACCAACAGATAAAAATGCTTATTTAATTTTACACATTCAGGCTAGAATAAAAATGTCAAGCCACAACATTGAGCAACATTAAAAAGACACTCCAAAAGATAGTATGAAGGTGCTCAGTAGGGTTTTTATTTTTCTTTTAAAAACAAACACCAATTACATAAAATAAAAGAACATCTATGGAAGCACTTCAAAAATACCGTTATATAAATTTTAATACAATTTATACATATGTGCTTTTGCAATCATATTGTTTATTGTTGGCAATTAATTTTATGACTGAAGCACTAAACTGTAAGTGAAGGTAGGAAGTGATACTTTTGGGTCTGTGTTCAGTGTGTGAAATTCCATAAACGTCTGGAGATCTTACATGTTTCCTAAAGAGACAGGTCTGTCCGTGTGAAAATGTAAAGGGAGACCTGCATTTGGTCCTTTGCTAAGAGCCCCCCGTGTTGGCCCCCTGACAGGACAGGCGCAGAGCCAGCCTCATGAAAATGTCTGGATGCACTCACTGGGTCATTTGAAGGAATTCAACAGTCCAACGGAGAGCTAGGTTAAGTAAGCATATTTGAAGTCCATCCAAGGAGCGTCATTTGAGTGCTCTGCTCATTGGGAAAGGGAGCAGTCCCTAGGATTGCCCAACTTCCCTGGCAAAGCAGAGCCCCGCTGTGAATTCCCATCACCTGGGAAGAGGAGCCCCTTTGGGCGGAGTCACCTGCAGGTCTCCTGGGTGTAAAAAGAGCTGAAAGGGTCATCAGATACTTAGGGAAATGAGCTGGGATCACCACAAAAGAATTGAAATAAGGAGAAAGAAAAAAAAAGAAAAAACTGTCCAGGGATAAAACCTGCCTGGTTTATATGTCTCTGATTTCAATGATTTTAAAACGAAACATTTTAATCCACCTATTAAAGTGTGGATGAGTCCCAGAATTCTGTCCATGCTTGCTTGAAGCTCCCAATGCCATATACAGGGACAGCTGTTGTGTGAATTAGTTGGTCAAAGCTTTTGGGCCGCTTCCAACTTCTCTGCCGCCCATGCCCCACAGGTCAAGGAAAAAAGTGATGTAATGCACTTAGCTGAGCCACTTTAATTACACGCACGGAGAGGGCGGTGACAAGATTAGCACATGACTTGCCCTAGGGATGCAGGAAACAAAAACATCGACAGCCATTGGCTGCGTACACTTCCGACCCGGGTTTCTAGCTCCAAGTCTGGAACCTTGAAACACTTATTTCCTGGGAAGAGGGGTGGCGCTAACCTGCGGCGCAGAGCGTCGGCGGCCGCACTCCGGGCGCGCTCACACCACCCCCTGCCGGGGCTGGCTGCGTCCTCCCGGCTGGGATGGGCGTGGGGGCCGAGGGCTCGCCGCGCGGTCTCCGGGAGGTTCCTCCCGAGCGGCCCGTCTCAGAGCGCAGAGCCAGCGGAGGACCTGCACCCGGGGAACCCGGTGCCACCCGGGCCAGCTCCAAGTGAGCCGCGCTGTCACCATTCATTCTCAGTGTCCCGAGCGTCCTTCCAGCGAAGACCTGGGCTTCGCCGTGGGTGCGGGCGGCCCCGACACGGAGCAGTGGGCGCCAGGGCGCTGAGCCGCTCAGGACCTAAGTGGCCGGGAGCTTCGGTCGGAGTCGGAGCCGCAGCCGCAGCCGCAGCCGCAGCCACAGCCGCGCCCCAGCCCAACTCGCCGCACCGCGGGCCAAGCAGCTGGCGGCGCCCGCCCCCTGCCCGCCACCCAGCCGGATCCGGGGCTGAGCCTCACCGCTGCCTCCTCCTCCCGCCGCCCGGGGCCGCGGCCGGGGTGCGGGCGCCGCGCCTGGGCGTCTGCGGCCGCGGACTCGGGGGAAGCGGCGGCGCGCAGGGAGGATGCTGCTCACGGCGCCCGTGTCCTCGCCGCCCACCTCGGAGGCCCGCGGGGGCTTTGCTGTGGCCGGGGCACCGCGGGCCACCCGCGGCTGAAGCCGCTTGCCACCGCGGCCGAGCGTGTGCCCGGGGGAGCGCGCCCGTGCGCGCCGGTGTGTGCCGGAGCCGACCCGCAGCCCCTTTGTGCGTCCGCCCGCGGCGCCCGGGAACATGTGGGTGAACCCGGAGGAGGTGCTGCTGGCCAACGCGCTGTGGGTCACCGAGAGGGCCAACCCCTACTTCATCCTGCAGCGGAGGAAGGGGCACGCGGGCGATGGAGGCGGCGGCGGCGGACTGGCGGGTAAGGACTCGCCGCGGGTCCCAGCGGGAGCGGTGGCGGCCGGAGCGCGCGGCGGCGCCGGCCAGGCCCGGGCCTGCGGCCCCCGAGACACCGCCCGATCCTCGGGCTGGGCCACCCGCCCCACTTTGGGGCTGGGAGGGCCTCGGGAGCTGTGGTTTTCAGACTGTGGGAGAGATGCTTATTTTGTGTCTGTCAGGGCATGGGCCCTTCGTGTACTGGGCGCCTCCTAAGTGGGTGATGTTGATGGGAATGGAGATGAGTGAGTCTGGGGTGGCCGGAGGATCAGCCCTTCTGAACTAAATGCGGTACTCCCCCCCCCCCCCTTAGAAAACAATACCTCTTTATATTTGGGCAAGAAGCGGAGGACAGTTCATTTTTACTTCATTCTCTTTCCTGGCGATGGCAGGATCAGGTATAAAATGCTCTTTTGTTTGCAGGGGAGCAATCAGTGAGGAGCCGGTGTGGTCATTTCCTATCGCAGTTACCGGGCGAAGAGAATGAATAAGGAAAAAGGGATTTTTTGTTGTTGCACCGGATTAGACAATAGGAAGCAGAATATGTGGTTGTAAAAGGAATTAGCAGTATAACTGCATTTTAACTATTGTGAACGCAGTCACTTCTTCTGAACGGTCTCACCTGGTGTGATTAATATTGTACCTACTACTAAAACCCATGCCGGATCGCTCAGGGTTATCCAATCAGACCCCTATCTCAAATCATGCAGTAACAGAAAGGTCTTTCTTAACTAACAAGTTTGCTTGGTGATAGGTTCTACGTAATCTTGAACTTCTGCCGTACTAGAGAAAGGACCTTTAATCTGCCTGTTGGTTAGAATGAACGGAACTGAGTACTTTTTACAACACAAGGGAAAAGTTAGCCGAAGCAGCAGGAGAGGTTCGACCAAGAAAGGGACTCCAGAAAAGGCAAGACCCTTGACCTGTTCAGAATGTTACCCACCAGGAGCTTGCTTGATAGATAGTCAATTGTTGCTTTTAAAATGCCCTCAGAAGGAAACATTCCTGGTAGCATATGCATTTAGTCGTGATTACAATTTATAAACTAGTTTTCTCAGGATTGAAATTCAAGGGTCACATTGTATGGCCTATACTGGTTTGAAAGATCTTGGCTTGTAGTATCAGATCACCTGTAAGGAATCCGATTTTTCAGCCCCCCCCCTTTTTTTTTTTTTATCATAAAAGAGAATCTGCAGAGCTGCAGACCCTGTTCTGCAAATTCTGAAGAAAGGCCTAGACTCAGAATTGTCCAGTTCGTTTTGTAGATGTTGCCTAACTGTATACATTTATATGTAACTTGCATGTCTAATGTTGGGATCAGCCCAGATTGTCCTTTAAGCCTGAAATTACAACGTGGAGTTGCTAGTTTATTGTGTTAACAAAACACATTTCCTGCCTGGGGTTAAGCCTCTGACACTGTGTAACAACTGAGTAATTATTTTCTAGAGTCACTTGCAATAGGCTACAAAAAACTCAAGGATGCTGAGCCTTCTTTTTCTAGTTAAGATGTTTATAGCATTCCTATTAGCTCTTAGAGCTCAGACTGCAGCCTACTTGGACTCTCATTATTGATGACATTTCAGATAAAGTCTTTTGAATTGAGAAATGATAGCTTGTACACTTCACCACTGGAATAGTTGAAATTATTGTCATGAGTAAAAATGTTCCTGCCAACAAAGGCTATTTTCAACCCACCAAGAAAAAAATGTTTGCTCTGATGGATGGGTGCCACGTCAGAGTAGCAGGGACATTTTAGAAGTCCTTGTTTCTAGGTCGCGTCTACGTTGATTCTAATGTAAATTCACCTGTGCATTTATTAACTCACTAAATCATTTCACAAATATTTATTGGCATTTTCTGAGGGGCCTATATCACAAACCTAATGGGAGAAGACCAAAGTTGATCAAATAATCATATAAATATGTTGATATAAAATTGCCACTCTGCAGGGCCTCAGCAAACAACAGAACCCAGCCTAGTTCAAGAAAGAAAGAGGCAAGGTTACTAGAACCAGCGAAGGGCACAGCCATGGGGCACTGTCGCCACCCTGGATGGCAGGAATGGCGATGCTAGAGGCTGTGTGAGCTGGAGCCAGAGACACATAGAAACACGTAGCACAGCAAAGAAGGAACGAGGAGGACCTCCTGGGCTTCCCATCCCCTCTCTCCAGCTGCTGCCACAGCCTCTCCTCAGTGGAACCCAACAGGTCAGCTGGGCAGGCTGTCCCGGAGGCGAAGTCCCTAGGGATCAACCTCCAAGGAGGGATCTAGGAGGTGGGGTCTACACGAGAATGACCAGCCTTAAATCAAAAGGAGGGGACCATGATGTCAGTCACCCCCTGACTGGGGTGACTGACATCCCTGATTGGTAAGTATTTTTAACATACTCTGGATATGAGTTCATTGCTGATTATACCTGGGACCGAGTGTTGATTCTGTTGCTTGTTCGTGCACTCTCTTTAGGATGAGCAGAGGTTCTTTATTTTAACGTCTAAATCCTTTATTGATTCCATTTCCATTATGGTTAGTGTTTTATTGTGTCCTGTTCAGTAAGTCTTTTTCCACTCTGAAGCTATGAAGATAGTCTTCTATCTTACCTTTTAGAAACTTTTTTTCCAGTTTTAAACACCAAATTTATATTTACAATTCACTGGGAATTAATTTTTTACTATTGTGTGAGACAGGGGTTAAGTTTTATTTAAAAATACAAACTTTTATAGACAGCAAGTTGCCTCAGCATGGTTTATTGGGAAATCCATTCTGTTTCCATTGCTTCGTAGGGCTGTTTTGGTCATAAATCAAGTGCCCAAAGGTGTGGGGATTTGTCTGGGATCCCTAGTTGTTCCTTTTGTCAATTAGAATATCCTTTTGCATTGGTACTACACTGTAGTCTTCTAATAAGAGTTTACATTCATTGGGTGAAACCTCTAGTTGTTTTGTTCTTTAAGAGTTTCTTGGTAATCTTCGTCTTTTACATTTACACATTTTCAAATCCACCTATTAAGGTCCACCAAAACAAAACAATAGCAGCAACAAAGACTTTTGAACTGTTGCAATTTTGATTGAGAGTAAAATCTATAAATAAATTTGGACAACATTGGTATCTTTACAGATATTGAGACATTTGGTCCATGAACATGGTATGTTCCTCGGTTTATTTAGATCTTAAATTTTTCTTTCAATGATGTTTCATATATTTCTGTGAGGAGGTCTTAACACACATCAGTTTTATTCCTGGGTATTTCATATCTTTTCATTTTTAACAAATTCTATTCTAATTTTTTTTGCCGACCTATGGAAATATTGTTTCCATATCAACAACAATCAATGTTGTTGATTTTTTATTTTTATTTTTATGTTGATTGGTATCCAGAACATAGCTAACTAATGGAAAGAATTATGGTAATTTATCTGTAGATTCTTTGGTATTTTCTATATATTCAGTCATATCAACTTGAGAATAGTGACTTTTATGTCACCTTTTCTAATCTTTAAGTTCATAAAAATTTTCTTTGCCTGTTTGCACAGGCAGATTGTACAGTGTCAAATAGTTGTGTTGATTTTATATATCCCTGCCCTTTCCCGGGTCTCAAAAGAAAGATTTTCGACATTGGTTCAACTATGGTGATAATTGTGGAGATTTTTTTTTTCATTTTAAGGGAGTTCTTATTCCTGATGTAGCAAATGTTTTTAATTATGTGGAAATGCTAAATTTTTTTAAATGCCCTTTATGTGTATTGAGGAAATCCTATGATTTTTTTTTTTTCTTCTAGTCTGTTAGTGTGGTCACTTATATTAACTAATTTTTCAAGTGTTTAAACAAACTTGAATATATCAAATAATCAACTTGGCTGTGCTATATTATTTTATATGTTTAATAATTCCTTGCTAAAATACTTTATTTACAAATGTTGCATTCATGTAAATGAGTAGGAGTGGCTTGCAAGTTTTCATAGTCACCCATCCCAATTTGTCCCGAGACTTGACCTGACTTTTCAAGGCAACTGTAAGAATGCGTGCCTATTGGCCCTGGCTGGTAGCACAGTGGTTAAGGCACCGGCCTGCAAACCCAAAGGTTGCAGGTTCGATTCCCCAGCCAGGGCACATAACCAGGTTGCAAGCCAGGTCTCCAGTCAGGTCTGTGGCTGGAGGCAGGTGAAAGGCAACCATACATTGATGTCTCTCTCCCTCTCTGCCTTTCTCCCTTCCCCTCTTTCTAGAAATAATGAAATAAAATCTTAAAAAAAAAAAAAAAAAAAAGAATGCGTGCCTATGATTTGTGGAAGATGTCAGGAGGCCCTCGACACCTTCTGGGTGTTCATAAACTGGTCTCAAGAAGTAGGGCAGAGAACATTTACTCCGAGCCTCCTGTAAGAAGTTGGAGGGACTCAGGCCAACTTCCTGCCTGAGGGACACTACCATCTGCCTGACTTCCTGCTTGAGGGACACTGTCCTCTCTGCGTTGCTCTCAGCAGGGACGGAGAGGGTCCACACATGGGCAGATCAGGTCCTAATTGTGGGATGGCTCCCAGGCCTGCACACAAAAGCCTGCTTTGTAGTTATGTACAAATCAGGTATTTGTAACTTGAGACTAGGCAGTCTGTGACATTAACAGCCAGGACAGGTACCACCCTGAGGTCTGGGACCCCATGCATGCTTCTTGGCACAGAGAGTGCAGACAATGCTGGAGAGTGCAGACGGTGCTACAGGCCGGTTAGAAAGCCACCAGGGCCACCTGCCACACAGCTGCGTGATCTCCACCCCTCACAGAGCTCTGGTCTTTTCAGGTTTTCCCTTAGGGTTCAAACCCCCACGCCTGTGTTACCAAGAGATGTGATCTGGAAAGTTTCTTTCTTTCTGGGCTTGATTTCTTTTTATATATATGATGGTTTAATAACCTCTTAAACTAATAGTACCTGTCTGATGATACTTAGGCAGCTTAAAAGGCTAAGTCAAATATTCAGGCTTTTTGGAGAAGGTAATTTTTGATCAACACCTTTAAATTGTTTTTACATTACCTACCTTCTTTCCTCTCTCCCTCCTTCCCTTCCCGGATCTGCACATTTGAAAGCTCTGCTTAACCTACTGAGCATCGTAGCCTAGCCTACATTAAATGTGCCCAGAGCACTTAACAGTAGTAGCGCGCAGTTGGGCAAAACCACCTAACGCAAAGCCTGTTTGATAAGAAAGTGTTGAAAATCTCATGTAATACCTTACGCACATTCCTTTCTCAGCATTACAAAGTCAAAAAATCACAAGTCGCATCATCGTAAGTCAGGGACCCTCTGTACTCTCAGTCCCTTCTTCCTTTCCCTATTCCCTCTGCATTCTTTTCTCTCTTTCCCCCTCTCTCCTTGCACAAATGACCCTCGGGTAGCGGCACATGGGACCACCAGAGAGACAACTAGGGTAGAAGACAGGGAGGGACCACCTTCTCTCTTTATATGTAGGTAAAGATCTAAACTGAGAGCTCTGTAGCTACAGCTAGATGGTTAATTAGTCAATTAGGAATTTGTAACCTAGAAACATTGGTTCTAGCAAAGTAGTTTCCTCTTCCTCGCAGGTGTGCTTGCTGTAGTTTTAGTCACCCATCGTTGACTGCAGTCAAAAATATTAGGTGGATAATTTCAGAAATAAACAATTCCTAAGTTTTAAATTGTGGACCATTCTGAGTAAGGTGACGAAATGTCCAGTGATCCTGCTTTATCCTGCTTGGGATGAGAATCATCCCTTTGTCCAGCCTCTCCACGTTGTATGCGCTTCCCATCTCAAAGTCCTTTAGTAGCTGACTCAGTTATGGGATCAAATGTCTCTTATCAGTGCTTGTGGTCAGGTCACCCTTATTTTACCTAAGGACCCCAAGACATTCACATGACTCTCACAGTATATTGTTATAATTGTTCTGTGTTGTTATTAGCTATTGTTAATCTTCTACTGTGCATAATATATAAATTTAACTTCACCATAGGTGCAGTTGATGTCTAGGGTTCAGTACTGCCCATGATTTTAGGCATCCGGTGGAGGTCTTCAACTATTCTGCGTGAATAAGGTGGAGCTACTGTAGTTAAACCAGAGAGCTGTGAAGAGGTCATTAACCCACTTACCCCATTTCCTTGTTTTTTGTTTGTTAGTTTATTTAGTTTTTTATCAGGTGTGTGCTCTAGAAAGCTCAAAATGTAGGCCAGTCATTTTTTGAGGTGTTCTGAAATTGTCAGCGGGCTCCTGGTTTGCTTCAGAGGGCATCTCGCGGTTTTGATTTCCCCATCCTTTCAAGGAGCTAGGTTTCCTCTTGGTGGGACCCGTTCAGGTTCTTCTGCTAACTCTCCACGGGAGATCCAGATTAGAAATTTTCATTTGGACCTCTCCACGGGAGATCCAGATTAGAAATTTTCATTTGGACGAATCAACTCATTTCCACCTGTTTGGGTCCAGGCTGCACAAAGCTTGGTGAATAGCCATCAGGTGCCACCTGCGACACGCACCTTTTCAGCTCAGGTGTTCGAAGGCTTGCGGGCGAGTCTGCTGGAGTGAAGGTCACGTGGAGCACTGAGGATGTGAGCTGTTTACGTTCTGAAGAACAGCAACAGAAAAGTCAGCCCTGTTTGTCTCCTTTAGTTTTCTTAGATTGTGTTTTATACTTCATAAGGACAACTATTTACATTTCAGTCATACAAATGAATTGTTAAAATCTTGTAAGACCTAGAAACCAAGGTAGTCTCTAATAAAAATAAGCAAGACTTAATACATTTATATTTGGACTTTTTTTTTTTTTTTTTTTAGAATTTATTTATTATTTCCAGAGTGAGAGGAAGGGAGAGAGGCAGAGCGGAAGAGAAACATCAATATATGTTTGCCTTTCACCTGCCTTCAGCTGAGGACCTGGCTGGAGACCTGGCTTGCAACCTGGTTATGTGCCCTGGCTGGGAATCGAACCAGCCACCTTTGGGTCCGCAGGCCGGCTACATTTGGACTCTTAAAGCATGAAATGAAGAAACCAGTACTCTGTTTACTCTTTTATTCCATTGGCATTATATAACATTTACCTATCCGTAACCACAGGGAGTCTAACTTGAAGAGACCATGCTGGTTGCAGGCAGAGTTTGGATTTGTACTTAGCAGTGTCAGACTATAGAAGGAGAAAGATAAGAAGCAAAATAAAAAGCAGAGAGGAAGATGAAATTGCAGTGCATCTGTTGTGGAGCTAAAGGAAACGGGCAAAGTGAACCCCAGCCTAGGAAACGCAGACTTGAGTGTGGAAATGAGCAAGAACAACTTGTACCATCTCCCGTGTTGGGACGTCATTGTTGGGATGCCATTGTCTTCGTGCTTCGTGGGGGACGCTCACGTGATTCAATGCACCAGGAAGCAAGTCTGAAAACCAACTCCAGATTTTCCTAGAAGGGATTTCCAAACTTTCCCCATTTCCAGCCTTCTAGTTAAGCCGCCTTTGAGATCAAATACGGAGCCATTCCAAGTTACACAATGAAGAGGCGTTGAACCTTTGGGCTTAGGACCAGGCGTGGGACAGGCCTATATGTACGGGCTTGTGTAAAGAATGCAGGTATTCGTGTTTATTGCGAGGGAGGTCAGTCCCCAAACGTTGATGGCTACCAAAGGAGGAAAATGCAAATTTGACATACAATATTGATTTTTATTAATGTAATTAGTATTTGTGGCTATAACAGTATTATTGCGATTTCTCTGGGACCATAACAACTGTTTGGCTCCCCCCAAAGTATTAGGTTGGTCACAAAGTTCATGTAGTTTTTTTCCATACCGTAGCTCGAGTAATGCTTAGTGGTCTTTAAATTCATTTGAAACAATTTTGTAGCTTGTATGGGGAAAACTGTCACATCAGCAAGCATTTTTTTAAAACTTATCAAAATTGGTGTTTTTGTGCAGCCCTTTTAATATTGAAGATAGAAGATACACAACATTTTCAGTATGTTATGCTTTATCGTTTCAAAAAAGGTTAAAATAACTGAAATGCAAAAAAAAAAAAAAAAAGATTTGTACAATGTATAGAGAAGGTGCTGTAACTGATCAAACGTGTCAAAGGTGGTTTGCAAAGTTTCTTGGTTCTGTTGACATTTTGGCCAAATCATTCTTTGCTGTGGGGCTGCCTGATGCATTGGAAGATATTTAGCAACACCCCTGGCCTCTGCTCACTAGAAGCCAATAGTGGGAGACAGACGACATGCCGAGAATATCCACATCAATCAAGTTACTGGTGAAAATGAAAAATGTGTGTTTTATTTTATGGAGAAAACTACACAGATTTCTTGACCAACTCCATATAGTTCCGACAGGTAACTCCCGGTAACTCCCCTGCTCCCCCTTGGGAAGGTAGGAAGGAAGAAAAAAGAAAAGGGAAAAGAAGAGAGGAGAAAGGAAAAAGAAAAATGTGTGGTTTGGGAACTGGGATGGTAAATTGGCAGGCCATTTGTTTCTTAAATCTAGGTGAAAATGACTTATTTCTTTGGAAGTAGAATAATGCATTCATTGTTTTTATATCACACACACAGTTAAACAGTCCCGTGTACCTTGAGACCATGTACCTTTAGGTTCTGTGCACCTTGTTTGTGGCACAAACTAGTGGGCAGAGAGAAAGCCTGCTTAACTGTTGTCCAGGTTGCTGGGTGTAGTCAGGGGGTATCTGGAAATGAGCGTGTAAGTGCAGTAATAAGCGTTCTGTGTTGTTTAGTGTGAAGTTGTAAGGCTCTTCGCTGAAATTAACAGGGAAAATGAAGATCCAGACAGTCAGAAGTCTCTAACTTAGCTCCCCCCCAAAACAAACAAACAAACTTGAAAGCTCTAGAAAAAATCATCTCCCACAAAGAGAAGTTTCTCTGGAAAGACGCTTGTTTTCCTGGGCAAGTCTGGTCCTGATAGTAGCTAAATAAAGGAGGGATTAGCACCTGGATATTGAATAACTCCTGGCATTTAAAATTCAAATAATCATTTCGAAGGTGGGGTGAGGAAGGAGGGAATGGAGGGAAAAGGATATTGCCTTTATTGTAAAGGTCAAGTGTTCGCAATGTTCAACGCTTAGGAATATTCTTTCTTGCACAGAGAAATAGCTTTTCCCAACTATTTTGCACCAGGTGGTCCTCTGAATCTGTCTTTTGTTTTTCCAGCTTTGACCGAGATGAAGTTTATGGTGTGGACGTATGTTTCATTACTATGAACCATGATCGTAGGTGTTTTTTTTTTTATCATAGTTTTTGAAATGCAAGGTGAGAAATGGGAGCTGACACTCAGGAGTGATGGGGACAGTGCAAACTCTGGAGCCTGTGTCCTATAGAAATAGTCATGGGTTGTTATTTGCACGGCGATTATGTTGCACAGCCCCCAACAGTGCATTTTGTTATAGTTTACAGATATATGCTATTGGTTGGGTTGTATCAGTGTGATGTTCATTCTTTGATGACCATCCAACATCTTTGAAATTAGCCCCAGACTGTTGCTGCTTCAAATAATGACACCTTCCCCAGAAAACCTGGCTTTCTGACAGCACTGAGAGAACCCTGGGGCCTTGGTATAAACTGCTCTGGAAAGACTTGAGTTCTGTATTGAAACCATTTTCAACTGGTGACGGTGTGGCTCATGTGATCTGACCAAGACCAGATTTTAGTTTCATTAATTAAATAAACAATGAGATGAGATGAGAACTGAGCAGTGATTTATTTAGAACTTGGAGAACATGGGCAAATGATAATGTTCTAATTGGGAAGGGCATTTCTGATTTTCCCCAAAGTCTTCTTATTTTTGTATTTCGAGACATCTTACATTATTAGTATTGTATCTCGCTATGAAGGCAGGATGCATTTGCGTATTTGAATATATATGCTACTGTGCAAAGATATCTGTTAGTATATGGTTTTCTTTCCAGACAAGACTGATGACAGGTGTCTGACAAGGGAGAGTGACTGTCTGTGGGGAATTGTTGTCCTGAAAGTCAGCTGAAGACAATTCTGGTATAATCTACCTTGTACCTCTAAATCCCACTTCCCTTTAGTAACTTAGCACCCTTTGCATAGTTTGCATTTTTCGTACATTCATCAGTACTCTTCTGAGTTCATTTTTTCACTGGGTACCACCCCTCGGGGCAGCAGTCTAGTGTTTTAAGACTGTAGACACGTGGTTAAGAGCACGGCTCTGGGGATACTCCATGAGCAGGTCCTATACAGGACATTGCTTCTTGGAAGAATTGTCTCTTCATAGTTCTGTTGTGGGGAAGGCACAGCCCCAAGGCACAGCCAGGGCTAGATTTCAGTACCACCTGTCCCTGTCGTCCAGGTACCTTCTCACAATGCGTGCACTGTTCAGAGAGCGCATAGCTCTATGCTGACGTTGAAGTCCACTTCACATTTCCAGGCTGGTGTGATTTGGGGCAAATTGCATTTCCTTATTTCAGCCTCATGAGGGTAAAACTAGTGCCTGTGTATTGGATTTGTGTATGTTAATAAATGAGAAGTGTTGGGGACAGTAGCCAGAACCGCGTACGAGCTCAAAGTCGTGGCTGTTATGAGAAATTACAGGACGAGGGGCGGGAGGGTTGCCCTATGGCCCTCAGGCGCCACTCGAATGAGAGGATGGTGCTTTCCATGATTTGATCCAAGTGGTCGTGCTTCTGACGGGCTCAGCTCTGAGGCCCAGAACACCAGCTAAGAAACGTTTTTCATGTCACGGTGCAATAAATGGAAAGAGAAGAGGATATGAAGTAGCAACGCCTAGCGGGGCGTCCCAACTCTAACAATTTCAGTATATTCATATAGGAATCAGGATTTGCACTGAGAGCAAGTGGGTAATGAATCTGGATGACTGAAGGACTCACAAAGGTTTAGTTTTGTTTTACTCTGAGGTCGCGTAGGGTCTGAGACCAAGTATTCATTCCACGAGACAGGTACCAGCTGGCAAACCACTTACCCTTCTGTGAACCGAACCTTTTCATGGTTCCAAAGGCTTGCTTGTTTGTTTTTTGGTTTTTGTTGTTGTTTTTAATGGGTTAGTCAGAAGAAAATTTCTGGATTTTGGCAGTAAGACCCCCTCATAACAAATAGTGATCCCAGTAGGACATCATTCCTGCCACCCATCACCACTCAGATTCTTGGCCCCTCAAAAGCCATCACCAAATGTCTGATGATGTCCCTCCAAAATAGTGTTAGCTCAGATTCAAATGAAATAAATCACCCACAAGGGCTTTTGTTTTTTATTATTGTTGGGTTTTTTTTTTTTTTTTTTTTGGTTTTGTTTGGTTTTTAAACAAAGGAACAATGTAAGGGAGAAAACCCTGTTGCGTCATCATTTTTTATTTTACTTTGAAAACCAGGAGGAAGGAGCGCGCAGCCTGTTCTGCCGGACTGAGGTTGTCACCCCTGTCCGTGCTCTGCTGGGCTTCGTGCTGCTGTGCTGGCTGAGCTGAGCTGGGGGGATGTGGTGCATGCACCCCCCTTATCCCATCCTCAGAACCTCCTAGCGGTTGTCAGGGCTCCTTCACACTGTGGGGATTTGGTCAAATCATGCAGATCTCCAACACCTTAAACAAAATAGCGAATGTACACCTTGCCCGCCATTACTTTTATGAGCGCTTCACATTCCGAGGTCCAGTGAGGGGGCTTCATTGGTGTTGTCCTGGGAAACCTGGAATGTTGAGAGGGGTGGGGGCAGTTGGCAGCAGTTCTGTAGCTGTGCTGAATGAGGACTGTGTGATACAGAGGGCACCCAGAAGGAGAGAGGAGGAATTAAGGATACTAAAAGGGACAAAGCAATGCCAGGCGGAACTGGCATGGACCTCAGAATGGTAATAAATGCTTCAATTTATTTGCATCACACATGCCTGCATTTTCATCCACGGAAGTAGAGTTTCACCTTCTCTAAAATGGCTAACAGATTAATTAGAAGCTTTGACAGAACTGCTACTTTTCTACCATTTAAAGTGCATGTGTGTGTATATACATACACATATATGTGTTTATGTGTGTGTGTGTATTTGTGTAGTCTATATAGTAAATATCCAGCTGTTGTTAATGTAATAAGAATAGTTTGCACAGTGATGTAACCTGGCAGCCAAGAAGAGTGGACTGGAATGCACATGTGTGAATGATGACAACTTCACTGTCCTAGTCAGTGAGGGTAATAGACACCAGCGAGTGAGCATGTGTACTGTGTGGCCATTGCATTCCAAATGACTGAGCAAGGAGAGCAACGAATCTGCATCCAATGTTGCTTTAAGCTGGAACCTTCCTCTGTGAAACCATTTTGGATGATTCAGAAGGCTTTTGGGGATGATGCAGTGAATGCAATGCCAATAAAAGGATGGCGCAAATGTTTCCAAAGATGGTCCAGGATCTGTTGAAAGTGACCCGTGTTCCAAAGGCCTGCACCAAGCAGAACACTTGAGAAGGTGGAATGTGTACGAGTTGCAGTCAACACAGATTGGTGACTGATGGCCTGAGAACGAGCAGCTGATCTGGCGGTTCTGAAACTACGGTGTCTGAGATGTTGATGCAGGGTCTGGGCATGGAACGTGTCCTGGCAAAATTTGTTTCATGGCTTCTGCTAGCAGAGCAGAAGGAACATTGTGCTGCAGTTGCTCATTGCTTGACGCAAATCATTACCGATGAACCAGGTTTCCTCAAGAAGATCATAGCTTTGAAGGGGACTGAAGTGTCATTGTCCTACATACACTATTTCTTATATCTTATATATTCTTCAATAAGTGTCTCTTTTTCATGTTACATGGTTGGATACCTTCTGGACAGACTCATACCTTCATGTAACTCGGAAGCTGCCTGAACGTGAGAGAATTGTTTCCATTCTTCTTACATTGGATGGTGGCCAACATTCCTGACTGTGTTGAACATGGTATCAAAAGAATGTGCCTGAAGTCTGTAGCCAGTGACCTTTACAATCACGTTGCACTTTTGTCTTTTGTGTTGTGTTTGTCATAATACATTCTTTAACTTAAGTGCAGTCGAATCTGCTTGTTTTTAACTTCAGCCTTGGCAACAGGCCAGACAGCACCATGACTTCCTTTACTGCACCTGCAAATGCTTTAAACATGAATGCACTTGAGAACCCCTTAGATTTTCTTGGAAGACTCTGGTTTTTTAAAAGACTACATGGAGAAAGGTTTTAATGAGAAAGGGGTAATGTTGCTTTTGCAGGGCCATGGGATAATTGAAGAGAGGAAGGTGTTGGGGGTGTGGAGAGGAGGTAGCTGAAGTCTCAGGTGGAGTCTGCCAGCATGCAGTGGTTGGATGAGCGCTCTCTCTCTCTCTCTCTCTCTCTCTCTCTGTCTCTTTTGTCTTTTCTCTGTTTTCACTTTCAGGCTAATTCATCATTCATTCATTCATTCATTTAATCATCCATTCAGTCATTCACTCATTCATCTATCAAGCAGATATTAGGTATACTTTTTATTTTTACGGAAGATGCAAAAATATATGACATCATCCCTATATTTGAGAAACTGGATTCAGCAAGAATCTGCACAGATGGTTAAGACTGAAATTAGTTTCTTGGTTTTGTTGAGACTTGATGAGAGAGGCTTTGAAATGCAGATGAATTGTTCATGCCCTGGATGGAGAATTGTTCTTTGTATTATGTGGGGATTATGTCATGATGGATTGTCCACCTTCCCTTCCGAGGCCTTGGGTACTTTGAGACCCTGCTAGGGTGTGAGAGACAGGAAGAGAGCACAGAAGTGGGGCCAGGTGGCCCTCTGTTGCGGGCAGTGACGGGAGGGGATCCAAGGGGAAGGCAGACTCCGGTAAAAGGGTTGACCCCTCCAAGACTCGAAACTCAGGCCCAAGGCAGAGTCTTCTTCATCTGAGGTAGTGAATGGAGGCACCGTCCATTTTGTTCACTAGGATCTGTAACTTCTGAGGGTCCGTGTAATGTGCTCAGCGGGAGTTCGCCTTAATTTTTAAATTTGATATTTCATTTTTGTTATGTTCACCATTACTAATATGAAAATGAAAGCATCTTAACGCAACTTCTTTTGGGTGTTGGAATGACCGCTGGGTGGCTGACACCCAGTGTTAACATGCAAGTCAGCACCTACCTTTGTGACTGAGATAGCAGAGGCCCTCGGAGACATGAAAGATGCATTTGGCCCAAGGAAGGTCAGTTCCTTTCACAGCACCACACGGGCGGCTTTCTGAATGTGAAGAGGACAATGAGAGTCCCCGCCTTGCATAACAAAAGGTGATATGTAGGCTGAATTCCAGACAGCCTGTGCGGTGTCCCAATCCAAGTGACTGTACTGTCATAACGGGACAGCCTCATCGTTCACGAGAAGTTGATGAGCTGTTGTCAGACTTTGCTTGGTTTGATCATTTTGACGAATTTCACGTGGAAATATATTCCGGTTTCCTAATTGCAAATGAGCTTCGCGCATAAGAAGTTTCCATTTGGATTTACGTTGCGTGGGTTTAAGTAACATCCTTTTACGAAAAGGCAGTACGCGGCGGAGCTGTGAGGCCGTTTCTGGTTGTGGGGTTCCTGGTTCACATCTGGGGAGCTGCAAGAGAGAAGAGACTGTGAAAGACGATCCTTAGCAGCCTCCTCGCCATCCCCCCCCCCCCTAAATTCTTGACGTTCATGATGAATGTTCTCAGCACACAAAACCTTTGACACCGTCACGAAGACACGTGAAAATGTAAAGGTTTTAAATCCTGATCCATTTGTTTTTATGCTTCAAAGATCCAATACTATTCAAAGGTAGACAGTGGAGAATTTCTCAGCTGTGTTGCCCACTCTTGGTCTGTCTTCCCCAGGTCCTTTGTGCGCATACACGCAAGTACCCGCACTGGGATTTGCCTCAGCCTTTGCTCCCCTTCTGCACCATATTCTTGCCCGTGAGCAGCCCGTCTCCTGTTCAGGACATAGCCTGTCGTCATTCTTTCTCTGTTTTATAGCTGCCATTATCCCATTACAGGGCAATGCGGCGTATGTAACCACTTCCCTCTTGATAGACACTTATTTTACGTTCATGCATTTACCGTAAAACTGATGCTGCCGTAAATAACCTTGTGCCTGCCCAGTAGCCAAGTGAAGCATGTCTGTAAGCTAAGTACCTGAAGCAGAATCGCAGGGCCCTTGGGTGGTGCCGTTGGAATTCTGATGGATGTGGCCGAACCTCCGGCCGTCGGGGGTTGGCAGGTTCCACTCCACAGCGGTGAGGGGTGAGGGGTGAGGGGCTGTGCCCTCAGTCTCCTTAAAGAGAATGCGTTCTCAGACTTGGGATTCTGGCCTTAATGACGTGTGAAAATGGTATCTCGGTGTATTTTAAATGTATGTTTCTCTTGTAAGTGATGGTTGGACATTTTTTGTATGGTTGTTAGCCTTTGCTATTATTTTCTTCTGTAAACTGGGATTGTTCTTCATTGGGTGGCGGCTCCTTTTCTTACTAACATTTAGGATATATATATACATATGAATGATATATGTAATATATGTACTCTAGGGATGGGAGAGCTCTTCCCTGTGATCTGAATTGCATTTCTTTTTCTTTGTCTGTTGAGTTAACTGGTGGTATTTTTGCCCTGTCAGAATATGAGGGTTTTACATAGAAGAATATATTTTGTTTTTAGAAATGGTTTCTTGATTGTGAATCAGAGTTAGACGTCTTTCCACTCTCAGATTCAAAGGGACATTTTTAAAAAATGGCCTTTCAGAAGCGTTTCCTTACCAGTGCTGAGTAGATTGCTGTCCCGGGCTGCGTCACAGCCACGGGACGTTGGAACTACTATGGCTTATCCCGCACCCTCCTCATCTACGGCACAGCCTCAGGGAGCTGACGCAGGACAAGGGTCTTTCCAGCTGCCTGTTGAACCAGTAACAGACCAACTCTGCCCTTAGTCTGAATCTTGTTTCGTTTTCTTGTCACTTTTGTGAGAGGGTGGAAAGCGGGAAGGGCAGAGCAGAAGTGACCAGCTGACCCTGGTGAGTTCACATTCATCAGACCGTTCATTACAGAAATATCTTATCACTTGTTATTTTTGTGACTTTCATTATCTCATAGTTGTTCAGAAAGCAGCGCTACCTGTATAGTTGTTGAAAAGTAACATTTTGGTCATCAGACAATGTTTTTATGGAGCCTATGTTAGTATTTCCTCATTTCACTAATTCTAAGTGCCAGCGTGGACAGGAGGAAGCAGTCCAAGACTAAGGCTGGGAAGCGCTGTTGTAAATCCAGTAGCTTGAGGCCAGGTCTGTTGGTGATGCCGCCCATGTAAACCCCTCCAGGAAGGCTGTGATGATGCAGTTCAGGTCTGCAGACATCCCTTTCACTTATGCCGGCCACCCAGGGTCCTGAGAAGGGCAGCGGAGCGTGTGCAGCATTTGAAGGGTAGTTACGAGGAGGTATTCGAGTTTGTAATTCAAGATGCCATAATCGCTGAGACACAGTAAGGGCCTGTGATTTCCATCCTACCAAGTAATTTGATAGTCTAAGAAAAAAATGAAATGCTCACCCCTTCCCAAAGGAGGTTGAAAGAAATCTAGTAGAGGGAGGAAAGGAGGTGGGGGAAAGAGAGGAATGGGAGATTCTGAGAGAGAACCCTGAAGAGTAATTAGCCACAATGCAGTGAGCGAGGAGGAGAGTTGCAGAGGGAACCCGACATTGTGAGAAGGAAAGGGAGGGGGGAGGGGAACACACCCAGGAAGGGACAAGAGGGGAGAGTGATGTTTCAGACAAAGGGTGCTGGGAGTCTTTTCAACGTAGACTGTAAATAAAGGGCAGCATGATGCAGAAAATAATGGTTTACTTGTTTTAATAATAGTTGCAGAATGAAAGGTTTAGCATGGTGTGATTTTTAAACATTGTCAGAACCATGGTGAGACCCCTCATACTATTTCCCAGATGAGTGACTCCCCGCTAAACCACAGGTATAAGGTCAGCATAACATTGTGACATCTGGACACCAGATACATGCATGGGAAGTCACCGTGCAAATGTTTGCTGGCTGGCTGGCTGGATCATAAGTGAATGATCTGTTTGGGGTATACCTAGACCTCTGATCTAAGTTCAGACTGAGTAAAGATTTTTAGGGGTTTGGCTTTATTTCATAGTGACTTACCTTGGCAAGCAACTTTTCATTTAACACAGTTTCATTACAACTCCTTCTCTGTAATACAAGCAGGTGGAAGTGTATGACCTAAAGCTTTCTTGCTCTGAAATGAAGCAGTATTTTAAAATTATTTATGTATTTATTTTTAGAGAGAGAGGAAGGGAATGATAAAGAGAAGGAGAGAAACACGAATGTGTGGTTGCCTCTTGTGTGCCCCCAACGGAGGAACTGGCCTGCAACACAGGCTTGTGCCCTGACTGAGAATAGAACCTGTGACCCTTTGGTTTGCAGGCCAGCACTCAATCCATTGAGCCATACCAGCCAGGGCCATGAAATTAAGCAGTATTTAAAAAATAATACTACTAGATAATTGCAGGGTAAGATACTCCACAGTTCATGTAGCGATTCCAAGATAATCGTCCATCTCTGACTTGAACTTGTGACTCAAAGAGGCCAAGTGGCTTGGCCGGAGTCACCCAGGTCCTGAGTGGGGGGTGGGAACTTGAACCCACCAGCTCTGACTACTTTGCGCAACCCTGCGTGGGTCCTGCCTTGTTAGAAACGTTCCTGTTTCCATCAGGGAACTGGACCAGGGCAAGCATCTGAATGTTACGCATTCATTTTTCTAGGGGCTTCCCTGATGACCTTTATGGAAGGGATTTGAAATACGCTTGTTGGTAATTCCCTAATCACTGGGCCTGCTCATTGTGAAAGTGTGTGCTTGTTGTGATTACTTCTTCCCTGGGTTGTCTGGGAAGGGGCAGGGGCCCGAGGCGTAGGTTACACTGGGTGGCCCTGACCCCCTTGTCCTTGGGGTCTATTCAGGGGTGAGGAATAAGGGTCAGAGGTCTTAATTACCAAGAGGGGATTTTGCTCTCTTAACAAAACCTTTCCGAGAACTTGCACAAAGACCAGCAAAGATCAGGCAGATGTCACCAGCCACCTCCTGATGTACATATTTAGATGTATTTTTTCCCTTACACGAAAAAGAAAAATAACTATTTCATATAAATAAAATAGAACACGCTAATGTTACAGGTAAACTGGGAAAACTACGTGCTGTCAGTTGAATGTTGTCTGCGTTGAAATTGAATGCATAGAAGTTTTGCCATGTGCTGTTATTTGAGAGGCTCCCCGGGCTTTGGTTAGTGTGATCTGGAGCTTTCCGCCCATTTTCTCATTAGCACACTTTGAAAAATGGTAGTATTTGCAGAGCCTCTGGGGTAAGGCCCTACCCAGCTGCCCTTGAGACTGAGAAATCTGTTTGCAGCCACACCGGCCACCCTCTTCCTGGCACGGCTGGGAAGCAGTGCCTCATAGGTGCAGAGAATTAGGGGGTGGGCACTCGGCATGCCCTGGAGCCCCACTTTCTGTCCCTCTTGAGTGGACTGCACAGGCCACACCCAGTGCAACCCTTGAGGGTCTCTGGCACACGCCCCTCCCAACCACCTGATCTTCATGCCCTGCAGGGCCGGGGAAAGAGTCTGTTTTTCCCAATTGAGCTGAGTTCCAGGTTTCACAGCGGCCCTGGCCCTGGCCCAGCAGAGGGAAAACTGAAGACGGGAGGTGCTGGGTAAGAGGTAGGATCTTCCTTGCTGCTGGGAAATTGGTTTGATCGCTAAGACAGCAATGTTGTCACAGTGGGAAAAGGGGACTCGAGCGTCAACTGGAAAGGAAGGGTGAGTTAGCCAGGAAGGAAAAAGTGTTGTCTCTCTTGACTCCTTTATGCCGTAGCTGTCAGACTCAATGACCTGTGCAGTTCAGAGAAGCAACATGAATATTGCTCTTTCGTAACTGGAAAAGGGGTTTTAAAAAATAAGCTTCTTCTCTTCTCCCCCTCGTCCAACTCGAACGCCAATGATGGAAAGGACAGTTGGGGCAACTGTCTGTGTTTTCTGGATTCGGAGAACAGATGCTGTTTGGGGTGGCCTAGCAGCATCTGAGGGAGAGAATGAAACTTGGGTGTTTATTCAAAGAGACTGTTAGTAGAGAAACATTGGCATCCAAGGAATGTCTTGCGTGTGATTGTCTTTTAAAAAGTTTTAAAATACAATGTAATCTCAGTTTTTGTCACATCATTGTGTTTCATTAAACCCAAGGCGAGAAACCAAAATAGGAGTTTTTTTTAAGAGCCCCCACTACTGTACCCAGAGTTGAAATGAGCAGGGCATGTTCTAGTACACATGTATGCGTCTGTGTGTATGTACATACATGGAGGTGTACATGTTATTTTCCTTACGGATTAAGGAGCTAGCACTAGAAGATGTCATTCCAGGTGCAAGAAATACAGCAAGACCTTCATTATTTGCATGCCTCCCATTTGTGAATAAAATCATATAAAAACATTTGCTGCCTATTTTCATTGTTGTTCATCTGTCTCTAACTGAAGGTCTTGCTGCTGCGGGGGTATTGGTGGTCACACTACTCAGTGTGTGCCCTGCACGGCATTGTTTATAGCACGAGAAAAAGAATAGCTTCTGGGAAGTGACTGGCCCCCACCCCAGTATTCTGCTTTTGGTGTTCCTGGTAATCCTTTGTTCCGTCCATCATGAATAGTTTTCAGAAAAGTTGACAAGCTCTTTAGAGGCCATCCCTGGACTGTTTTTCAGGAAATCTCAGTTGGATCCCATGTGCTCCGTAAGGGACTCATCGGTGATCGCAGGGTGTTTACATTTACTGAGAAAGTGTGAAAACAGACGCCTGACAAAATAAGGGCTTTCCCTGCCACGGTGCACTTGATGTTGCAGTCACACCATCTTTGGCTTCTTGTTTGGTGTCCTCCGCGCGTTGGTGCCGTGGTTTCTCTTGATTTGCAGGTCCTGCCAGCTCCGCTTTCCCTTCCGAGACTTTATCTGGGCCTGAGGGGAAGGTTGCTCTCACTTGGTCCATCGCAAACTGAAGTGTCTCTGTGAAGTGCCCCGTAGTTTGATCCGGGTGACCTAGGGCTAAACTGGAACTGAGATTCTCCTGTGAAGAGGGTTTGCCGGGGAAGCTTCACACCCTCAGCCCTCTGGGGTGTGTGATGGGTCGGGGAGACTGCCAGCAGCAACCCAGCTGCACTGCTACTGAATCTTCCCCCGAAGTAGCAGGATTGTCGTAATTACAGTTCTGCTGTCGCTATTTATAGCTATTCTGGAATATTTAGACGCAAGGCTGGAAAGCACATTATTAAACGGTTGTTAATGCCTGAGGCTTCGTTATGTGACACTTGTGTCCCTGTCCTACAAAAGTGGGTGTTTACTCATAGACCCTCCTAGACGGAGCCAAGGGGATTAGTTAGAATGGTAACTGGGCGCTTTAGGTGGCGAGGGACAAAGGCTCGGGTTACCTCAAGGACCTGGTTTTGTGGCCAAGATCCATGGAATTGGAACCAGGTCTGGGAAGCTGACAGGAAGGCAGACAGGGCAGGGAGGTGGCACCCCTGTCCCCTGTCAGTTCCTGCGGACCCCATGGTCATTTGCCTGCCCTGTGCATTTCTGCTTCCACTTCTTGACTGGCTTTACTAAACCTGTGGTTGTCTGACATGAAGGGTCAGCTTGAATGTAAACACAGTAGCCATCTCTTTACTTCGTGTCTCAGAGAAGGTGCAAAGTGGAAGATTGAATGTCCATTTGAGAAATTGTCGAACACAAGGAAGAAAATAAAATTCACCCTTTGGATTTTTGGATACACCAGTCACTGCGGATGCACCAATATGTTAATTTTTATAATCTTACAGGTAATACATATGCTGTAAATCTTAATACAGCTGTAGAACTAAAACGATAGTTTTGTGCATTTTTTCCACATAACATTCTAGATGCATTTTGCCATGTTATTAATTAGCTGAGGATGTGATTCTAAATGTCTTAAGTATCATTAGTATGTACATAGGCATTCTAGGTCATTTCCTAAATGTAATTTTTACCCCATCATTGTTTCTGGCTCGTAGTATTCAGTGTAGAGAAGGTTCTGTGAATGAGGAGGGCCGACAGCCAGCTGTGGGGAGTATGTCTCCTGAACTCCTGCCTGACAGAGGGTGTCCGAGGGGCTCCAGGTGTCCCTCTGAGGAAGGTGGTGAGCTCACAACCCCCACCCTTGCCGTCCAGGCTGTCCTGGGCTGGCCCTGAGCTTCCAGTTACCGGTTTTCAGACCTGCCTATAGAGACCAGGTCAGACTCACACGCTGTCCTGTTGCTTAAATGACAGGGGCAGTCAGCGACACAAAATGCGCCTAACTTCTGTTCCTGAGGAGGACCAATTTGTGGAATTGGATCACACAGAAGCCTGGAGTGATTTTTAAATACATTCAGTCCACTGTCCTCACTGGTCTGTCCCAGAGCAGACTTGGGTCCCTGACGGAGGTCTGATAGGAGGTCTGATAACAGCAGCGTGTCTGTGTGGGTGGGGTCACCGTGGCCCTGCTGGGACCATGGCCCATCCTGTTACACAGGGATCTGCACTTTCTAGAAGGGCCCCGGACTTAGTTTAATACTCTGTGGCTGTCTTGAAATTCTTACAAGTTTTTTGAACAGGAGCACCTGCATTTTCATTTTGCAAATTACGTAGCTGGTTTAACTGAGGCGTATGGTCAGATAGAAAGAAAATATCTTAATGATTCTTCCTCAGACACCAGCCCAAAGAGAAGGGAAAATCAATTCCAGCCGCCCTCCCTTTCTGCAGGGAGGGGGTGTGTGCCTGTAAGAGGCCGGCCCTGGGGTGAGCCCGTCCAGCCCTGGGACCGGCCTCCTGGGGGCCTGGGAGCGTGCGGGGCATGAACTAATTGGCCGAAGGACAGAAACTCTGCCGACAAAATGTTCTTCAAATTTCAAACTTCTGTCGGCTGAGCCAAAACCCAGCCCCTGCTTATCTTTCGGGACGGAAACCAGAAGGGAACGTCATGGCTTCTCTCCCCTTCGGAGCTCTGACCAGCTGGGTCCTAGAGAAGAAGCATGAGCGCCAAAGACCCCGTGATCAACGAATAGTTTGAAATGCTCCCGAAGGGCAGTGTTCGTGTTGGCCTGTTCCAGCCATCGGGGTTGAGAAACCATTTGTACAGCTACGTGTCAGAGGGGTCGGAGAATAGGCCGCCCTCAGGAAACTAAAAATGCTCCCAGTCTGTTCGGCTCGGAAGGTAGAACTCCACTGCTGGGATAGGCCTCCTCCTTATAGCCAATAGTCGCCAGCCCATGAACTGCCAGTTCCTCTCTGAAGGTGTGACGCTGAGAAAAACACTGTGTCTGCAGCCCTGGTTGCGGCCACCTGTCCCAGCAAAACTCCCACCGCCTCGCCTCCTAACCCAGAGGGCAGCCATGGCCCGTTGCCTTCTCACACATGCTGCAACTGGCCTACCATAGCGTGTGCACCTTCCCATCATTCGTGATGCCACTCAGGGGCATTAACGGGGACGGAGCTGCCCCTCACCGGGCAGCCCCAGCATCTCCCTCACGGCCCTGCCCACAGGACAGTTGCCACTTTCCCCGGTCTTCCACCTGGTCCTCTGGCCAGCAAGGTGCGCACACTGGCAGCGGCCTGTCTGTGTGTTGGACACAAGAATTTAAATTGATTAATTAAATCTTTGGGTTTTGTTGTGTGTGTGTGTGCGTGTGTATGTTTTGACAGTTGCTTGTCCCATAGTCAGATGGGACACTGGATTGTGTCCAAAAGTCAAAGAACAAAAAGGCTTAGGCTTTCCCTCAATATCTCTGGCTATATCCAACTTAGTGTAAACCTCAGTGTTTATTTAACGTATGACAAATGACTCCTGAAACTGAGAAGTTAGTTTCCCGTAGCTCAAAGTTTCAGAGGGGAGTTTGGTCTGAATTGCGCCAGAGTCCCTTGGGATGGTGTTTTCCAGCCTTCTTGTGTCTTTGTCTCCATTGATTGTGAGTTTCCTACACAACTTTAACATATAAGGCCAATTTGCTAGAACTTAATATATTGGATGTGTCTGCTCTCAAGAAACTCATGGACTGGTGGGAGGAAACTGCACCTTTTTTTTAAAGATTTTATTTCACCATTTTCAGAAAGAGGGGAAGGGAGAGAGGCAGAGAGGAAGAGAGACATCAATGTATGGTTGCTTTTCACCTGCCTCCAGCCACAGACCTGACTGGAGACCTGGTTTGCAACCTGGTTATGTGCCCTGGCTGGGGAATCGAACCTGCGACCTTTGGGTTCGCAGGCCGGCACCTTAACCACTGTGCTACCAGCCAGGGCTGCACCTTTTTTTTTATTTTCCAGAAAGAAACTATGTGATAGTTATCTTAGTAATACAAAGTGCAAGGTGGCTGGTGGGTCCCAGAGGGGAGCAGTTAATTGATGGAAGACTGAGAGGTTGAGTGTTGGAATAAAGTAGAACAAGTGCATTAGGTGACCTTGACCTTGTTGATATTGAAGGGAATGGACATTTGCCAGAAAGAGAAAAAAGAAAGGACATTTCCAGTCAAGCACAACAGGAAAGACAAATTAACTCACAGAGCAGGGAAGTGGAATAGCCAATAAACAGGAAATAGATACTCAAACTCATGCATAATTAGAGGAGTGTGAATTTAAACAACAAATAGATAACATCTCTCACCCTTGAGATGGGCAAAAATAAAACATGATACTACTAAGTGTTGGAGATAGAGAGAAACATATTCTCTCACTCGCCTGGTAAGAACGTCAATTGCCACAATCATTTTTGGAGAGCAGCTTTGTCATGTCTAATAAGGTTTAAAAATGTACTTACCCCGTGACCTGCCCATTCTATTCTAAAGACCAGTTATAAAGGAAATAACTGGAGGTACACTCAAATGTCATTATTAGAAACATGGATAGGTTATAGTATATTTATCCTGTGAAATATTACACAACTTTTTAATTTTTTTTTATTTTAAAGATTTTATTATTTCCAGAGAGAGAGGAAGGGAGAGAGGCAGAGCGGGAGAGAAACATCAGTGTATGGTTGCCTTTCACCTGCCTCCAGCTATGGACCTGGCTGGAGACCTGGCTTGCAACCTGGTTATGTACCCTGGCTGGGAATCGAACCAGTGACCTTTGGGTTTGCAGTCCGGCGCCTTATCCAATGAGCCACTAGCCAGGGCTTACACAACTTTTAAAATGACTTAATCAGATTTATAAGTAACAGCCTGGGTATTTTGCATACTTGTGAATTGGGTAAGAAAAATAGGTTGCAAAATATTATCTACTCTTTATCATGAATGTAAATTTTAAAATACACATCGGTGTTAAATCTACATTCTTGTACATACACACGAGGCAATACAAGGGTAAAGACCAGGATGGGAAGAATACAGAATTACTTGAGAATGGTGAATGGAGAGAGGGGAAGAAGCGTGAGGAGGAGGCACAGGGGGACATAGGCCAGCTATTCAAGACAGAGAGCTGGTACACGTGCTTTGTAATTTCCTATAGTCTTCTGTGGTTTTGTTTAGTTCATGAAACAGCAGTGCTGAGCATCTAACAGAGCTGTCTCTGAGTAGCTCCGTTATTGTTTCCATGTCAGGATAGGCCAAGTCCACTGCCTGGACCACCCTGCCTTTGTCTCTGTAGATAGGGTCTCATGTCCCACAGCTGAATAAACAGAGTGAGGGCGGTCAAGAGATCTTTAGGATTCTGTCCACTTGAGCCTAAATGACCCAAACTCATTTAGTAACTAGGTTGGCCTTTGTCATGGGCGCATACTTACATGTCTAGCCCTCTCCTGACACATCCCTGCCCCCAGAGGGGGTGCCACCAGGAGGGGAGACAGAACTCCACGGGCATCACACACTCTAGTGCCCACAGTCAGGGGGAAGCCGCACAGGATGAATTTTGCAGTGTTTTCTGGATCTTCTTGAAGACAGCCCTTTGATGTTGCAAGATGCCCCTAACTGACGTAATAGGCAGCTTCAGAGCAGAGTGCTTGTGACTTCGTTACCTCCGGCAGTCGAGATTGTTGAACACCGAAATAGCGGCCGGGGACAGCTGCTAAAACAGCTGCTAAAACAGCGCGTTGTGTGGGAACGATGTAAGGTCCCGTGGGTGGACAGCCGCTTCAGATGTAGGAGCAATACGCTCTCTAAGAAAATCCCAATTGCTGCCTTTTCCTGGGATCTTTCAACCAGAGCTGCTATCTCCTGGGGCTCTGTTGATACAGAGGATGGAGGGAAAGTACCTTCTCTTGCCCAAAGTCTGGACTTCTTGTATTCATTGAGGGTAGGCAGCGCAGTGATCAAATATTATTTAGGCTTTTAGGTAACACTGACTTCTACAAATTGAAAGTTACAGAACAGTCCCAGGGACATAAAGTACAGTATAGGAAATATAGTCAATAATGTTGTAGTAACTACCTATGGTGCTGGGTGGTATTCGCCTTATCAGGGAGACTTTGTAAATCATATATTTAGCCACTACTCTATACACCTGAACTAATTTTTTTTTTTTAAGATTTTATTTCTTTGTTTTTAGAAAGAAGGGGAGAGAGACATCAATGTGTGGTTGCCTTTCACCTGCCTCCAGCCACAGACCTGGCTAGAGACCTGGCTTGCAACCTGGTTATGTGCCCTGGCTGGGGAATCGAACCTGCGACCTTTGGGTTCGCAGGCCGGCACCTTATCCACTGAGCCACCAGCCAGGGCCAACCTGAACTAATTAAATACATATTGACTGTCAGCTGTTTCTGCAAAATAATAGCTCACTTCTCCATTCATCAAACTTGCGTTCAGAACTTACGCACTCGAGCAAAGTTCAGGGTTTGGGAGTGGGCGTGCGACCGTTGTGTTCTGTCCGCCCCCTCCTACCAGTCTCCGTGTGGCTCCTTCATTCTTAATTGTAGGACTTCTATTCAGCTACGTTTCAGGCGGTTCTCAAGGACAGTTGCTCCAGGACAGTTGCTCCGTCGTTGGGCTGTGGTTGTGGGTTGTGATGGTGGTTATCTGCACCACCATCCTGGCCTAGCCGGACATGAAGGAGGGAGAAACCAAGGCTTGGGTTTGAAAGTTGGGCAGTGGCAGCAGAGTCCAGAGCAGAGCCGGGTCTGCCTCTGTCCGTGGCTCGGCCCAGAGAGCTGCCCTTGCCCTGGGACCATCTTTTATCTCCCAGGATGCTGTCAGAGGCTCATTGATGCATGTAAGCTAATCCTCAGCTGCAACTCCCTGAGCCCAGACTGAAGACGGTGCCTCTTTCAGCCAACAAACATGACACTTCCTGTGTTGGGGGCATTTTATTTCTTCTTTAGATTCAAGAAGAGGGAAGTATTCTAAACATTCAGTTGTCATGGGTGATGCATGTGGATTTCTAATGGACATAGAAGGGAACCCAGGTTAGCTGGCACTCTCCTGGTTTTCCTATTAATATACTTTTCCATCTGCAAGTAACTGAAGAGTTATTAGAGGTCTTCCCAGCAAATCTGAGTCACAGTAAGGAAAAGAGAAATGCACACATGTATAGCATTATGTGGAAATCTTATCTCTTGGACACCTGCTGGCTTTAAGGATTTTATTTTTAATGTACTTCAATTAGTCCAGAGCAAACCAATGAACTAGATCACTCTTCAGTCAGAGTTTGCTTTTCCTGGCAGCTAAGGTCAGCTAACGGTCACTGAGGTTCGGAGTAAACCTAAATGGGTTCCTGTCCTTGGACGAAGAAGACCAAGGACAACTGTAGGACTTCCCTGTGTTAACCTCCTTTAGGGTCTTTGATGACTAACCCTGATTCCAGAAGGCAGGTGCTATCACGGTCACTTTACAACGGAGGCAGTGAAAGCAGTAAGAAGTTAAGTGGTCTGTCCACACCCCAGAACTGGCTATAACCAAGTCTGAACTGGAACTGAGCTCTTCGGACTCTAGTTGACTCACCCATAGTGTTCTCTGTGAGTCTAGACGGCCAGCCGGAAGGAGGTGCATTGCAGCGGTATTGTGCATATCGAGGTTGGTCAGAAGCAACCCTCAACAGGACACATCCAGAGATACTGGGGGTGACAGTTCCAGAAAAATCCGTGGTTCAGATTTAGCAGGACTTAACAAAAAGCTCACTAGGGGACAGGTGTTGAGCTTGGTGCTCTCCGCTGTGCTGCTAATTATCTTTGTTTTTGTTTTTTAAAGATTTTTATTATTTTTCATAGAGAGGGGAGGGGAGAGAGACATAGAGGTAGAGAAACATCAATGTATGGCTGCCTTTCACCTGCCTCCAGCTACTGACCTGGCTGGAGACCTAGCTTGCAACCTGGTTATGTGCCCTGGCTGGGAATCGAACCGGCAACCTATGGGTTCGCAGGCTGGCGCCTTATCCATTGTGCCACCAGCCAGGGCCCTGTGCTGCTGATTTTCCACAGTGGGCCAGCGATGGCCCACTTCAGCCTTCCCCTTTCCACCTCAAGCACCATCGGTTCCATCCCAAGGGCATCCTTAGTCAACATGCCGTCTTAAGTTGAAAGTCAAAGTCAAGTCAAGTTCCCACCCTGCCCTTGGAATGGGAACACACTGAGGACACCCTTATGCATTTCTCCTTCCTTCTTGCCCCTAGGTCTCCTGGTGGGTACCCTTGATGTCGTGTTGGACTCCAGTGCCCGGGTCGCTCCCTACCGAATTCTGTACCAGACTCCAGACTCTTTGGTCTATTGGACCATCGCCTGTGGTAAGTAGCAGTATTTGGAAATAATGGAGAAATGTTACCATTAGCCATATTCTGTCAGAAGGGAAGGAACTTTTATTTGTGGAATGCAGCCACATGGTATTTTAGGGTAAGTAGCCGTGGCCATTTCAACAGAGGAACCTGCAAATTTCAATGGCTTTTCAGCAGGAAGGTTTCTTTCTCACTCTGATGAAGTCTTACTTGGAACCTGTGGCTTCCTCCAGCTGCGGTGACACCCTCTGGAGCACAAAGCCTCCAACATCCACTTACAAGGGACGAGTGGGAGGTGGAGGAGCACCTGTGTAACTTCCTCTTGAGAAGGAAGTCACTGTGCACAGCCCACACTTAAAGAATGGGGACTTTTAATTTATTCAGTTCTTTTTATCACTCTGGAGTCACGAGTATTTATTCTGTGCTTTGGCGGGGGAAGGGTCCAGGACTACTTTATGTCTTTTGTTGCTCAAATCATTCCAGCTTTGGCCATTGGGAGCTCTTTAGTTGACTTTACCAGTTTTTAAATTGAGCTCAGCTCCGTAGGAAGTGCTATGCTGGGATCTAAAGATATAAAGATAATTAGATGCAGTCTGTGCTCCTGAGAACAAGAGTAAGTACGCCGTTGCAGCCCGGTGGGAACAAGTACCACAGAATGCCTTTTGATTGTGGGGCTGCCAGTGAAATCCAGGAATCTTGGCCAGCCTTCTACGTAGGTAGGGAGTTACCTGGCTGTGATTTCAGGCTGCTGGAGGGCTCCAGTGCCCTCGTGATGCCCCATCAAGGATTCCGTTGCGCCTGAAATTACAGTTGTATCCCTTTAAGGTTATTCTGGTTTGATGCGCCCAGCCCCGTGAGACACAGTGGGATATATCCGTGGTTGTGCATCCTGGTGAATGAAAGGGTGACATCGGGGTTCAGGGCATGGAGAAAACCACCCAGGAGTGAAGGGTGGGGATCGGAGCATGAAGGTCAGGGGTAAAGGCAGAGGGACCCTGAACAAGACAGACGTAGCCGTGTAGTCTGGGCCTCTGCACAGTTCATTCAGTACAGAGTGAAACAGTCACCACTGTACAAGGGCAAGTGCCCTGTGCTGGTTGGTTGGAAAAGTATCGCATTGAGTTGGCAGACCATCCGGAATAGTGTTAAAGTAGGCATGGTGGGCAGCAAGTGAAGACTTAAAAAGAAAGGAAATTAGAAATCAGGCAGAAGCACTAAACCACTCAGCTCCATGAGGGTGTGGAAGGGACACTTTGACACGTTGTCCCTTGCCGCCCACCACTTGTGCCCGGAGGCTTTTGAGATCCTCTGGCAGCTGGAGCTGCTCTGATCACCCCTGGGTGCTCTCAGCTCCTGGCCTCCCCTGGTCAGTGTCCTGGATGGAGACGTCACAGCTGATTTGTGCCTCTGGGACTCCCCTTTCTGTACCTGCGCATCCCTAACCTGCCTTGCCCCTTTGCCTGGTGTTACTGCCCTCCGCCTGCTTCTGGGGTTTTGCTGGTCCACAGAGCCAATCCTGCGGTGCTCCTGTGGTAAAGAGCCCGGAACCCCAAAGCGGAATCATTCCTCTACGATTTGCCACTCGGAGGCAAAGGAGCACTAGGCCGTAAATGCCGGCAGCATAGGTTAGGCCACAAAGCTGCACTTTGGTTTTCACAGGAGGTACTGCCTGTCCCAGCTGCAGGATCTCAGTGTAATAAACCCAGAACAAGTTTCGCCTCTGTAGCTCTAGAACTTCCTGTCGACAATCCCACGGAAGTGACACCCACTGTGCACGTCCCATTCACCCATTAGTTGTTAGAGTGGAAGCTGCTACCTTAAAGGTTTCTTGGATAATGCGGACCTTTCCGTTTGTCATGTTAATGTTTTTCTCATCAAGCTGCAGTTAGCGTTTGGTGGGACAGTATCTTGGGAGCTTGATTTGTTTTCTTGAATTTCATGACTCCTGACTAGGAGAGGCTTCAGCAAAGCAGTGGGTGAGTCTGAGTCCCTGGCCGGGTCAACATGGAGGCTTTACAGCCTTGGTCTGTGGGACGTCTTCTGAGTCCTCCGTAGGTGTGAGCTGAGGTAAAGGGAGCGTCCAGAAACCATGTCTTGGCCTGCACCACCTTTTGCAGAAGGGAGTAGTCTGAGTGTTAAAGCCGAGACATGGGATTCGCCCTGGACCTGAACCACATGCAACCATGAGGAAGTGGAGTCTCTCGGACCTAGACTACGTCAGTGCTTGTAGAATAATCACCTGCCGTTGGTCCCTACAGGAAAGGAGGGGAGAAAAGCAAGTTGTTCCATGAAACGTTATTTTCCTCTGCTTTTTATTATCTCTTAACAGTCCATACCTAGGTTAGTTGGAAGAAGTTGTTGTTTTTAACGATTCCTTGGCATTGAGGCCTGTAACTGGGAAGAGGGGTCAGAGTCCTTCCTATGTATTGACTCCGTGCTGCTACCCAAAGGAAGCCACCGTTCCCTTTGGTCGATAGGCCATTGCACCATCAACCTCAATTATAATTTGCTCAGTGGTTTCTGCAGTAAATGCTACTTTCACCGTAAAGCGATCAAGGAAACTGTGCTGTAGGCCTTTGTCCAGCCCACTTTGTTGAGCTGGTCATACTCTGACAATTCTGCCTGTCCCCCAAGAATCAGTGGACTGACAATTTTGTGCCTGAGGCACGGAGTTCACCAGAGAGCCAGACAGCCGCAGGTCTTCCCTAATAGCTGGTGTTTTGGATGTCATGCCGCAGAGGCAAGGGACAGCCCAGTCCTTTGCCCTCTCGTAGACTTAAGTGAAAGGCAACCCATTTGGCTGTCCCCATTAGAAGAACTAGAAGGTTCTAAGAGTAAGAAGTGTTATATAGCTTCAATGAAAATGTGGACACACAGACATGTAGGTAATTCCAAGGATATAGTCTAAAGAGTGTTCCGGGACAGCTAGGGAAAAGGGACCAGGGCACCTGTGAAAACCAGCTCTGGAAGGCATGTCTGGAAGCTGGGCCCAGTGGGTCTGCAGAAATGCAGCCATCCTGTGAGTCCCCAGGAGGGCCTCTGTCCTAAGGTGCACGTAAGTGACAGGGCCACCAAGTACAGTTGGGACAGTGGGGCAGAGGGCACATGGCTGGCATTTGCTCTGGCACGATTCTACCTCCGAACCCCGGCCACTCACAGCTGGTGACGGTCGTGAGTTTACAGGCAAGGAAGGGTGCACTATGTTTACAAATTTCTAAAAAATAATCATCAAAAAATTTTTAAAGTGTACTGCATCGTTCCTTGCCTGTAAACAAAATTTTTTCCCCCTGGTTATTTAAAAATGTTAAGCCTAGAAGGTTCAAAGCTTTCTGGCAAATTCCAAAATGACTCATTCCTTAATCATTCCAAATGGGCACTTGTTCGTTGCATCTGAAAAGCATTTTCCACTTTCCGCAGTATATCTGTAGGCATTATTCCTTGCAATCTTCACCACATCGTTCTGAGATAAGGACTTTTTTTGCTCTCTTCCTCGTTTGTTTTTCATTTGTCTCCATAGTGTATGTAAAGAATTTGAGACAGAGAGAGATTAAGCAAAATATTTTAAGTCACCCAATTGGCCAGGTTTCCTGAGTTCTAGCTCTTACTATGACATCATGGTCCAGAGTCACCCGTGGCTTTTACATGTGGGTAACAGTTGCCTGAATGAGTGAAAAAATGCCCAGGAAGAACTACAGATAGCCTGTTCCTTTGTGTTTTTATAGGGCTGCCTCTCCAGTCAGAAATACACTTTCATCCTCCTCACTCACGTTCCATGAGGCAGTTCTGGTGTTCAGGCTTATGGTAGAGAAAATGAACTTTGCTTTCGTTTGATTTTGCTTTTTTGCATCCCCTCCCTCACACAGTGGGTCTGAACCACTCATTCTGTAAGAGATTTCAGTTCTGCCCCTACAATTCTGAGGATCAGTGTACACACAGTCATGTCTCCCACTTTTCTGTGTTGGAAATTAGAGTGAGATTCTGAGAGATATCCAATTACTGGTAACAAAGAACCAAGAGAAGGCATTTTTAAGAAATCAATAAAAAGACAACTTGGAAATCTAAGAAGCCGCCGGCAGGGTTGAAGCAATGGAATCACACTGTCATTCTTGAATGCTGCAGTGAGTGGTGCATACAATTCCTAGCTGCGATATACATATCTATAACATGATCTCTATGTAATTTATAATTTATATCTGTGATAGATGATGTATGAGACACTCTTTTCCTGCAAGACTATTAATAACCCTAGCAAAAGTCATTAAAAAAGGATGGAAATGAACCCCAGCATTTGCACGGACTGATCGGAATGCATCCTTATTACACGCAGCGCTTGTGGGGCAGAGGCGTGCTGGTGGCAGATGCCGTGAGCCTAGGGTGTTTCGCTGGAGGTAGCCAGGCTAGCTGGTTTCTGCGTCTTCGTGTTGGCCCAAGTGTTGCCTTGGTGGGCCTCGGTGAGGATGACCTCATCCGTTAAATTTCAAAGCCACTGTGCTCTCGAGAGCCACGCTGCTATTCTGTAGCCGTCATCCGTTTTCCCATCTCGTTCATAATTAAAAGTGAGCGAGGATCATTTTTTTGCCTGATGTAGGAGGTGGTGACGTCAGCTCTCCTCGTGCTGTTGCAGCCTAACGGCTGTAACCTACCATCCTAACAAGCTCTGCCTTACCCTGTGAGGAGGGAGAAAGAGGAGGGAAGCACGACACTCTCAATCCAGAAAAGTGAATGTGGAGACTGTTTCTGCCTTCTAATCGGAAGGGGTCCTAAAAGCTTCTGGACCCACCTCATCGGACTTGGCCAAGACGCAACAGGGCAGGTCCTCAGGGACATTGTAACACTGATGAGATGCTGTGGGAACCTCACTCTTGTCTGTATCAGCAAGCGAATGATAGAGCTGGTTTCATTATACTTTTTTCACTTCAAGCCACAGAACCCATCAATGGCCGCAAGTGAGGACTCATACTGTCCTTTTCCCTGGGTTCCCACCTCTTTACGTGTCTTTCTGTGTCACTGGAGGAGAAAAAGCTCTTCAAGATGGAGCTGTTGGAACCATGGGCTCCTTTGGTGGCATTGAATATTGATGACGCACATCTGGCTTTTTGGGCATCCTTCCAGTCCTGACGTGTATTACTGTCATTTTTACATTCACACAGGGGGTTCCAGAAAGGAAGTCACGGAACACTGGGAGTGGCTTGAGCAGAACCTGCTGCAGACGCTGTCCATCTTCGAGAACGAGAATGACATCACCACCTTTGTGAGAGGAAAAATACAGGTGGGGGGTGTTTGGTTTGGCTGTTAAACTTTTTAACTGGCACTCATGTAAGACTTATGGAGCAGTTGTAAAATAGTCAGGTGTATGTATCTTTCTTATTTCTTTCATCCTTACACATGAGGCTTCATGGATATGTTCCTTTGAATTTGCTTTTAACTCCTGAATAACACTCCATAGAGATTGTCCACATGTTGTTGTTCATTTTAATAGGCCTGTTTTTTATTTTTAAATTAGTTTTAGATTTACAGAAAAGCTGCAAAGATAGAGCAGAGAATTCCCGTAGACCCTATACTTAGCTTCCCTCAATATTAATATCATGTATAACCATGGCACATTTACCAGTACCAAGTCAGCAACATTGATATATATTGTTAACAAATGTATAGATTTTATTTGGGTTTTACCAGTTTTCCCCCTTCATGGCTTTTTTTTTTTTTTAATTGCATGGTCCAATCCAGGATCCTATGTTGCATTTAGTTCTTTATTTCTTAAGCTGCGTATTATATGTGTATACACCATAGGTCATGCCTATGCTTGGCTAGTTAAGTGTTTTCTCATATTTAGGAATGTAGCTTTATGAGCACTGTTAGCCTCGTCAGTTGAAAGTAGTTGGCAAGACCTGGTCTGTTTGCCTGAGTGTATTAGGCCCCAGAATGTTGCAGAGTGATGTTCCTGAGAGCTCTACCCTTGTAAATCTTCTCATATTTAAGAACATTTTCTTTGTAAAATGTATTTAAAGATGTTGTTTTAAGATTTCATTTATTTATTTTTAATGAGAGGGGAAGGGGGAAAGAAAGAGAGGGAGAGAAACATCCATGCATGGTGATCTCTTGCACACCCCCAACCGGGGACCCGGCCCACAACCCAGGCATGTGCCCTGACTGGGAATCAAACCAGCAACCCTTTGGCTCAGCGAAGGCTGGCACTCAGTCCACTGAGCCACACCAGCCAGGGCTCTTTTTAAAATGTAAACGATCATTCTAGAACGTGGTATTGAGCAGATCTTTGCACAGAAAGCCTTCACTTAATGTTTTCCACTCAAAACCGACGAGCATCATTTGGTTTGTGATACCTTGCCCCCTTCTTTATTCTCCCTGTTCTGACTTTAGGTAAGAGCCTCTTGGTGGATCCAAAATGTGGCTGGTCTAGAATTTTGGATTTTAGACTGGTAGCAGCAGTAGGGAACCACTCAGGATTTTCATCATAAAAATTTTGTAGTAAAGAAAAAAAAGGTGTTAGGAAGATAAACTTGTAGGGGGCACCAGGGATGTACAGGAAAGCATGAGCACCCAAAGGTAAGAATTCTAGCTACGAGGCTAGAATTGTGATTTTCTGTTTTTGGAGTATGGAGGGCTCAGTCATGTCAAGCACAGAACACTGGGAATGATTGAGCAACTTTCATGCTTAAAAGCTTGGTATCTAGTTGAGCTAGAGACTCTGACCTTGAGGTCAGAGAAAAGGAAGAGGCAAGAGGGATCTGATGATTGCTAAGTCAAAGGTGGAATTCAAGGGAGCGTAATTTATTCAGAGATACATGTAGGAGCCAGTTTACAAGGAAGGGTGGAGGAATTCGGTAACAACGAAACGGCTTCTCAAGCTACTAAAATGGTTAAACAGTAGCGTTATTTTGAAAATCTTGTATACCAAAATGCTACTTGTTAAGCGGCTGAGAATTGGGGGGTTGACTTTGAAAACACCAGTTAAAAAAAAATCTAGCCTTTGAAATGGTTTCTTTTCTTTCTTTCTTTCTTTTTTTTTTTTTTTAAGACTTTATTTATTATTTTTAGAGAGTGGGGAAGGGAGAGAAGCAGGAAGAGAGAATCAATGTAAGGTTGCCTTTGACCTGCCTCCAGCTACAGACCTGGCTGGAGACCTGGCTTGCAACCTGGTTATGTGCCCTGGGTGGGAATCGAACTAGCGACCTTTGGGTTTGCAGGCAGGCCTTGAAATGGTTTCTTTCTTTTTCACTATGTCCAGAAAAAAGCTGCTGTCGTCATAGTAATACCAGGTGTGTACTTTGTGTTTCACCCCTGACAGGGCATCATTGCTGAGTATAACAAGATCAATGATGTCAAGGAAGACGATGACACAGAGAAGTTTAAAGAGGCCATTGTGAAATTCCATAGGCTGTTTGGGATGCCTGAGGAGGAGAAGCTCGTGAACTATTACTCTTGCAGCTACTGGAAAGGGAAGGTGCCTCGTCAGGGTTGGATGTACCTCAGCATTAACCACCTTTGCTTTTATTCCTTTCTCATGGGCAGGGAAGGTAAGTTGTCTGGAATTTCAGAGGGAAGCTTTGGAGGGTCTCCTGAACTCCTAAACAGTATCAAAATACCACAAATAAATCTGTAGTGATGATTGGGTCAGCTTTGTCTTTTAACTGTTTACCACATGAAGTATTTTTAGGTCAATATGAAGTATTTTTAGGTCACTAGTTGTAAAAAAGTTGGTCGTCAAGTAATTGAGCTTCCCCGAAGGTAAAATTCATTGAGTAGAATGGGCTTCGATGGCTCATAATTACAAACTCAGAATGTATGTGGCCTGAATCTGTCCCGTCACTAACGGAACCGTAACAGGCGTGGGCACATAAACACGGAATTGCTCCGCGCGACTGGGAGTTGGGGGTGTGAGGTCACAGGGTCTCGGAGGGAATTTCGGGAGCCAGGTGTTGACTGAGCCCTTTTCTCTGCCCACAGCCAAGCTGGTCATCCGGTGGGTGGACATCACGCAGCTCGAGAAGAACGCCACGCTGCTCCTGCCTGACGTGATCAAAGTGAGCACGCGGTCCAGTGAGCACTTCTTCTCCGTCTTTCTCAACATCAACGAGACCTTCAAGCTCATGGAGCAGCTCGCCAACATCGCCATGCGGCAGCTCCTAGACAACGAGGGGTTTGAGCAGGACAGGTCCCTGCCCAAACTGAAGAAGAAATCTCCTAAAAAAGTGTCCGCTCTTAAACGGTAGGGGACGGAGGCCGAGTCTCACAGACGTTAGGAACAAGAAACCCATCCCTTTGTGCGTGTATGAAATGGGATGTTTTCTGAACAGCTCAAGGGTCCTAAACACTTTCCTGGGTATAGACGCAAACGTGGGAAAGGTGCCTGATGGCCGTCGCAGCGCAGGTGGTGGGGCAGACGGGCCCCGGGAGCAGCATGCTGTGGGCACACCCACCAGGAGATGGAGCCAAGGGGAGGCAGGGACTGTCAGCAAGGCTGCTGGAAGCTGGTGTCTCAGGGGTGATAGATGCTACCCTCAGATTCAGCAGATGGCTGTTCCCAACAGAAGGAATGACAAGAGGGGAGCTCAGAGGGAGGGGAGCCTGTCACGTTCCCCTAAGGCGTCAGGGCACTGGGGAGCAGAGGCAGGAGAAGCCTGGAAGTCTGGAAGCAGAGCTAGAGAGAGCGGAATGGTGACACTCTGCGGTGTGACCGTAAGCGTGGAACTGCCCTACACTGAGATGGGGTGTCAGAGGGACGGGCACGTCCGGGGATGTGAGGGCTCACTTTTGTCCTGTCCAGTTGAGGGGCCCACAGGACAGTTAGTTGGAGATTGGACCAGCAACCTATGGAATTGGAAATCACTGGCCTACAGAGGTCACGGCAGTGAAGATGCTTTTGGTGGTTGGAGACCTGTGTCAATAGGGTGTTGGAGGATGAATGGGGTTACAGCAGTGGACCAAATAGCACATAAAGGCAAGGGAATTAAACAGGTATAGACTGCTTTTTAAAGAAATCCAATGGTATGGGAGGGATGCTGCTCTTTTTTGAACACAGAATAGGGTAAGGTAGGAAGAGTGTGTTGATGAAGGGCGGGGCAGGGGCAGATGTGGCCGAGGGGTAGGTACAGGGACAGGCAATAAAAGTATATGAAAATGAGTAACTTAAAAAGTGGCATCTTATAGGGCCTAGCAAAGCGTGCTTATGTGTGCAGAGACCCATCCTTGTGAAACAGGGAAAGGAAGGAAGGAAGGACGGGGAGGATGGAGGTAACTTTGGAGACAGAGTGGGGAGACCTCCTGCTCAGCACTGTGCTCTGTAAAGGCAGAAGCTAGACCACCAAGAGGTGAAGGTCAGGCAGAGCTTGAAGGGAGAAGTGTTAACAGCCTGTACGATGAACAGGACAAGGGAGTCCGGGAGAATGTAGTCAGCAGAGGACCCAGCTGGGCCGCAAACTCCAGGTGTCCTCGAGGTGGGCTGTTCCTGCATTTTCAGGCCATTCTGTTGTCTGTGGAGGGTGGACAGGGACACCCAGCAGGTTCAAGAGGCTCGTTTGCATTCTCATTGGAACTTTCTTAAAAGACAACCTCCCTTCCGAATGGCTCCGGGGAGGTAGAAACGTAATACTCTCTTTAGAAATAAATCATTGTAGTCCTTTAGGAAAAGAACAAGCTTCCTGGCCAGGACGCCTTTCCCTAAGATTCTTGAACGTTCACGTGATTATACAATGACCACACAAGGGGCCTAACGATATTAAAATCCTTTTATGCTGCGCCTGGGTCACAGGTTGGCGTTGGCACCAATAGAAAGTGCAGCAGGAGGGCGGCGGGGAGAGGCGGGCCGGGGAGCCTGCAGGGCGGCATCGTGTAGGAGGCAGGGACGCGCTCCTTCCGCGTGAGGCGAGCTGCTGCTCCTGCCTTGCAGTGACCTCGATGCAAGGGCCAAGAGCGAGAGGTACCGAGCCGTCTTCCGGCTGCCCAAGGATGAGAAGCTCGATGGCCACACTGACTGCACCCTCTGGACCCCGTTCAACAAGAGGCACATTTTGGGGCAAATGTTTGTGTCCACAAATTACATCTGCTTCACCAGCAAGGAGGAAAACCTGTGCAGCCTCATCATCCCCCTGCGGGAGGTAAGCGCCGGGTGAAAAGGGGCGTTTTACGGTTCATTTGCGCCACGTCTCTGGGTGAACGGGGACTGTCATCGCCAGACGCTGGCTGGCTTTGAATGATAAATGAATGCTCGTCACTCTTTGGTGGCACCTGCCACCCTTCTGTGTGTTGCCACTGATCTGAGGAACGGTGGACCCGCCGGAGTTCTTCGAATGGCAGCCTGGTGTTTGCCAGTGGAGATCCCATGACAGTTCAGGTACAGCCAGCAGGTCAGGGGATGACCGTCTTGACACATAGATTGTCTCCTTGAGGTGGTGACCGCACCATGCGGCGTACAGGTGATGTGTTACAGAGTTGTGTGCCTGAAACTTATGGAACTCTGTTAACCAGCGCTACCCAAAACACTCAATGAATAAATACATGAATGAATAAATGAATAAATAATGGAAGGAAGGATTGTTAGACTCACCCGGACCACTGGGCGGGTCCGTGGGGGCCACAGGAGAAAGCAGCACCAGGATTGGTCAGAAGGCAGACAGAGCAGTGGAAACTCTGGGAGGGCCTTTGCTGCCCTTTCTAAGGGATGGAACGGAAGAGGCAGGGTAAGCAGGTTTGGTGCTCACTGGCATGTTGGATTGGAGGATGAAGCTTTAAAGAAATGCCCAGTGAAACGGTAGGGCCCGCCCCTTAACTTGACCGTGGGGGTGTAGTCACGGTGGGGCCCTGACCTGACTAATGGAAGAAACAAAGGACTTAATGTAAACACGGTAGACCACACCGACAGATGGTCAATGATGACACAGGTTCACGTTGCCAGAGATTTTGAACAAATTTCTGAGGCAGCACGGCTGGAGGATAAAGTGAACTAAATCAGGCTTCTCATGAGTTAGAGATTCCAATGAAGCCTTTTTATTCCATCAAAAATCACCTTGTAAATGTTCCATATTGAACTCCAAAATTTGATTAAGTTCCAGTCTGTTTTATAACCCAAGGTGATGAGAGTGTGTTTCATTAAACTGTAGAATACTCAAACGTAGCTTTTACCTTTTCCTACACACAAAGCTTACGGGTTACAAATCTACTAGAACTCATATTTAGTGACGCATATTTTGTAACCCATGTGAGCATCCATATGTTTCATGTGGGGGGTTGCTGGTTGTTTCTGTGTTTATGATCCAGGCAGATGAGGGATTTTCCACTGGGACTGGATCAAGGTCCACATGGCTTTCTGGGTTTTAGGTACAGACCTTGAGCCTTGAATTCCCTTGGTGTCTGCCAGGTGGCCAAAAGAATCAGAAAAAATTGTTGTGAGATAAGGAGCTTTTGTGACTCTTTTTAAAAAAGCATTGTTTAACATTCTGTAAGAGTTGTGGGAAAATCTGTTCATGAGAAAGGGGTTTTCCCATGTTTCTCTAGCTTTTTTTTTTTTTTTTTTTGAATTAGGAAAAAAGAGAACGCTTTTCTGTGCAGCCCCAAAGCACTATAAAACCTGGGAGTAGAAGTGGGGTCCTGCAGTTTGTCCCTTTATGGAGGCCACTCATGGCCACCGAGCACCTGGGCCGTGAACTTTTCAAGCAACACCAGCAGATTTAGTTTTGAAAGGGAGAGAAAATATTTTCAAGTTGTGCTTTGGAGAAATGTACTTCACATGAAAATGCTGATGAAGAGGTTGAATTGGGACCGGTCTAGGTGGCTTGCAGGTAGAAACAAAGAACTATATATTTCATTATGTAGTCAGAACCACTGGCAAATGAGCCATTTATCTAGGGCTTACCTTGAGGGTTTTTATTTTCCCCCTAATGTGCTAAAGAAAAAAAGGTTTTAATGCACTTATCCTAGTTTCCAGTTGATGAAAATCCTATTATAAACCACCAAATGTATGTCTTCAGAGCTAAAACAGTCTCCTGTTGTACAATACTTCTCTCCCGATGTGGTTGACTTACTTCACACACACACACACACCACATGGTCCCCTAGTGCAGATGGGGTTGCAATTAAGCTATTTCCATCCTGTCTGTTCAGAATCAAGCCTTTAAAGTGTGGGAGGGGTAGAGGGTGAAGGCTGCAAAGCCCTGGAGTCTACGTGAGACATTTGAAGGATGGCTGGTGTTTTCAAGACCATCCCAACATTAAGTTTGGTAAAATGAACCCATATCAGGACTGTTTTCTGTCTCACATGCATAATGCAGCAGCTAGGAGTCCTGTCCTTTATGGCTCCATGAAATTTTAATGAAAATCAAAGAACTCCTTTGCAACAAGGTTTCTCAGCCCTGGGACTGGATGTCAGGCATGTTCCTATGCCCCGTAGGTCACCCAGCAGCATCCTGGCCTCTGCCTACTGGATGTCAGCCATGTCCTCCACTGTGACAACCCAGGATGCCTCCAGATGTTACCCAGGTCTCCTGGGACATAAAATCATGCTCAGTTTAGAGGTAAAGACTTGGAAAATCCAGCAAGCTGATCCCAGGTTCTGGATAAGCTCCAGTTCAATTTGCTGTTTTTGTTTGTTTGGAACAGAGTCAAAGAATCTCAGTTTACCTCGGCAAGATCTGAGAGGTTCCTACGACACATAAACGCACTGGGACCCTTCTTTGGTGCTGATCGGGGGGCAGCTGCACAGTAACCCTCTTTGTTTCCTGTTTCTGTTCAGGTGACAATCGTGGAAAAGGCGGACAGCTCCAGCGTCCTCCCTAGCCCTTTATCCATCAGCACCAGGAACAGGATGACTTTCCTGTTCGCCAATTTGAAAGACAGAGACTTTCTGGTGCAGAGGATCTCTGATTTCCTGCAGCAGACCACCTCCAAAATCTACTCAGACAAAGAGTTTGCAGGAAGCTACAACAGTTCAGACGACGAGGTCTGTGGGCATTTGGGTTCGACCTTTTCCTCTGCCCGAACGGTTCACCTCTAGCCCCGTTTTGCTTGACCTTCAAGTTTCACACCACCTGCACTCAATGCCAAGAGCGATAGCGCATTCAGATCCCTTGGAGTTTGTACTGGGGACCGTAGAGCTGAGCAGAACCTTACAGATCATCTGATCTAACCCTCTTTATTTCACGGTTGATGAATTGTGAAGTCATTTGCCCTGGTTACACAAGTGACGCTGGTCCATAGAGTGACATTGTTGGGAATGGTACAGAGGTCACTAAATAAGGTGTCAAACCTGAAATGCATCATCACGATGATGAATTTATTATGATAAAACACATACTGGGTCCCTGTTGAATTACACCTGGACCAACATCCCGGGAATCTGGCACCCGGAAGATCATGTCACTGGCCCAAGTCACAGAGCAGTTCCTAGCCACTACAACATGTTGTAAAGTGGATGAGCTCGCAAGTAACGTCCCTGTCCCTGTCCAGCTGCCCCCAGCTTCTGTGGGCATTTTGGAGGCACCAGAAACTAGAGGGGTGGGAGGAGGTGGCCCCCTAAGCAGCTGATTCCACCACAGCATGCTCTGCATGCGTGCTCATCAGAGAGACAAATGGCCAACCCATTGGTTGCAAAAAATGCTCCTGAAATCCAGGAAAACCTCTTGTGAGGACTGAGGTTCTGTAACCTATGGCCCATGCATGGGCCGGCCTAATTGCCGCCGAAGGGCTGCGTTGCTGCCATTCTTCCCTTCTTCACAAGGCACGGGACGTCTTGGGAACCGTGACATAGCTGTTGTTCTCCTCAGGGGACACCGAGGGGCCATCCCGTGTCTCGTTCCCCCTCTGCCTCTGCAGGTATACTCTCGGCCCGGCAGCCTCCTCTCCTCCAGCCCCCAGAGAAGTGCTGGCCCTGACCCCGACGGGGACCGCCAGTTTAACCTGAATGGCAACAGTGTGCCCACCGCCACGCAGACCCTGATGACCATGTACCGGCGGCGGTCTCCCGAGGAATTCAACCCGAAATTGGTGGGTCCTGCCTGCTTAAGTATCTATGTAAATAGACGTTTTCCTGTAAGTAAAGCAAATCCTGTCTGAAAGGTGTCATTAGGTGTCAGGGTGGCTTTTTAGGGAGGGAGTTACGGAGGGTAGGTACAGGGGACAATTTTATGTCTCGATTTCACTATGGTATGTAAGTCAACCAAAAAATAAGTTCTCAGTGCACATTAAAAAAAAATAATACATGGACAACAGGTGGGATTGACTTTGAGGGGAGTGGGTGGGTGGGGAGGGGGACGGAGGGGAGGGAAAAGGGGATGGATGTAATACAACAACAAAATTAAATAAAAATTTTGATAATAATTTACTTTAACTTGGAGCTATGGACATAAAATCATTAATGTCACTTGCATCCTGCTGACCTATCAGAGAAGAGAACATGGGGCCAGAAAGCTTCATGGTAGAACCGCAGGATGTGACAGACGGGTCACATTAGGAAGGACACCGCCAAGGTTGAGTTCTCTGTTCTCCTGAGTTCTGTCCTGACCTGCGCCACTCTGCGGACCTTCTGTCCACCCTCGCAGCACTTCGGGACGTAGTCATGCGTCATTCTCCCTTTCAGGCCAAGGAGTTTTTGAAAGAGCAAGCCTGGAAGATTCACTTTGCCGAGTATGGGCAGGGGATCTGCATGTACCGCACCGAGAAAACGCGGGAGCTGGTGCTGAAGGGCATCCCGGAGAGCATGCGAGGCGACCTCTGGCTGCTGCTGTCAGGTGCGCGGGGTTGGGACAGGCAGGCACTGGCCCCTGAGTCCTCAGCACCACGGCAGAGTCTGGGGACCCTGGGGCTCCCCGCTGCCCTCGGTCCTGCATGAGGGCTCCTTCAAACCCCAATGCAGAACCTTTCCTCACCGGAGCGTTGAAGTCCCTTGGTAAAAATACAGGACGCGACACATATTCAGTGTCCCAAATGTGGAAGTCACCACCTGTGAGTCCCAATAACCTCGTCTGTTTCTTTACTAACATTATTTAGTGGGGTGAAGAGAACTTGGAGGAAGAGAGTATCATTCCCTGTGACTCGGGGATCCCTTTTTCCTTCACCAGCTGTGTCGGCCTCACTGATGCTGTTGAAGTGGGTCTGGCACGTGGTCGGAGCAGCCATTGAGGGGAGACAGGGGGGAAATGGGAGGAATACGGCAACTTTGTCCTTGGCTTGTGCTGCTGCCTGAGTTTACAGCCGTCACTGGAGACGAGGAGACCAGAGTCTGCTCTGCACTGAGAGCCTTTATGAATCCTGCTTAGGCTTCACGCGGGAGGTGGCAGGAAGGGCATAGTGGATGTGTTCCGGGTGCGTGGGCAACGTGTGTGCCTTCACTGGTCCGCAAGCCATGCAGCCCTGTCAGGCCCAACCCTGGAGCCCTGCGTCCGCAACTGGAGGTCCTCCAGGTCTCCTCCTGCCAGCCTCATCTGTCACAAAGAGCTAGGACCTCCCTGCGGCTGTCCCCAGCCTTTAGCATACAAACCAGTTGCTCTGTTTTGGTAGAGGCTTGAAATGCCATCATTTCCAAATAGGTAAATGTGAGTATTTTTATTGGAACCCAGGATGGTCTGACTGTGGTGTTGTTATTAGAGCGTTTCACTTAAAAAGTGACTGTAAAGTTAGAAGAGTTTCCAGACTTACAGGAAAGCCTTCAAAATCATTCTCATAGCTCTTTGTAGAAGCAGATAGATTCTGGGCAATTGCCCAGAACGCGACCTAGTAACATCTCAGAAGCAGGGTGGTAGAATCCTGAAAGATCACTGGTTTTCTGTAATACTAGGTTGTCCTAGCTTCACTTACAGGTTTTGTGATTCTTTTCTTTCAGTAAACCAGTCACAGCTCCTTGTATAGAAACTCAAATTCGAGTCAACTTCTAATTACAAATCCAGCCCAAGACAGTCCTTACTGTCGCATCTTGTGTCTTCCTTGTGTTTAGAAAACTCGTCACCCAACCTGGTGCAGGTCACTGACAGAGTAAACAAACAAACAAAAATTCTGTTTTCATATTCCTTGTTCAAACTAGAAGTTGCATAGAACATGCTTTAGATAACCCTAGAATTCAAAATGCACACAGGGACACAGTGTGCCACAACAGCCCGGAGGGCAGGGGAGTGTCGTGCGGAAACCAACTTGCTCATGGCGAGAGCCCAGCTCCTCACAGGATAACCCCACCTGTGTGCTGCCCTGCCCCCCACGACCCTTAGGCCTCTCTACACTGCGCCCTATAGCCCAGTGTTCCCACCGAAGGGAAATGCAGGCCAAATGGCAAAAAAAGCCTTACCTGGCTGGTGTGGCTCAGTGGATTGAGCACCAACCTGCGAACCAAACCAGAGGGTTGCTGGTTCGATTCCCAGCCAGGGCACCTGCCCAGGTTGCAAGCCAGGTCTCCAGCCAGGTCTGTGCTGGAGGCAGGTGAAAGGCAACCACACACTGATGTTTCTCTTCCTCTCTCCCTCCCTCCCCCTTTCTCTACAAATAATAAAATTTTTAAAACAAAAAAAAAAATTTTTTTTTTTAAAGATTTTATTTATTAGTTCCAGAGAGAGGGGAAGGGAGAGAGGCAGAGAGGGAGAGAAGAATCAGTGTGTGGTTGCCTTTCACCTACCTCCAGCCACAGACCTGGCTGGAGACCTGGCTTGCAACCTGGTTATGTGCCCTGGCTGGGAATTGAACCAGCGACCTTTGGGTTTGCAGGCCTGCACCTTATCCACCATGCTACCAGCCAGGGCCTAAAACAAAAAATCTTAAAATGGACATCTCCCAGCCCACCTCTCCTCCACCCCTGCCCACCCACCGAGGGCTCCCGTGCACAGCAGCTGTTCACAGCTGCCAGGGACATCCCAGCCCTGCAATTTAAAAAGCCCTCCGGATACTCCATTGCCTCCTCCCCGTACAGCTTCTTACTCCTCACTGTGGCTATTGAAGCTCTTTGGAGCTTACATTGCGGTGGTTTCCAAACTTGTCCTGAGAAGCACAATCTCCTTTTCCAAGTGAAGGCTGAAGGGAAACCCGAGCAAGGCACAAGCCCAGCTGCTGTGTTTGGAGGGAGGGTGGAGGCCCCAGCTCAGTGACCCTGAGGGTACCTCCCTCCCCTGCTCATCAGCGACCCCTCGGGGTGGCCTGTGGAAGTTCCTGGGACTCCCTTCTCAGCTGGGAGCCCTCCACCTGCCCAGGTGCCTGTGGAGCTGAGACAGGAAGGGGCCCACCCAGGTGCCTCTGTGAGCTGGAATGGCAGCTCGCCACGTTCCCCGAGGGGGCTTCGTTGTCATTTCGCAGGTGTCCTTTGGATAGTTGGAAAGGGAAAGCAGTCGGTGGGCAAGTTGAGGCTGCAGACCGAGGGCAGAGCGTCTGCTGCTTGACGTAGGGTCTGTTGGGATCTCCCAGGGGCCATCAACGAGAAGGCCACGCACGCGGGGTACTACAGAGACCTGGTGGAGAAGTCCATGGGGAAGTACAACCTGGCCACGGAGGAGATCGAGAGGGACCTGCACCGCTCCCTCCCGGAACACCCCGCCTTCCAGAACGAGATGGGCATCGCCGCTCTGAGGAGGGTCTTAACAGCTTACGCTTTTCGAAACCCTAACATAGGGTATTGCCAGGTAAATGTCCCAGGCGGCCTGTCCTAATAGTTGCTTTACTAGCTAGTAAATAATAAGAGTTAACGATCATCCGAATGATCACTTCATTACCCCCGGGTTTCTCAACCTGGGCGCTGTTGGCCTCCTAGACTGGATGGTTCTTTGTGTGGGGCGTTCCTGTGCTTTGCAGGATGTTTAATGACATTCCTGTGTAATAACATGTTTAATGGCATCTGCCCACTAACTGCCAGGAGACGGTGCCAAGTCTTCCCTGAGGAGCAGTGTTTTCCTGGTTGAGAACCACTGCACGGAGCAGAGGGGCCAGGAGTGTCCTTACTAAATTCACTGCCCTCTCGCAGGGTGACCTCAGGAAGTTCCTGACGGTCACCCTCTGACCCACCCTCAACGTGGGGTGACAACGAGCCTGCCTGAGCACCAGGCCTTGAATTCTGCATGCCAGGTTCCACAGTATTCCCACTTTGCGTCCGTCTAGGCAATCATGTGCTTAAGTCTATAACTTTTGTGTGCCATGGTTATATTTAAACACACATTGAAATAAAATTTTAAAATAAAATAAGTGCTAAGTTGGGTGTAAAAATGTGTTGCCACAGACCAACCTAAAGTATATCTTGTACTAGTGCACACACCACAACTGAGAAAGCTCCAGGATAATGTGACCTTTGGATTTAAAGGCCACGTATGCAGAAAGGCCTTCCCTGGCCATCCAGCTAAAAGATAAAGGCTTAATTCCTCTACACACACACACACACACACACACACACACACACACAGCATGTACAGGTCTCCTTGCCCCACATTATTTTAGCTACTTGATAGCACACTTTATATATACCCCAAAATTGGTTAGCTAACCTTTACGTCTTTATTTTCTCTCTCTGACATAACATTTAAGCCCTGTGAGACAACAGCATGTAGTCCCCTTCCACCCCCCACCCCCCCCAAAACCTAGGTCCAGAATTTGTTACAAAATAGACCCTTTTAAAAAGTTAACTTGACTGGATGGCTAAGGAACCAGCCAGGACCACGCCGATGTCATGTACGAGAACTGCCCAGTCCTGACATCCTCTAGTGGAATTTTAGTAACGATTTCATTTGGGAAAATGTTGAGTAAGACCTACTACAAGAAAGTGCCTATTAGACCCCATGTTCCTTTTTGGCATTTATGTTGTAGACATGTAATGAGCCATTACTGGCTTCTACAAGATCAAAGAAGCCCAGAGGTTAGTTGGCTTCTGATACAATGGAGTTCATAGTTAGCTTTTGATCTTCCTCTTTTTAATTAGGAGGACTATTAAAGTAGTTGAGCCTTATGAGCTGTCTGATGATATCTTCTAATAAAGGATGTTACTTTAGAATTTAAGGCACTGGTACTTCTCACTGCCTTTTCATCCAGATGGAAATAATGGACCAGGACGTCAGTGTAAAAGGCTTCATTCATTGTTCTCCGAGGAGAGCCTTACACCATGTGTACCTGGTTCTAGAAACCACTAGTATAGGTGAAAAGGAAATCTGTACCTCACTGAATTAAGGATTAAAACACTGAGATTTTAGCAAGTTGAAAGCTTTGTCAAGTAGTCTTCGGGGAAATGTTTTGGATGAGGGTTCCCCTGTCCCTCCTCGGTGAATGTTGGGGTTCCTGAAGACCTTTAACAGTTCCCTGGCCAGCGGCTAAACCTGCTTCACATTTTCCAAGGGCTGTGAACAAAGCAAACCTCAAAAGAGAACTTGTGTGTGTAGTTAGCGAAGCCTTTGAATACATCATTGGTTTTCAACCTGGCCTTTTACAGAAAACGCTTGCCGGCCTCCGTGAGACGAACGCGGTCATTTTGCAGGTGCACACGTTGCTTATTGGGTAGACTGTGTTTGATGACATGCCTTGCATTCTGGCAGGCCATGAATATTGTCACCTCGGTGCTGCTGCTCTATGCCAAAGAGGAGGAGGCGTTCTGGTTGCTGGTGGCGCTGTGCGAGCGCATGCTGCCCGATTACTACAACACCCGAGTGGTCGGTACGTGGGCACAGGCGTAGCCTCTCCATCCATGTCCCTTCAGGGAGTTGCTGGGGCCCAATACTGGCCAGAAGGCCGTTCCCGGTCACCGGTTAGCCAGGCACACCAGGGTCCTCCAGTTTTCCAAAATGGGAACAAGAGGGCGTGATCCATAGAGATGGTACACGAAGGAGCCCTGCGGAACTTCAAAGGCCACATCTGTCCCTGTTATCAAAGTTCTTCTAGAAACTGGTTGATGTGGGGGCCGCTCTGTGACCTGTGGGCGCTACCCCAAGGTCACTGACTGTCAGCCCAAAAGGTCTGACAAAAAATTATTTTACGAAGGGGCTAGAAGCTGTGGCAAGCGGAAGTATTCCCAAAAAAGGGCTCCCGGGAGGAGACAGGAGGAATTTATCCAGAAACTAAGTTTCTGAGGTATTTTTTTCAGGGTTGTATGGCAAAGCAGTTGTGTGGCAGTCACCCCCAGATCCCCCACCGCAGGGTGTTAGACGGTCGTGTTAGCAGGACCAGCTCTGTTGGGAACGTGGGCTTTATGCTTTCCTCTTATCTGTCTTCTTGTACAGACCTTCGCAGCCTAATTTGATTCATTGAAAGCATCCTCCAGAAGTGTACATTGATCATGAATACATAGTTGGCATGTTTAAATTTTTAAAAAGTTGTTAAAAGAAAACTCCTGTGTGGGGGCCATGCGTCCAGAAAAACAATTTTAAAATAGTAATGAGTTTGCTGAGGACTGGAACCACTTAGGTACGCCTTTGATGCCCCACCAAAAATGTTGCTAACAAGGTAGCTGATTTGATGTCACGCCGTCTTTGTAAACTGACTTCCTCAGTAACCCCCCTATTGCTTTTCACGGCGAGGAAGGCAGGACAGGTAGATCCAGAAAGAGAAGATGCAGCCAGAACGGATCTGGTGACTGGGCTGTGTTGACATTGGGTCTATAACCTAACTAGTCACATAGCCAACTAGTCACATGGTAACTAGTAACATAGAAACATTCTGACATAGTAACTAGCAACATAGACCCATAGTAACATGTAACAGTAACTAATAACTTGGTAATGTAGTAATGGGGAACATGTGGTAACAGCAGAACAGGTGGAGGAGGGAGCAAAGCTCTGTCAGCAGCACCGGTGACCTGGATTATTTTAGTCAAGCTGCCTGCTGGGGTCCATGCGTAAGAAGGTGTAGAGGGGTGACTCAGGGTCCTTGTGTCCGCCCTGCTGCAGGTGCGCTGGTGGACCAGGGTGTCTTCGAGGAACTGGCGCGAGACTACGTCCCGCAGCTGTACGACTGTATGCAGGACCTGGGCGTGATTTCCACCATCTCCCTGTCCTGGTTCCTCACCCTGTTTCTCAGCGTGATGCCCTTCGAGAGTGCGGTCGTGGTTGTCGACTGTTTCTTCTACGAAGGCATCAAGGTGATATTCCAGCTGGCGCTGGCTGTGCTGGATGCAAATGTGGACAAGCTGTTGAACTGTAAGGACGACGGGGAGGCCATGACCGTTCTGGGAAGGTAGGGTACTGGACGAAGGCTCCTTGAAAACCGTGTCTGGTTCTCCGTTGTGTTGGGTGGGCCAAAAAGTCTGTTTCATATTTTGCATAAAATCAAAGAACGCATTTTTCATGTTCACCAGTTAATGTGTTGGTTTGATATTTTGAGCTATGTCAGCTATTTTGCACGTGGTATAACATTGATTGTTCTCCATTAATGTTTCGGATTTGATCACTTTCAACTTCAACTGGTTTACCCAACATGGAGCATTATTCACTGAGAAATCTCCAGCACAGAGTTTTGGTTTTTTTTTTTAAAAGATTTTATTATTTTTAGAGAGAGGGAGAGAAACATCAATGTATGGTTGCCTTTCACCTGCTTCCAGCTACAGACCTGGTGGGAGACCTGGCTTACAACCTGGTTATGTGCCCTGGCTGGGAATCGAACCAGCGACCTTTGGGTTCGCAGGCATGTGCCTTATCCACTGTCCAGCACGGATCTTCACAAACCACTTTTAACATGTGCAATTAGTCACAGCACCTTCTCCATGCACTGCACACATCTTTACTTTTTTGCATTTCAACTGAAATTTTACTTTTCTTGAAATAATAAAGCATGATAAGCCAAAAATGTTGCACATTTTCTTTCATCTTCCATGTTAAAATGGCTACACAAAAATAGACCAGTTTTGATGTGTTTTTGAAAAGGCATGCCAGTATGACAGCTGTCACAGTTCAGCCTAACAAAATTGCTTCAGATGAAATGCAAGACCACAAAGTCCAACTGGAGCGATCTTACAGAAAAAATCAAATGAACCTTCTGGCTAACCTAGTACTTTTATCTTCTGGGTGTCATGAGTCTTCACATGGTTCCCACTTCTCTTGGTGGCTGAGGATTTATTTTTACATGCCTTGTTCTAAGTTCTTAAGGAAATTCTGGTTTTTTGTTTGCACGTGCAGAGTTTAAAGAAAATGTGTGGGGAACTATAATGGGAGAATTCCAGCTTAGCCTCCGGTGATACCTGATTCGTTTCTCCTTCAGGTACTTGGACAGTGTGACCAACAAAGACAGCACGCTGCCCCCCATTCCTCACCTGCACTCCCTGCTCAGTGAGGGTGTGGAGCCGTACCCCGAGGTGGACATCTTCAGACTCATCAGGACTTCCTATGAGGCAGGTCTTGTTTCCTCGCTGGCCGTGTGCTGCACGCACTTCCGTGGCTGACCCTCGGGTGTACCTGGGGCTGTTTATTTGCTGAGAACTAATTGCTGCAGCGGGTAGCTAGCTACCTTCCAGCTGACAGCTTTCCGCTGCAGAGGTGGAGGACACTGAACGGGGCCCGTGACTTCTGCTGAGTGTAATACCGTGGAGCAAATGACATGAGCAGCGCTTGCCCTCCATTTCTTTGCTGTGCCCACCCTGAAACCTCTAGGTGGTCTGAGATGGGGCTGTTGAGCGCAGGCCTTGGGAGGCTGACCTGCACACACCATTTGCTTTCCGTTCTCATGCCAAGTATGTAGATCTTCTCTGAAGTAGATAAGCCAACCCTCTCCAGTCCAAGGCACGTAGAATACATTGCGCCATCCCAGAGAGGAGCCAGCTCCAGAATTGCTTGGCGTGCCCCTCAGGGGTAGGGGTTGTCAGGGGGGCTGCCCTCTGGTCCACCAGACTCTGGTCTTGAGTCTAGCGTAGGGCTTCTCAGGTGAAGGAACTGCAGTGCCATGTGTCTCAGTGTTTGGTGCTTTGTGGAGCCCCGGGGACCCGGTGCCCACAGTTCTTGGTTTCTTCAGTTCCTGATCCTAGCTTTGCAGACTTACAGAAATGATCATTAGGAAAGAGCATGAGTATTTTACTGAGCACTCGGTGCTGCAGATGTTTTTGGATTATAGGATGGATAATTCTAACTTGCAGCAACCTGGATAAGGAACAAGTAGTGAGGGATAGACTAGGTCAGCAAGTCCTTAGAGACACGAAATTCGTGCTGGTTTTTTGTTTGTTTTATTTAATTGTATAGATCCAGAAACCTTTCGGAGATGATTATCCTTAATTCATAATGAGAAAAAGACTGGTAATTTATTACTTTAAAAAAATGTTCATTGGCACTCTCTGTATACTGAAAAAATCATTTTAGTGTGTTTGAGAATCATAAAAGTAATGCATGTTTATTATAAAAGTGTAGTGATTGTGGAAAAATATGAAAAAAATACATACTATCTCTTCTGGGCTTTTTATATTTCCCTCGAGTATGTTTTATATTTGGAACATATGCTTAGAAAATAAGTTCCTACTAAGAAGAGCCTGGGAACGTTTCATTTTTTCACATAAAACATACATGAGCGTTCTTTGATATATTAAATATTGTTTGAAGGCATGGTTTTAATAGATTCTTAGTATTCTGCTTTAACGAGATATTGAAATTTATTTAGTTGGTCCCCTTTTGGACATTTACCTTGGTTGCTTCTAAATTTTTAGTATAATATAGCAAACACATGGTATTTATTATATAGATGATCATATGATGTTACATGATAAACTTACACACAAATATCTCATCCCTGGTTATTTTCTTAGGGTCCATTCTTAGGAATAGATTTACAATAATAATTCAAAAAATATGGATTCTTTCCAAGCTCCACTGTTGTTCTAGAAAAAGACCCCACGTGGCTAAAGGCAATAATTTTTAATGGCTATAGGTTGTTTTTCTAAAGGAATCCCCTGAGATCTTTATTGTGAAGAGAATTCTGGGCCAACGTGATAAAGCTTAGTATGTGGAACTGCACGTTTATTCTTGACAGCAGATAAGCTAATGTCTTGCTGCGATCAGCACTTGGCTCATTTTTAATGGGAAAGAGAAGAGAACAGAGAGATAAGACCAAGGGCTGGTTTCCATTTCCATGCATCTGCCTGATCCCTCGTGGTGGCCCTTGGGCTGCTAAATGCCTCATCATGGGACACTGCGGTTTTCCTCCCTGGCCTGGGAAGACGACCCCTTTCGTTTGCTCAGTGCCTGCATTACCTAGTTCTTCAGTGCACGACAGCTGCACTGTTTTTCTTTCCTCTGGTTAGTGCCCCTCCCCAAGTTTCCCATGGTTTTTCGATGCCTTACAGATTACCCTAACAATGACCATTATAAACCCTTGCTTACTTTTATTTTTCCTTGCTGACCTTTGGGTTGGGGCTTCTCAACTTTTTAAAAAATCACTTAAAAAACTTACCAGCCACCCTTTAAAAAATAAGAATTCCCAGGCTCCATAGCAGCCAAATTCAATCTGCATCTCTGGCCAGAAGCCCAGGACGGAGTATTTTTTTAAAGCGCCCGGCGAGGGCTGGGAGTCACTGCCCTAGTTGCAGAATTGGGGCCACTGGTCGTGGAGCCGCTGCTAACCTGGTTTGGGCTGGCACGTGACCTGATCGTTCAGAGGCACGAAACACATTTCTTTCTGCGCTTTAGGATAATTAGCCTGGAGAATAGAAACGTTGGAAAGATCCTGGAAGCACCTTCAGCTTTGAGACCTGGTGGAGCGCTTCCCAGTTGTTGGCAGGTTGTACTGATCAGTTGATCCAATTTTTCCTGGTGAGCAGAGAGGATAATTTATTCAGAAATGCCTTGCAGGGGTGGGTGTCTTTGCTCGTGGTATGCGCTCCGCAGCTCCTACCGGAAGTGACTGTAGCCACCGTTGGACAGTTTCCCTCTGTGTGGGAGCAGGGGCTGAGGCTCTGCAGTCCCATCGAGTTCTCCAGCAGTACAAGACTAAGTCCCACCCTCAAGTCGGACTCAGGCACTGAGATGACCTTTATGAGAGGCCCAGGGACACATTGATTAAAGACCTGACAGCAGGCATGTGGCCACCACACAGTTTCCTAATGTTCCAGATGACTCAGCCCGGTAGTTTTCATCTGAGAAGAGGGGCATAGGGAAAGGATGCGGCTCATAAAGCACCTGGAGGACTTTGTGCAGAGGACCGTTATGTAGGTTCAGAATGCGTCAGGTTGACGGGCGATGGCCACAGTCGCTACCGCTCGGTGAGAGCCCGCCCTGTGTGGGGCAGGGTGCTGGGGACTTCCACACAGCCCTGCCGGAACCCCATTTTACAGCGAAAAGATAAGCCAAGAAAGGTTGAGGGAGTTTCTCCAAGGCACACGGCTAGGAAGTAGCAGAGTTAGGATCCAAATAAGAGCACCCAGGCATTAAAGTCAGAGCAAGGGCATTTGTGGGAACAGAAGGAGATGCATAGAGATCTAAAGGTTGAGCTCCGACCTTCCTCAAAATGAAGGAAAGGAGGTGTAGAGACAGGAAGGAGTGGTCAGCGATGGAGAAAGAGAACCGGGACAATAAGATGACATGAAGTTACAGCACGTGCGCTCATGCCGGTCGCTACACTAAGCAGTTAATAAGCTTTGGCTCTTGTATTAGCTGGAATACAGGCTAAATCGTTGCCATAATAGATCCCAGGCTAGGCTTACGCAAGAAAGACGTGTGTTTCAGTTACTTCTCAGTTTGCCCAGGCAGTCAGCAGCTGAGCTCCGCACCCTCAGGGACCCAGCCCTTTCCTCTTCCACTCTTGACATCTGTCTGATCCCGACAGGCAAGGGGACAGGGCAGCTGTGCTCTTTTCTTTTTAAGGGCCCTTGTCATAAAACCCGCACTCACATCCTGTTGGCCGGGATCTAGTCACCTGGGCACAGTGGGTTGCAAGAGAGGCTGAAACTTTCTCCCACGTTATCAGGATGGCATCTCCATCAACGCTGCAGGCTTGGTTCTGTGTGGGCCAGCAGGTATCTCAGATGCCAACCTCGCTCTCTTGCAGAAATTCGGAACCATCCGGGCAGATTTGATCGAGCAGATGAGATTCAAACAGAGGCTGAAGGTGATCCAGACCCTGGAGGACACGACGAAGCGGAATGTGGTGAGTGCTCGGAGAAGCCGCAGGTGGCCTTTCTCCTCTGCCCTCCTCCACCCCTGCAGCTCCCGCGTCCCTGCTCGACCCACTGATGAGGAGGCAGAAGAGAAGCATGGGACACTACACAGCAGAAAGAAAGAAGGAACCCCTACCCTTTGCAACCACATGGGTGGAACTGGAGAGTATTATGCTGAGTGAAATAAGCCAGTCAGTGAAGGACAAATACCATATGATCTCACCCATTTCAGGACAATAATGAACAAAACAAACAGCAAGCAAAACAGAACCAGATACATGAATACAATGAATAGACCTTCAGAGGAAAGGGGGGTGAGGGGAGGGTGAAGGAAGAGGCAAAGAAGGGGAGCAGTTTAATCAAGAACCTAGTAAGGAAGAACCATGAACATGGACAACAACTGGGGTTGACTTTGAGGGGGAGCGGGTAGGTGGGGAGGGGGACAGAGGGGAGTAAATAGGGGATGGACGTAATACAGCAACAATAAAATTAAATTTTAAAAATATTAGGAAAAAAAGCAAAGCAGGAACTTTCCCAATATGGCCATTTTGAGTTTGTGAAATTCATTGCATTTATTCCTTTTACAGGTGCGAACCATTGTGACAGAAACGTCCTTCACCATTGATGAGTTGGAAGAGCTTTATGCCCTTTTCAAGGTGAGTTTCAAAGTGAATTCATGGGCCTCTGGGGGCATCAGGAAGTTCACTTTAATAATTCTGTTCTAGATTTTTCCGTTCATTTTTTAAAAGATTGCTTGAAGTACCACATGCACAAATAGGAAGATGGAGCTAAGAGAATAAAAATGTAAAATTACAGCCACCTTTTCCTGCCTCTCTCCACCCCCACCTACTATCCAGAGCTAATGTAAATGTGGGTGGGGTGGGAAGGGGGTGGTCTTCCGGTCCCTTCTGTATGTTGTACTCTTCCTAGAACATGCTGCCTTATTTCCAAAGACAGAAACAGGAAGATTTTAGTTGGATCCAGTTTTCTCTTTTCCTCACCCATAGTGGCTCCTACTCATACTTTTTTCTAGAGCTGTTTTCAGATGAGGGAAATGGGAGGACCATACATTTATAGCTGGAATACTGTATCACCAGGGTGATAATTTATGTGATTTTGGTATCCGGGAGGCAGGGAGTTTATGGCATACTGAGTAATGACTTGGGAAACTCAAAATTTCATTATGATCTGCTTGGGCTAAAGGGTTGGATGACCTGTGTAGGCCGCTTGACCCCTGGTCTTGACCATCCTCACCTAGAGCACCAGGTGGTCACATGGCCCATACTACAGATGCTTTTCAGGTTACCATTCTCTTTATTTCTTTTTTTCTTTTTTTTTTTTAAGATTTTATTTCATTATTTTCAGAAAGAGGGGAAGGGAGAGAGGGAGAGAGACATCAATGGATGGTTGCTTTTCACCTGCCTCCAACCACAGACCTGACTGGAGACCTGGTTTGCAACCTGGTTATGTGCCCTGGCTGAGGAATCAAATCTGCAACCTTGGGGTTCGCAGGCCGGCGCCTTATCCACTGTGCTACCAGCCCGGGCTCTTTATTTCTTTAAAAAAAAATAATGTAGTTATCTTTGTAGGAGTTTTTTTTTTTTTTTTTTTTTTTTTTGTAGGAGTTATTTCTTAAAATTCATGTGAGGGTGTGTATCAGAAGAAGATCATAGGAGGGGATCTCCCTTTCTTTGCTCACCTGCTTTAGTAACTGAACCAGATCTTTCATACCTAATGTTAACTGCCAAGATGGTTGCCATGAAGCTGGTGAGATATGAACCAGGAGACATGGGCCCTGAGCCCTCATGAGATGCATACGGGTTGACCAGAAGCCGATTTCCAAACTTCAGGGTGGATCTTTCCCCCTGATACCTGCTGTGGCATTAGGTGCCCCGTGCCAACCTGTTCTTTGTATTTTCCAGGCAGAACACCTAACCAGCTGCTACTGGGGCGGGAACAGCAACGCGCTGGACCGGCACGACCCCAGCCTGCCTTACCTCGAGCAGTATCGCATTGACTTTGAGCAGTTCAAGGGCATGTTCGCGCTCCTCTTTCCCTGGGCCTGCGGCGCTCACTCGGACGTGCTGGCCTCCCGCTTGTTCCAGTTATTAGATGAAAACGGAGACTCTCTGATCAACTTCCGAGAGTTTGTCTCCGGGCTCAGTAAGGATGGGGTGATTTCCTGACCGGGGCGGGGACTGAGGGGGTACGAACCCCTGCTGGGCTCAGTGCTGCCCCCAGAAGGTTGGGGTTAGAGGCCAGAGCAGCATGTTTTAGGGTTTGCAAGCTGATCGTCGATTTTATTTTTAGCTAATGGATGTATTATACGATGAAGTCATTGTCTTCTGCACTGGATAGCCCCCAGCACCAATTAACAAACATCATCAGAGAATTCACAAGACGACAACATGCCAGTCTGAACACAGACCATGAAAACTTTACAGGAGGAAAGATGTTTGGATGAATTGCTTTTTTTTTTTTTTTTTTTTTTTTTTGACAGCATATATATTTTACATACACGTACATACACATATATTTCTTAACATCTTATGAAAACATTTTGTGATGTTTTTAATAAAGGGCTGAGAAAACCGCCACAGCTCAGCTCTGCGCAGGGAGGACTTTTTTGTCCATTACGTTGGGGGGAAGGTCGATCCCACAAGAGAAGGCGCACCCGTGCCTCGGGAGCAGCCTGCGGCTCCCGTCTGCCGGTCTCGCCGCGGGTCCCGCGCTCTGCCCTGCGTTCTGGTCGACTCATGTTCCATTCACAGTTGAGGGAGAAGAGCCACCTTGTCAAGGAGCTGGGCCCACTGATAGGACTTGTGGATGGAGCAGGCATTACGTCAGGCTGCCCAACTGAGATAAGACAGGAAACATGTGTTGAATTGTGCCTCTCTGTGACTTTGGACCATGTACTTTAAAATGACCTGCCTCAGGGGAGAGGGAGGTGTCAGGGACAGGGCTAAGGACGACTGCAACAAGTGTCCTCAATCTGTCAGAACAGAGACTGGGAGGCTTCAAGGCCAAGGGAAGCTGCTGGCTTTTTGGAAGGCACAGGGGTGTAGAGGGGGTGCTCTGAGGTAGGAAAAACGCCGCTTGTATAAAGCACTCGTAAATATGCTTGCAGCAGGGGATGTGGCGAACCAGCCTTTGTTAAGGCTTTGAGGGAACAGCCGTAATGATCACCAGCATCGGTGCAACATTTACTTGGTGCCGGCGCAGCCCTGGGCTTCCTGGGCCCTTGCTGCACCCAAGGGCACGTGGCTGCAGCTGGAGGTTGAACCCAGGGACCCTGGAAGTGCAGTGGGCGCTGTTATCATTATGCTTTTCTGCCTACCTGCATATTATGATCATTCCCAGTTCCAGTTAAAGAAATGGAAGCCCAGGAGAGTACTTGCAGGGACATGAGTTTGTAGAAAGCCAACATCTGTTGGTTTGGTAGAGGAAGGCAGTTAGCACATGCTGGCCCGGGATTCTGATGAGTGCTACCTGTCTTGAAAGCTTGTTTTTTTTCCCTAACTACTTTATGCTGAGGCCAGCCAGTGGGGCGTGTTTTAGGGAAGAAGGAAATCTTAATTTTTAAGTACGTAAGGAATACCTGAGTACATTCCACTTTTTAAAAACGTGAGACAAGGTTAATATTTGTGTCTATGACAAGGGTTTCTTTTAACAAATTGTCTTTTGATAAGAGTAAGGAAGAGGGAAAAGAGGCATGTAGAAAGTGATAGAAATAAATAATAAATATTCAATTTACTTAGTCCAAGATAGTGAAAATATGGAAAAAAGTACATAAGCTTCCTAAAATGCAATGGAGGTCTTGAGCAGAGTGGGATGCACCCATTACCAGGAGAACTCCAAGCCATTGCCAGGCCTGGAGGTCCATGACAGTTGTGGAGACAGACAAGTAGACTAGTAATTCTGATATCGAACCCCAGAAAGATTCTTCTGGAAATCAGGGAACAAATAAATGGTCTGTATGAAATTAGAAATAAAGGGTTCCTATCAGAAGCCATAATGTAGCCGCGTCTCCTGCTCCAATCATGTTAATTGAAAGATACAGTCTCTAAACACATTAAGGTCATGACTCAGCTGGTCCTTTGACAGATAATGCATTAGAAATGGAAAAGGTAGAAGTGTATGAGAATCAATGATATTGTGACTGGCTGAACTCTGCCCCCAAAGTGTGGTAGGCAGAGTCAGTTTCAGCCGAGAGTTCTGTAGTACCTTAGGCTTGGTATTAACCTCCGTGACTATTTCATAATTTAAAAATAGAGTTGCTGTCAGGATTGCATGAGTGAATTCAAGGAAATTTCCTAGAACACAGCCTGGCTCAAAGGGGTTAGTTATTATTGTTAACTGCAATTACTAGTTACCCTCCTTTGACCCAGCAACTTAAAACAATCAAGGTAGAGACAGCCTTACAAATAGACAAAGCTGGGATAGACAGCCAATACATGGAATGACAAAAAGAAAATTAAAAATATACAAGAGGAGGAAGTTTGGTTAAAAACAAATTGACAGGAGTAAATCAGAAATCCCAAACTTAAAGAAATGATGGTAAAAGAACTAGCTGAGGTGTCTGCATATAATATACTGGTTTTAAACATGGGATCTAGGGTCCAGCAAATCCGAGTTCAAATCCCAGGCCTACTATTTACTAGCTTATGATCTTGAACAAATTACTGAACATCAGTAAGCCCAACTTTTTCCATCTGGAACATCAGGATAATGATTATGCCCCTTTTATAGAATTATTGGGAGAAGAAGTGAAATACATGAAGAATGGTTAGCATGGGGCTTAATACAAAATAAGGGGTTAATAAATGTCTGTCCTTATTTTTGTGATTGGTGTTAGTGTGCAAACATTGTGGGGTTTAGTCAACATGCAATGAATGTGAAATTCCACAGTGAGGAGGTGTAAAAAGTTGAATGTGACTTAAGCTACACTCATGGAAGAGTTGAGAACAATCCCACAGTTTTCTGAAGTGGCCAAAGATGCTTTTGGAACTCAGAGTCTAGAAGGACATTGACTGACAAATGAACACGTAAGATGGATGTGAATAAGAATAGAGAAGGGTATGCATACCCACCTTGTCATATGAGAAAGTTGAAAACTCTGGGAAAGTATATCCTAGAAAGACAGATTTGCCTTGAAAAGATCAGCTTGAATGGGATAGGATGGCTGGCTGTCCTTCAAATGTGGACTGTTGGCTTGGAGATCCAATAGACCTATTCTGTTCAGCTTTAAAGAGGAGAATAAGGGGAAGAGGAGTAATTCTAAACCATTTTGAGCCATGGACACTTTGAGATCTGACCAGGACTTTGGACATTTTCCTCCCCCAAAATAACATGTTAGCCATAAAACTTTACCTTTTTCTGGGATACATGAGCTTTCTGAAGTTGGGTCTGCAGGTTAAGGATCCTGAGACTAAAGTAAAAATTACAGAAGAACTTTCAGTATTTGAAGAACCCATCCGTGGAAGGACATGCCCTGAGTTGGGGTGAGCTCCATGTCTCTGAGAACATTCTAGCAGACTCTCAGACCTCTCTTCCCTGGGGGTGTGAGTTCTCAGCGTTATGGATAGGTTGAACAAGAGAACCCCAGATGGCATCGCCAACCTGGGTTCTCTGATTCCTCTTTTTCTTCTTTTGCCAAATCTGATTGATCTTCTACTAGGTGCTCTGAGAATAGATACTTACAAAGGATTTTCTGATTCCTGAAGTGCACGGGCACCGTAAAGGAAAAAGTAGGATTCTTCTGATTGAAGTCATGGGGACATAATGGCAGATAGTTTTGAATAAGTTAAAGTGAAGAAATGTTTAGGAAAACTCCAAACAACAACAGAAAGATTTCTAAAATGAGAAATGTGAAGCAGTGTCAAATATATGTTAAAATTATTTCTGAACTCAAGTATTTAGGATGTTGAGGTTCATTCACATGATCTTTATTAATAGCACAGGTTATTACATGCTGGGCATTTATTCTAAGTGTTTTACATGTGTTAACATACTAAGTTCCCACATATCCTGGGTCCTGAGATGAGACCACTGGTAGAATCTTCTGTTTATTATCTGGCCTTGGAGAGGGGAAACTGAAGTACAGAGACATCATCTCTCCCAAGGTCGCAGAGTAAATAACAAAGGATTTGAAACCAGGAGTCCTGGTTTCAGGGCTCTTAATCCAAACGTGCCCTGTCCAGACCTTCGGTCACCTGGAACCTGGGCTTTAGTTTGTAGAGTAGACTTTTCAGGGAAATGCTGAGCCTGGGGGGCTTTCTAGCCCACATGGTGCAATATCATGTTGGTATTTTTGTATTTCCAGGTGCTGCCTGCCATGGGGACCTCACGGAGAAACTCAAGCTCCTGTACAAAATGCATGTCCTGCCTGGTGAGTGAGCTGCACACGGCAGCACGTGTGCCTGTAACGGCGACCTGGCTCGCATTTGTGTGTGTGTGTGTGTGATTTACAAAATCACTCATTGGCCACTAAGAATGAACTGAATAATGACTCTACCCAACTTGTGAGTCATTATGCCCTTAAGTCTACAATCCTTGGCCTGCCTGAAACCTGAGTGGGGTTTTAACAGCAAAAAGCAGACCTCTCTGCAAGAGAATTAGCATTCGGTTACTAGCAGTTGGTGACACACAGGATTCCGGGGACTCTGAGATTCTAACACTCGGAGAAACAAGAGCAAAAGATGGTGAGAATTTACCTTTCAAGCACGGCTGGCCTCCAGCTGGGACCTATTTAACAAAACTAGAATTTAAACAACAGAAAGAGGAAGGTTTGGCTCTAGGATGGAGACAGGATAAAACTGTAGATTGTGACCCTGCCCGCCCTGTGCAACCTTGGCTCCTCCTCCCACCCTGGGTCCTTTCTTTATCAAGTAAAGCCCAGGGTGATCATCATGTCCTGCCGGTGTTAGAGTTTTCTTTCCTGCCCTGTCTAGAACCATCCTCCGATCAGGAGGAGCCGGATTCTGCCTTTGAAGCCACTCAGTATTTCTTCGAAGACATCACCCCGGAATGCACGCACGGTAAGCGGCCGTCCTGCCCGGGATACTGTGTTTCTCTTCCACAGAGCACTCTGTTTTGGGAAGAAGTTGCCTCCGAGGCTAGTCCGCCAAAGAAGTATATTGATACGATTGTTTTCTATGTTACTTCCTGTTATTTTTTTTTAATTTTTAAAATGATAGTTCACATTCAAAATTATTTTGTATGAGTTTCCAGTGTGCAGTATGGTGGTTAGACAATTGTATGTTTTACTAAATGTTCCCCCCGATATTTCCAATGCCCGCTGTGCCTCACACATAGTCATGACAGTGTTATTGGCTGTATTCCCTGTGCTGTCACATCCCTGTGACCATTTTTCTAATGACCAATCTGTACTTCTTTTTTTTTTTTTTTTTCTTTTTTAAGATGTTTTTTTTCATTCATTATTTTTAGAGAGAAGGGCACGGAGGGAGGAAGAAAGGGAGAGAAATATCAATGTATAGTTGCCTTTCACCTGCCTCCAGCTATGGACCTGGCTGGAGACCTGGCTTGCAACCTGGTTATGTGCCCTGGCTGGGAATTGAACCAGCGACCTTTGGGTTTGCAGGCCATGCCAGTCCACTGAGCCGCTAGCCAGGATTCAAGCTGTACTTCTTAATCCCTTCACCTCTTTCGCCCAATTCCCCAACCTCTGTCCTCTCTGGCAACCATCGGTTTGTTCTCTGTGTCTGTGAGTCAGCTTCTGTTTTGTTTTTCCTTTATATTGTTCTTTAGATTCCACATAGGAGTAAAATCATGTGGTATTTGTCCTTCTTTTCAAATTGTTGAGTTGGGTTACTATTGGGAGCAGGCACTTCAGCCCCCTGAAGGGACCACGGACATCATGTCCCCCAGCTTAGACAAGTCACGTCCTGCTGAGCTATCCACTAGGCTTCCCTCTCCCTGCTAGGCTCAGGGTCATTAAGAATGTTATTCTGTTAAAAGTGGTTCCCTCGAACCTATGCACACCTATGTTCATAGCGGCACTATTTACAATAGCCAAGTGCTGGAAACAGCCTAAGTGCCCATCAGTGGATGATTGGATCAAAAAACTTTGGTACATTTACACAATGGAATTCTATATGGCAGAAAGAAAGAAGGAACTTGTACCCTTTGCAACAACATGGATGGAACTGGAGAGTATTATGAGCTTAGTGAAATAAGCCAGTCAATGAAGGACAAATATATGATCTCACCCATTACGGGACAATAATGAGCAAAACTAACAACAAGTAAAACAGAACCAAGTATATGAATACAAGGAATAGGCCTTCAGTGGTATGGGGTTGGGGGGAGGGGGGAGGCAGAGGCAAAGAAGGGGAGCAGCTTAGACAAGAACCTAGTTTAAAGGAACCATGGACATGAACAACAGGTGGGATTGACTTTGGGGGGAATG